>CABFVX010000073.1:238261-419083 GCA_902151425.1 Timema shepardi
CGTGTTCCCGACCGGGCATGGCCCGTAGGTTTAAATATACCTATGTAAATTGGTTGAGCCTCTTGTAAGGGGTTTGGTCTGTATTCTAGGCGCTCGTATGTAACGGGACTTGAACTTGCCCTATGTAAGTCATAACTAACGTGCGCAGCCAACATGCCTTGTGATTGAGGGACCAGTAACGTAACTCAATTGTCTGAGTTAGTCCTTCTGGCGCCTCACGCCCCTTGTTGGCCTAGACTTAGGCAATGCTACCTAAAATCTTACTTAGTTTGTATAGACTGTTCTTATTGAGATTACGTGCTAAATATTTATCATGTATCATGTTGTTTCATTAAATTGCATTACTTCTATTTACATCCTTTTTCTTTTTACTTCTCTATATGTATGTATGTGCACCCCTGGGGCTACTATGGTTGATCTTGGTGAAACCACAAACAACCAATAATGAAACCCCAAATGTAATAGGACCGGGTGCAGTTTGTATTGGAGCAATATTTCATTTATTTTGGCAAAAAAAAAAATGTTTTGCCATAAAAACTGCAAAAACACTAGCTTTATCTCACACCCCCTTCCATTCCACCTTAAGGTTGTCGACTTAAAAGAAAATTAACCACCTTAAGGCTCTTAACACAATATTTACAGTGCATTAATATTAAAATTTAGCTCTAATTTTTGCCTTTTATAAGTAGTCATTTAAATTAGTTGAATAATGAGACCTGTACATGGTATTTGATTTCTAGCCCAAATATTGTGTCCAGGCATCATTGTTAACCTAAATTTAAACATCATAAAATAAACCGAAATATCTTTTTCTCTCAGTGGAGATAGCAGACCTAATAACCACAGCCGATTGATTTGACAGAATTTATTAGAAACTACAGGTCACATTATTCAACATCTTTTTTTTAAATTTAAATTAAATTAATTTAAGTATATATATGTTATTTGCTGTAAAAGAAACCTAACAGTTAAAGCCGAAATCATGATAAGTAAAATTGAATATAAGTTTGTGGGCAAGATAAAAATAGGTTAATGGAAACGATTTAATCAAATGTGAATGATTATTTTTCAGGTACCGATGACATACATATACATACATAAGTGTAAGACAAGGTTCAACACCGTAAGTTCACCAGAATAAACACATTAAATAAAAACCATGTATTCATCACTAGACATTGTTAGGTTAGTCAAATCAAATCATAGTTTATGGTGTGCAGGACAAGCAGCGCTAATGGAAGAAACTAGAACCATGTTCAAGGTATTGACTGGAAGAAGCTAGTGTGGGACGAACAGCTAGATGCAGGATGGGGGTTAACATTAGAATGGAACTAGCAGAGACAAGAGGTAATGAGGTGGACTAGTTGATTTAGTTCAAGACATGGATATGACTTACTTTTGTCAGTGAGGCAATGAGCTTTAGGTTTCCTAATACCACAAGTACTGGTAGGATTTTCTTTCTTTTATAGGGTGTTGATTGTAAAACTTGGAAATATATCCTTTTTTTTTTGCTGACAATATTTCTGTTTATCTATATTTGTATTTTTTTATATTACTATTCTTTCCAGTTTTGTCTTTTTCTCACCCCACTAGTCAACTAGGGCATATATCATTGTCAACACATTTTCTTTTACCGAATTTTTCTCTTTTATTTTCATTGAATCGCGCATCGTTCTAGAATAAAATGTTGTAAATAATACGTACTCATTCTTTATAAGCCAAAACTCTTGTTGGAAATGTTTGTCCAAATATCTTGCTGTTCATAGGTGTGTTATTTCTAATATTCTACAAATGGCTCGGTTAAAAAGATCTTAATGAGGTTTTTAAATGCATAATGATAATTATTGATGGCTCGGATGTAATTAAAATAGTTTTTTTTAATCGTATGGCATTTATGATTGGGAAGGACATGCATCTAAGTAGTCACCTTATGTGTAGATTATGAGCTGCTTTGATGGCCCAGGGTACACCATAGAAGGTAATCTACACGTCGTACCCACAATGAGATAAGTTATTATGAAGTTGTAGAGCCGGTCTGAGTCTTAACCTAACTTAAACCTAATTTACCAAACGCTGGTGACCATTGGGATAATTTCTCTTAAGGGTAAAATACTTGAACTAGTCGGGAATTAAACCAGGGACCGACTCCGTTCACGTCCCCCCTTCCCCCAATCTCATAACCAGGTGTACTGACAACTATATCACGGGGCCAGTTATTAATACAGTGAACATAACAATAATTTTGTTAAATACACCTTTATAAAAAACTTGAGGGTACTGATATTCTCTTTATTTAATATAGTTCGAAAAATTATGATAAATGATTATTATTTATCACCGCATCTTACTACCCGTTCGGGTCATACACTTTAAGTACTAATTACGCTAATGAATTAGGAATTGGGAAGATTTAATTAGAGGAAGTGAACCCGCATTTGCGTGGAAGGAGAGTGGAAAACCATTTTGGAAAAAAAACCTCAGTTCACTCGATCGAGATTCGAACCTCGATCTCCCCATCCTCAGCAGTCGAGCTTCAACACGACAAGCGCGTTAGCCAACTACGCCACCGAGGCGGGTCATAGTAAAGAGTTTAACTTGTAGCCGCATATATTAGCTTAAATATGAAATATTCAGACTGGCTAAAAGTACAGTCGGTTCATTAATAGATGGCATTACAATAACTTATTGTAATAAGACGTTGATTTGCAGCAGTGCCAGGGAACGTTTGGTAAAACGAATAAGCTGTTTCAACTTCCGCGCCATTGAATGGGTTAAACACTAGTAATGGAAAACGTCAAATTACTACCCGTTCGGGTTATACGCCCTTACGCTAATGTGTAATGGAAGGGTAATTGCGAGATGAAATGGAGGACCTACAGTTTAACGTGGAATCCGAACCACGGTGGAGGCCTGGCATTCCCCACATTCACAAAGTTGTCTTGTCAGAGGTGAAGGAAGGGTTTGGTAATCAGATAAATCTGTGCCGGAACCGAGGATTGAACCCCGGCCACCAGCATAGCAGTCTGACACCTTACCCCTAGACCACCAGGTCACCTCTCATCCCTAATAAATCAATGTAAATAGTCAAGCCGGTTAGTAATACGTGTTGAAAAACAAAATAGATATGAATGTGTATTAGTCACCAATACATGACGGGGTGATGTATATTTTATAGAATTCCAACTGCCCGTGAGATTTCAGCCTAATGTTTGTTTTATCAAACAAATATTTTATTGAAATAAGAAGAGAACTATATTTTAATATGGCTTCGAGGGTGGTATGCCAACATAGTTTTCCACTCTTTTTTCATAAAAAATGCGGGAACACTTCCTCTAAATTCACCCTTACTCATCCATAATTTATTAGAGTAATTGGTGCATACGCGTACAACCAGAACAGATAGTAAAATGCAGTGATAAAAAATAAATATATTTTCCCTTATAAAGTGTCAAATATTAAAGCGAGATTATTAATTGATGTTCTTTTCCTATTAGCATTAATAATGTAAAATGTTTTTGATAAAATAATAAAAACGTTATCAATCCCTTACCTAAAAATGGAGAAATCTACTTATAATTCAAATATATGTGAAATGTAATAATATACATTGTTGCAGGAACATAATGGAAACATTCCTCTAAGGGGCTGTATTATTACTACCACATAAATATTGCAATCGGGAGATTGAAGTTAGCTACCAGATAAAGGTTATCAGCCACTTTAATATTTTACGCGTATTATGGACTGAATTTATCTGCCGGATAGTTATCTGTAGGATAAATTTAACGTTACCAAGTAAGTACGCATATTAAGTGTTAATATATAATCCGCCTATATGGCGTTGTTGATTAACGGGCTGGTTTCATGTTGAGCTAGACTGCTAAGGACGGGGAGATCGAGGTTCGAATCACATTCGAGTGAACTGGGGGGGGATTTTTCCTAAATGGTTTTCCACTCCCCTCCACGCAAATCGGGTTCACATCCTCTATATACACTCTTCCCAATTCCTAACCCGTTAGCGTAATTAGTAGGATACTTAAGCGTACGACCTTACGGATATTAAGACGGGGTGCTAATTATTATTAATATTTATTATCATTATTATGAATTATTATTATTTATTGTCTTTATTATTAATTATTATTATTTATTTTCTTTATTATTAATTATTATTATTTATTTTATTATTAATTATTTTTATGTATTTTATTATTAATTATTTTTATGTATTTTATTATTAATTATTATTATGTATTATTATTTTTTTATTTTTATTTTTATTATTATGTATTTTTACTTTTATTATGTATTTTTATTTATTATTATGTATTTTTATTATTATTATTATGCATTTTTATTATTATTATGTATTTTTATTATTATTATGTATTTTATAATTATTATCATTATTATTATTAAATCTTCATATTGTCATTCTCTCACTAAAATGGTATACTCTTGATGCTAAGATAGATCATTATAACTCACCATACAAGTGATTTGGAGTAACCTTATGTCTACTTCCCTCACTGAAACTTTTCTCATTAGGCTACGAATTCCAATCAGCACAAGACCGTAGGTTTCCTCAACCTCCTATGAAGCGAACCACCGCCTCCCCTGGAAATTAGGCAAATAGACGTAATTGCTTGCCTTAATTAAAATCGCTTCCTGAATTTTTTTAACATGATTAAAACTCTGATTGCTCATACTTGGCTTAATTTGCGAACACTTATCTTACGAATATGTAACGAAATTTCGACACAACTTTTAACTTTCCTATAGTATGAAATTTTAGTTTTGATATTTAGTCAAATTAATCTTTTGTAGGATCTATAATTTAAGGTGTTGTTTTCAGTCTTTCCCCCGTCTAGCTAAATGTTATACAGTAGTAAAACAAAATTTAAAATCAAAATAACCACCAAACCAATATAAAACAAAATATATTTTTTGACAATCTTTTTTAAATATGAACATTTCACTTTGGTCAAAAAGTATAAAAATAGTGATTTAAACCTATGTCAAATACCTTTTTGTAGAAAGCCCATATCATATAAAATAATTATAATCAATACTTTTTTGACTTAATTGCCGTTTTTATACATACTTAAACATAAATGTATTTCAATAACTGTATTATTATGTTATATTTCGTAGCTGTTAGCCCTCATAGCGTGTTTCTTTTAAAGTCAATCAATAAAAATTATTGATGCCATTAAATCTTAAACATGAACATGTTATCTTTAATTTGCTATGTAAAGATTACGTATTATATCGGGAAACGCCCAAACTGAAATGTACCGTTTAGTATAAATTGGGTACTTATTAATATATTGGAAAACTTCATACAAATATTCATGTAATATATTGAAACACATATTTTAAAACAACTTGCGATAAAATGTTTATAACTTTTGTAATCGTATGGGCATATAATTAAACTGTGATAAAACCATTCGATAGACACTGTTAAACTTGAAAAAATGTATTCAAATTGTATATTTTTTTCATCAAAAAATACTAGTATTCAGATTTTAAAAATCTACCTTAGAAATTTAATAATTATTCTAAACGGAAGATGCTATATTTTACTTGGTTTACACAAATTGAAGATTAAAATGACAACTTATCACTGTATAGCTTAAAAGGTTTAAAAAAAGAAGCTACATCAGTAAAGTTAAACTTGTTTAGGAGCAGATATCATGTGTATATTTTTTTTATTAAATTCATTACAAATCATTATAGCGTATATAGATTATATTTAAAGTGCTTCACAGTGTTTTAGAAGCAGGATAATATTTATAAAACGACAAACTTATCTATAATAAAATTGGTAGGGGAGGTATTTCTTAAATTTTCTTTTCGCTTTTTCACTTTCCAAATTTTTCGTGTTTTTCTGTTTTCATATAATTCAAAATTTAATAATAGTAATAATAATAATATTTAGCACCACGTCTTACTAGCCGTTCGGGTTATACGCTTTAAGTACTAATTACTCTAATGGATTAGGATTTGGGAAGGTTGAATTAAAGGAAGTGGACCCGCATTTGCGTGGAGGGAGAGTGGAAAACAATTTAGGAAAACCCACCCCCAGTTCACCCGACCGAGATTCGAACCTCGATCTCCCCGTCCTCAGCAGTCGAGCTCAACACGACAAGCGTGTTAGCCAACTACGCCACCGAGGTGGGTAATTTAACATTTAAAAAAAAAAGTGACCCAGATTGTGACAACCACTTGATTATAATCAATCAAATGTAAACGCATTATTCCACACGTGAAGTTGTTTGTGAGCTAAATGGTATTTATTTTATTTACTCTTTTTAACATGATACCGTTATATTTTTTTAATAATAGGAATATTGTGTTTCATTTTGTTTCACTTTTATTGGTATCCCACAAGATTTTTTTTTCTGCGCAATTTCATCAAATGTTTACATGACGCACTGCAGTATGTACTACATTTTGAGAACCAGCAAAAGTAGATTGTGTGTGTGTATATATATATATATATGGAGTCCTATATTTATATATATATATACATATAAATAATGTGTGTCTATCGCCTGAATGAAGCCTAAAGGCGAAATAAACTTTTCAACGGTAGAAAGAGAGATCGTGTCCTATATTTTATCGCATGCCTTTAAGCGTTTGCCGTGTGCTAGCCCTAACTCTTCTTGGATGTTCAATTTTGTGGCTTCGGCAATAAAATAAGAAAGTCGTAAGGTGGCAGCCGTGTTAGCGGTATGGTATTCCTCCACTAGGGGGACCCTATGTCAAGTAATTCCGATCCCCAAGCCAATTGAAACGGAAAAACAGTTTACATTCAATATATAGGTTCTATGTTATACGTCTACGATTCTATTTCTCAATAAAAACAATTTTCTTAGCACCTTAGCTTCTTACCAACCGTTGGAGTTATACGCTTACGTGTTAATTACGGGATTATGAAAGTTATATTTATAAGAAGTGTACCCGCATTTGAATGGAGCGAGAGCAAAATACCATTTTGTAAAACATCTCTCAATACACCCGACTGAGATTCGAACCTCAATTTCCCCGTCATCAGGAGTATAAAATACTGTGAGAGTAGCACCATAGAACATGCGGCCACCGAAGTGGGTGTTACTGTATGTTACAAGGAGTGAATAATAAATAGAGATTTTTTAAATGACGTGGAGATTTATTTAATAGTAATTTGGGCATCCAATTTGTGTTATCAGATGGCAGGCGTTTATAGCAGGTTTAATCTCAAGGGTCCCATTTAAAAAATATTAAATTACTAAGAAGGCTGTATTTAAATTTAAAATAATAAATATTGTCACCATTCTAAGTAAAGAATGCTCCAATTTTATCTGTTTTCATTAAAAAAAATACTAAAGGTATAGAACAGTACTTTCTCCGATTTCCCAGAATGACTTTACAGATTCCATCGAGCATACTTAAAAAAACTGACCAAATGTGAAATTTTTGGAAATTGATAATAAATAAATGTTACGGTGCTACGCACAAACTTTCTCGCTCATTTAACTTAAAATAAAGACATTTACTAAAAACACTTTAAATTTGTGAAATGAAACAAAACACATTATTACAGGGAAATTGAGAAAAGGATGAAAATTTATGTCCACCAAAGAACATAATCATGTTCACATTATTTTTAAAGATCATAACAAATAAATAAATGTTCTTATAGATCTGAAACTATTGGTTTTATAAAACTATTTTAAATATAGTATTTTTATTAATAATAGGAATAAAAGTTTACATTGATAAGTTATTTCTCATCTCAAATAGTTGCAGACACATAAAAATAAAAGAAATTTCTGCTTGCGTAAAGAAGCCTCAAAGTAATTTTCATGAGAAAAAGAGCAATTCCATTTTGTTTATATTAAACATTGCCTGTATACGAATTTCAATTAAAATTAATAGAGCGGATTTTGAGACAATCAATGTTTTTTTCTTAATTTATTTCACTAAGCTACTCTTAATTTTAAGTTTGGATGAATAGTTCCAAATATTCCTGGTGTGTGTGTGTGAGGGGAGGGGGGGGACCTTATGATAAACCTATGTACAAAGTTTTAGAGTGATAGATTAAATGGTTTCAGCTCTAGTCCTCGATTCAGACACACACACAAACAGATGGTATCGAAACAATAGTTGTTTTTTTACGATCCCAATACTTATTTTTCCAAGGTGTGGAGAGAAAGATAATATTGCAACTCTGTACAAAAAAATAATAATTTGACTGCATTGTATGTTGGTTCATCATAAACTTCATGGTTATCGCCGAATCAGAATCAGGCCTCGAGCTTGGCATGATTGTTCTAAGGTGTGAATCTCACAAAATACTGAACTGTTTGTTAGTGACGGGATCATCAAGGTTCAAATACCAGTCCGGTGTAATAAGGATGATTTTTCCTTAATAGTTTACCACTCTATCTCCCCGCAAATGTGAATAATGTTCTCTAAATTCTAACTTCCTAATTCCTACATAACTTAATTATATTAAAAAAAACTAATATACCTAAATTTATTTAATGAGACCTCTGCTGTCTAACACTTTCCACTAATTTGTCTATTCTTGTTTCGAATATATTACTTAATGCTATTCACATGCAGTAAACAATTTGGAGTCGATTTCGCTACTTCTTTTTAATACTTACCATTGTGGAAATCTACTTTTCACATAAATAAGTAGAAAAAAAGAGCAACAAAATTATATTGGTATTTGTAAACACATGGGGATTATTTGTACTATCTGTGATGTATATTATCCGTGATTTCTCTCCCCTCTATTACCCCGGTAAAGCGAGAGTCTACTGTACTTACATGCTTTACTATCATCGAATTCTTTCTACCAAAACGTAAAGTTTAAAATAATTTACTTCAGTAATAAGCAAATGACATTTTAAATTATTTTTTTTTCGAGGCCCCCCCAAATATCCTTTCGTGGCCCCCCGGTTAATAATCGCTTGTCTAAAGCTTCACTCTCGAGTTCAACTGAGCTGATGATGACTAAGAGATTGAGGTTCAAATTTTTGCTAAACGTTAAAAATAGAACAAATAGATTAGAGACATTTTAACCTGACAAATCTCTGTTGTAATATATATATATTTTTTATATATATTAATATATAATTATATAATATATATTATATTGTTAATCATGTGGCGTTTATTAACCAGGATTTCAAAGTAAAATTATGAAAGGATCATTGTTAAAATTAAGGCCGTACATAGTCAATATGGTTCCATACTAAATTAACTTTTTGTTTTCATAACTCTGATATGTTTTATTTTTTAAACAAACGCTTATGTTTCTTAACAATATATACTCACTCATTTTTTATAGAAATTATAATAAATTTGGTTTATTATTTTAAACTATTATCCTGTTTTTCCACACTTTAAAAATTAATCAAACAAATAGGAAAGCTTTAATTAATTTAACTTTCATTTATAAAATAGGAATTGGTTGATTATTCAATAATATTTTCAAATTATTTGTGTACCTTGTACTATAATTTATTTTAAATTATAAAATAGTATGTATTAAAAGTAGTAACTCTCACAAGAAAAAACGAAATTAAAATATTATTTATAGAAGTATTTACATAAAATGGTGTTTCAAACCAAGAAAGTCTGTACTTAAATTATATTTATCTTATATTTTTTTCCTTCCCCCTCGTCTTATTTAATATCTGAGTCAATAAGAGTTGTAATTTTTCTCATTAGAAAGGCTAATTTAGAGTAGGTATACCCTAATTAGAATGGGCAAAGAGTGGTAAACATTTTCTTTTAATCCAGCACACTCAACCGTGATTCAAGCCATGCTCGACGGAGGACTTGACTAGATGAGCCTTGGACTTAACTCACGTGTCCGCCGATAAAGGTTTTCCTTTTAAAATAAACATAAACTTAAATATTAGATGTTTTTAATAGAAGTTATATGTCTAGACAATTAAAGTGGTATTTGAATCAATTTCAAATTATCACTGTCAAGAAACAAAGAAAGTAGTTTGAGGTCGTACTATATAATGCAATGTTTGCAATCTGTTTTAATTTCATTTGCAAGTGCAATGTTTTAAAAATAAAACAAACCGCCGTAGGCGTCACACAGGCAGGCGCTAACCCCCCGCCCTCCACATCACACCTGGGTTAACCCTCTCTCTCTCTCTCTCTTCCTACTATATCCACCCTCCTATCCTACCCTTTCCTTCACTCTTCCAGCCCAGCTAAGCCTTTGAGCAGCACAGCAGGGCTGGATGGAGCCCGTCCGTCCGCCCTCGTATTGATTGTGGGGGCGCGGGAGACCCCAGATAGAAAAAGAGTGGGGGAGGGGTTCGGAGGGTGGCTGAGAGGGTTTGCAGGACTGAAGAGAGCGGTGAAACGTGGTCCAAACTACCCTAAACATACCGGCATTCACGATTTTCTCTCCCCACACCTCTTAAAAAAAAGCATTCCCACGGCAAATAGTTGGACGGATGGTGTCATTTCGTCCCTAGTCGCGTGGAATAATTGCTTCAATATACAGAAGCTTTTTTTGTAAATTCGTTTGGAGCTTTTTTGTACTTTAACTTTTTTTTTGTCATCCCGTTTCATTATCCTTTTAGATTACATGCATATGTATTTATGTTAATATGCGAGGGATGAGGAGGGTTGAATTTAGAAAATATGTACCCATATTGGCGTGGGGTATAAAGAAAAATCAACCCTTAGTACACCCGACTTGTAGTCGAACCCATATCTCCCAGTAATCAGCAGTCCAGTCGATCTCTAGAGTGACGCTTCGGCCATAATTTCGATATCGTTGATTGCATAGGTTAAAATAAATACATATTTCATGGATGGGCTTTAAAAAATACTTAGCACAAAATTTAACTTTAAATTTTTAATATATTAATTATTATATTTTTATGAAAATGTTGTGTATACTTGCTAAATATTTCGCGGGGCAGATAAAATCAGTCGGTGTGCCGAGTCCAGCCAGTGGGCCTTAGGTTGCTGACCGCCGATTCAAACCATTTGACCACTAAGCTGGTTTTATTTTAATGTATCTCTGAACTAAACGTATCCTTAAAACAAATCTTGGAGGGTTTTTTTTTTAAGAATTTATATTTATTAAGTGACTGTATTGTATGCCATCGTCTTGGATGCTGAGGTAATTACTTCAAGTTAATAATTTTTATTGAAGAATCTGCCATATATATTTTACTATTCCGTCAGAATTGTGTGGCACCATTTCCTTTTCCGGGCAGTCAAATATATTTTTTAAATTCAATATTTTTTTTAAATATGCCGGTTATCTTATACAAAAAAAATGGTCAAAATCGACACCATTTTACTATATTATTAGTGTTACTGTATATAACTCTATAAAATAATTTAAAAAAAATACAGTTACAGATATCAAGATATCATCACCTATAGTATTAATACGATAAAGTAGATTTAATAACATTTATTTCATTCAGAAAAGGCCCTTCATAATAAAATGTGATAGTATTCTTAATTAAAGAGATGACAACTAAGTGTTTTATAACGCAGCACAAAATCTAAAACAGGATTTAAAACTGTCAACACAAGTTATTTGGTTTAATCGATTAATATTCTGTACATGGGATTGAGGAACATTAAGTTTGAATATAATTTGCGGGAACTTACTTGGAATTAATACGATTCCCAGTAAATATACTTATTCATATCCACATCTTTCAGAGTTTGGATTTGAACGAGAGCACGTGTAATACTTTTATAAAATTACTTATAATTTTTAATGTGATGGGTAATTATAATCTATAAACAATGATTAAATTATTTCAAATCATTACAGTTTACGAATTATAAGGTGTCAAACTTACTACTTTTTGTATACTATTGTTAAGGTAAAGTACAGTAGCCCTGTGGCTTCTTTGGTGCTGACTGACAGCTCACAGCTGACTTCTGACAGTCATCATCTAGGTATATACCTAAATTTTGACTCTCAGAAGTGACAGCGGCTAAACACATGTTTTTGCATATCATATGGCTCGGCGTAGGGATACAAAATTTGGTCTTGTAACTTTTCAAAGCCGTCAGCTGTAAGCTGTGAGCTGTCAGTCAGAACTAAAGAAGACATGAGATTACTGTAGTTATGTAGGGATGTAGATAATAAGTGAAAAGGTAACTAATTTTACAGTTTCTGAATTAAAATATTCTCTATGTCTAAAGAAATAAAATATTACTTCACTACAAAGATATTATTTAATTTTCTTCATATTGTGAACTTAACACTCAACAGTTCTTGAATATCTGTCAAAGGTGTCCTGGAACTTAATGACAACTTAATATCTTAATTAAAAAGTTTTTCATGATAGATATTCAACTAATGTTAATATCACGGGGTCAATAAAATTAAACACTATGGTTTTACTAGAAGTATTATTTTATTTTGGACAACAATATTTTTGCTATAAAAACTGCATAAACACTTACGTTTTCCCACATTAATAACCATTATTAATTCT
Organism: Timema shepardi; assembly: GCA_902151425.1. NCBI lineage: Eukaryota > Metazoa > Arthropoda > Insecta > Phasmatodea > Timematidae > Timema > Timema shepardi. The sequence goes on from CABFVX010000073.1 coordinate 250,765, forward strand.
ATTAATAACCATTATTAATTCTATTAATAACCATTATTAATTCTATTAATAACCATTATTAATTCTATTAATAACCATTATTAATTCTATTAATAACCATTATTAATTCTATTAATAACCATTATTAATTCTATTAATAACCATTATTAATTCTATTAATAACCATTATTAATTCTATTAATAACCATTATTAATAGTATTACTATTAATTAATAACATTATTAATGTTATTAATATTTCATTTTGTACTCCTCATATGAATGTTTTGTTATAATATATGTCAGCCCCATACATTAATTACTTTACCCTAACAAGAAGCATAAAATAGAAAGTTTGCCCCCTTTTAACTCGTGAACCATAATTATTTGAAATCGAGGAATTCCTATTTATAGCTTACAATTATACACTTGTTAAAATCGTGTAATAAAATGTTTACGATCAAATCATCGTAATTTAAGGGCATAGAAGAGGAAGGAATAGAAAATGTATCCCCATTCGCGTGAAAAGGGGGGTCAAAACAGAAACAAAATTAATAAAATAAAATTTGTAAAATCGACCGCAGTCCTTATTTGGACCTTAACTTTCACTTAGCCGCACAGATAAATTATTGCGTACCTGATGCCTTAGATTTTAAAGTATTTCGTGTATTACTGCTCTCTAGGTTCACCAAGATATAGATTGAGGGTGTAGGACATACTATAGTGTGTGTTTATAGCTTCAAATTTATATAATATAGCATTTCTTTAAATATAACACAATAAATCTTGTATAGAGTCTAGATTATTTTTTTAATTATTTGGCTAAAAAGTTCGTTTTAAATTTAAAAAAAAAATCACTGTTACAAACCGTAGTAAAATAATTATGTATATCTGTTTAATCGTAGTTTAAATTAAAGTTAGGTCTCTAAGTATAACATATTACCAACCGTTTGGGTAATACATCTATGTAATAATTAATCTAATGTGTTTGTAATGATAATCGTTGAATTTAAGTGTACCAGCAAATTCGTGGAGGGCTAGTAGGAAACCTTTAAGAAACTATCACAAATCTCACCCACCGTACACCCGATAAGGATTCAAACCCCTTTCTCCCCGTCATCAGCAGTTTTGGCGTATTGCTAGATTGATGTTTTGGACCTGTGGTTATAAACCTGGAGAGTACGACCCAATAAGGGATGGGGGAGGGAACAGTTAGTAAATAATGTTAAAAATGTACTAAGTAATGAAGTTACTATGTAGTTCAATCCTGTTTAAAACTTAAGATAATTTGTTTCTTTAGATATTGTAACACTGCCCACAAATTTTAATCTATTTGGCTACCAGTCAAAAGTAAGACGCTGATGCACATGCAGGTGTTTAGTTTCAAACCCACAACCTTATGATTCACCCCCAATTCTGCTCTACACCCTCTCTTTCGGCTACTATTGCAGCCACATTCATCATAACTGAATTTGAAATTCTGACCCACTCATAAAAATTAAAGAACATTGTCGACTTGAAGTGGAAATTAATTTGTGGTGTGCACTATCAAATATCAAACCCAATAAACAGTGACAACCATTACATTAATGTTCGGTCATTAATGTCCGGTCATTAATGTTCGGTCTTTAATGTTCAGTCTTTAATGTTCAGTCTTTAATGTTCAGTCTTTAATGTTCAGTCTTTAATGTTCAGTCTTTAATGTTCAGTCTTTAATGTTCAGTCTTTAATGTTCAGTCTTTAATGTTCAGTCTTTAATGTTCAGTCTTTAATGTTCAGTCTTTAATGTTCAGTCTTTAATGTTCAGTCTTTAATGTTCAGTCTTTAATGTTCAGTCTTTAATGTTCAGTCTTTAATGTTCAGTCTTTAATGTTCAGTCTTTAATGTTCAGTCTTTAATGTTCAGTCTTTAATGTTCAGTCTTTAATGTTCAGTCTTTAATGTTGTCTTTATTTAATACCATTATGCGGCCATAATTATATTCATTTGTGTAAGAAATTAAAAAGTGACTACGTAACAAAACATTTTGATATTTTTATAACAATCCTAAAATGGTGGGGGTGTTATCTATCAAGGGGGGGCGTAGCCAAATAAGGTTGGTAACCACGGCTTTAAATGTTTTTAGTAAGTTAATATCCTTAGTTTTATCCTTTTACAGTTAAAATGACATCAATCGCAAATAACGATTTCAAATGCGATCAAAGCATAATTCATTAAAGTCAGTTAAACTTTTGGGGGGAAACAAAAACAATTGTCTATAAATATCCCCACTGATATATAAAAGTAATCATGTATGTTCCCATAAAATCACACCACAGATAAACCAACTTAGAGGAATGATCACAACCAATTAAACGTGTATGCACGATTTATTTTATTTCACGACCGTTATACATCAACTCTCAAAACAACGAGTTTGGTATTGTTTGCAACTCAAGGAATAAAAAAGCCCATCAACTCCATGTTATCATAAAACACAATAGAAAAACTCATGATAGAAATTCAAAAGGAAATAAATTTTCTATTGCTGCAGACGTATAGTAAATAAATAAATCTTTATCGGTCTTATATTAATTGGTAAATATTGTGATAAAATCAAACTACCCGAAATATATATTCCAAAGAGAAAAAAAATCGTATGAATAAAAATGTAATTGTAGTATTAAATTAAACTTTAAAAGTTATTTTACAATCAAATTACCCACCATTTGTCGAAACTTTCTACCATATAGTTCGTTTTCTATATTTTTGCAGTCTTCATACCGTTGAAAACATACTGAAAATAGCCATGTATTCATTCGATTAACAATTTTTTTTCTTATAATCTAAAGATTTATGCCAGCTTTGCTAATGTAAAAACTTCATTGGTTTTTAAGGTGGTTGAAAACCAAACCTGGCCTTTAAAGTAATTTTTCAATTTTCTTATAAGCCAAAGTTAGCGTTAAAGAAATAAATGCACCACAATAATCTTGAGTGGAGAGGATTAATATTTATTATCATTGAAGAAATTATTAAAATAATCTGATAGAAGCGCAGGGAAAGTGCAAATCTCACACACACAGAACTTACTCTGATGATGATTATGATGATGATTAACAACACGCATTTTATGTCCCTCAACATACTTGACTGCTGATGATGGGGAGATCGGGGTTCGATCCGAATCATATGTACTGAGGGTGTTTTTTCCTAAACTGTTTTCGATTCAACCGTCACGCTAATGTGGTTACACTTCCTCTAAAGTCAATCTTTCTAATCCTTGACACATTAAAGTGGTTACTACATAGGCGTATAACCTAAATGGGTAATAGGACGTGGTGCTAAAAAAATTAAGTAAAATAATATAAATAAAGATGCAATATTTGAAACGTTTGTCAAACAATTGACGTGGAAGATTAGTTATGAGAGAGGGTAGACTAACTATTAACCAAAAATAGTTAGATTTACTGAGCAATAATCTCACAATTGTATAATAGAACAGCTTTAACTATTTTCCTCGATGGGCAGGCAGGTCAAGGGCCAAGCTAGTATAATATAGTTTGTCAGTGAATGGGGGGGGAGGGGGTCAAGGATCTAGCTTAGCAGGATTCACCAAGGATATTTTATTCCAGATGGTAGCCCACTTTCCCTCTTTAAGAAAATGCAGGTACATTTTCGCTCAATTCTAAGCTACATTAGTCTTTTTATCCCACGCGTGGATATTCCAGATGGGTACTAAGAAGAAAACAAAACACGATATGAGTTAACTCCATTCATATAAATGGGAACACAGTTTCTGTTTATGATTTATTATATATTTTGTTCAAAGGAGAATATTTTTTGTCCTGCGTTACACGATGACATTTTTATCTTTATGTATATCTAACTTTTACAAACCCGCACATTTCTGGTCCAATCCTTAATTATAGTTTTATTTCTAAGTATAGGTATTATTATTTTCTACAATTCCATATATATTTTGTTCCACCTGTATAGATATTAGACTAAATTGAGTTCTTGATTATATGTCATGTGAATAAAATCTTACACCAAGTCAAATATGAGAAATAACAAATAAATTTTCTAGTAGGATATCACTATCGATTTTAAATTAATAACCAAATAATTATTTGTCCAAATTTATTTTTAAAACTTATAAATTTAACTGGACACTGGAATAGATATCTAAAATTACTACTAAACTGGCTTGACCTGAGCAACAAAACTTTTTTTATTAAATATTAGAGTTACTTTTATTAAACTAAATTTATCAATATAAATAGACTAAAAATATAAATTTAGAAAATAAACGATTATTTGAAATATATCCGAGTACAATCCAAGCTATGGGCCCATGGCCTAAGAATTCACAGAAAATTAACATTCAGCATTTGACATACTTTTTTCAAAATTAATTAACCATTAATTTCTTTTTATTTGCAAACATTTTTCAACGCAAATTTAAAATACCTGTATCTCGTCCTTTATAGCTACCATTGTGCCATGGAAGTTTTATCCTGACGGAATAAATGTAATTAACTCTTTTACTTACACTCTATGGCGATGACCCGCCTCGGTGGCGTAGTTGGCTTACGTGCTTGTCGTGTTGTGCTTGACTGCTGAGGACGGGGAGATCGAGGTTCGAATCTCGGTCGGGTGAACTGGGGGGTGGTTTTTCCTAAAAGGTTTTCCACTTTCCCTCTACGCAAATGCGGGTTCATTTCCTCTAATTCAACCTTCCCAACTCCTCATCCATTAGCGTAATTAGTACTTAAAAGCGTATAGCCTGAACGAGTAGTAAGATGCGGTACTAAATATTATTATTATTTATATGGCAATGGGAAATAGATAGTTCATTGCTGTACCTACAAAAGTACGCCACCTATCCTTATCTTGAGCTAGTTCTATCCAGTCCACTTCATTACACGTTTTTCTTTCAGTTACGTTTTAATGTTATCCTACCACCTGCGGGTGAACATTTATACTATAATTTATTCTAAAATAAAGTATTACTTAAATTTTTTTTTATGTTTTAAGTATTAAAATGATACAAATATTCACAAATATTTAATAAATATAATGGCTATTTTTTTTGGTAACTAAAGGGCTAGTATAAACACAATCTTTAACAAACTTTAAATGATAAAATAAACCATAAATATATATTTGTTAACCAGGAATTGTCCTCTCGTAGCATATGACAACAATAATAATTTAAAGAAAAGCTAGTAATAGAGGGTGTGTGTGTCGATATACATCATTATGTGCTTCAATTCGTTTTAAATTAGGAAACAAATATTTTTAATTGAAGTTTAGAAGCCATAAACTACAAATTACAACACGCTAACATAAGGAATAACGGTCAAATTAAATAAAGAATAACTACCGCCTTGGTAAAAAAATATCGTCAAAGAGAAAGAGCATCATAAAAATAATGTGAAGATAAACCAATTAAATAAAAAAGATGTATAGAGTGAAGGGGGAAAAAGAAAATAATAAAAAGCTATTAAAGTGAGTGAAACAATATCGAAAGAGAACGTAAGAAAGAATGAAACAGAGAGATAGTGAAGTACTCCCAAAGGTTGTCGATGGCACAAATAAATGGCCAAATTCTAGTTGACGACCAAAAGTCTCATCCAAAGTTTTCTCACTGTAGTCTTTAGGCAATTTATCAAACGGAGGTTGTGGTAGGGGTTGGATTTCAAGCAATAAGAAGGGATCTATGGATTCCCTTTTTCTTTTTTTTACTTTCCATTGCAACCATTCACCCTCCCTACCACCTCACCAATCCTTACTTTGCTGATTCATGTGCTACAGACACTCTCTGGCGCCAAATATCAAGACATGTCAGTCTTTTCCATTCTTTCAATGTACTCACTCGTAGTGAGCTGTCATTTGTTGGAAAGGAACATTTTTGCTCCGTAACAAACATTGAACTGGTAGAAACTACTCTAACGTATTTGACAATATAAGAATGGATGTGTGTGCAACTTTTTTACAGATAAGTCTACAGTTTATCCACCTAACGATCTCAGTTTCGAATCCCAGCATGGCAAATAAAAAAATTGTTAAATAGAGGTATTACGTATTTTCACCGAGATGAATAAGGTTAACTAGTGCTTGTGTGTGTTATCGGTTAATTTATATTTGTCTTGCGTTGATTATATATATATATATCTATATATATATATATCTATATATATATATATATATCTATATATATATATATATATATATATATATATCGGTTTTTTTAATTAACGTAAAATATCCCTAACTAAAATAAATTTAATAGTTAATTTTGTTAGAACTAATATTAGCAACGCCAAACGAAGTGTTTACAACATTCTAGTTAAGATATACTATAATGTTTAAAGGATCAATGCTCTACTATATAAATACATACAGTTGAGCATTCAGACGTCAAAAATCCAGATAGCCAAGAAAAAATCTTATTTATTAAAATAACCACAGTGGTATCAATATAAGAAACACAGCACATCAACTCTAGTTAGCAACAAAAAACAAACATATCAAGCTAGTTGCTTAAATAAAGTGAAAATGTTTCTACCTTAACACTGAGTGTTAGTAAATATCCCATTTATTCTTCTTTTTTTTCATTTTTGGTATAAGAATCGTATTTTTAAAATCCGGACTGGGTTGATAAACAATTAGTCTGAATTATTGACGCTTTACTGTATATATATGTGTAAATCTATATCTGCCAAGATAAATTTTAAAACGTAAGGCTCTAATTAGATGTTTTTAAAGTGATATTTTTCAAAACCTTATTTCTCAACAAGAATATTATCAAGGACTTTATCAATGTAATAATGAATGAGAATGTTAATTAATAGTATATTTAAAAATATGTATTTACCTGAAAGCAAATTGCTATTCTATATCATCAGACATATACATAATTATACACACATACACACCCATACAAATAGTCAATATTCAATTCGACTTCCAAGATAAAATGTCGGGCACAATATCCGTTCATCTAACTGAGCTGATGTCACAAGTATTATTAGTCTTACTTGACATTCAATCTGTAAATGTAATAAAGGTTGTGGGTCACAAAAATTGGATTTTATCAGTTTGTTGAGTTCTTCGTTCGACGCTAAATTTCTGTAGCAACTTAATAAAAATCCACATAAAGAAGTTATTTGTAGCTAAGCCTTTATTAAACTTTTATTTTAATGCATTTACATTTTTATTTACATAACTAGCCAAATACACATATTTTTCAATCCATATTTATATTTATTTCAACAATTTTTTTTATTATTAAAACGAGCCTTAGTAATAAAACAGTAAATTGTAATTACTTTTTAAGTATACACGAAAGAGGGATCTTATGTAAAAGCTCATTAATTATAAAAGACAAATTCTGTAGTACCATGGAAGGTGATAATCGACAACGCCTCCATGACGCATGCGCAAACCCAGCCACAGTAAATACTACCGAGACAACATCCTTGCATGTCTGTATCTAATGCGATATGTTGGCAGGCGTGCTGTTCCGCGGCGATGTATCTGATATCGTGGCATGCCCCCTCCCTCCGCCCTATCCAACCCTCATGGGAATGATTTATGCAACATTGTTTATATGGAGATTTGGAGGAAATGGAGATAGAGTGCCCTCCTAACCCCTTTCCACCTTTATCACCCCTGAAAGTACTTCTCGTAGCACAACCTCCTTCCCAAGAGAGGTTTTGAGAAGACTGTCCATTTCTAAGGTATCTCATTCCATATCAGACTATAGAGCAGAGAGATGTCCCACACAGGGGATATCCATCACACATATATTTTTATTTAAAGCTTACGATTAAAAGGTGTTTTTCTTACATATTCCATATATTAAATCCCCGTCTGTGCAAGCCGCAGATTTACGCTATTTTTGTAGGGCCAAGTAACGCAGAATTTAGAAGAAATGTAGCAATATTTGTCTGAAAGAAGAATGGGAAACCAATTGGAATTAATATTTCTCACTTCAGTTCTTCCTACCAGGAGTCAAACTCTAAACACCATAAAAATACACATACTATAAGAGATTTAAGTTTTAGTACGCGTTCTTGCCGATATGGCTTGGATTATCTTTCGACATCACCTGAAGTAATTTATTTCCCCTAGTAAAAAAATATGTACAATTTTTAATTCATAAATACTGATAACTATTATTATGTGATTTAATTAGTGGTTCAGTTTATTTGAAAATCATGCAATTTAATATCTTTTGAAAAGCTCCAAATTATTACTTTTAATTAAAGAGCTAAATAGTTAAGTATATTCCTAAATAGTTATAGATGTGTGTCAAATAGACATCTAAAAATAACGGTGAAAAGAGGATATTTTTGAATAAGAAAATAATGTAAAACTAGTTCTTTTTTATTACTATTAATTAGCACCGCGTCTTACTACCCGTTCGGATTATACGCTCTAAGTACTAATTACGCTAATGAATTAGGAATGTTGAATTAGAGGAAGTGAACCTGCATTTGCGTGGAGGGAGAGTGGAAACCCATTTAGGAAAAACCACCCCTAGTTCACCCGACCGAGATCCGAACCTCGATCTCCTCGTTCTCAGCAGTCAAGCTCACGACTAGTGCGTTAGCAAACTACGCCACCGAGGCGGGTTGAAACTAGTTCTTGAACCAAACTAAAATGCTGTATGAATGTGTGTACGATAGCAGCCTATATACATACCAACGTGGTTCAATGCACATGTGACTATCAAAACAATTTTCTTGAATACCAAATTAAACAATAACAGCATATTAAAAGCTATTTACTTTTTAATAGCCGATTATTCCCCTAAAGGCATGTAGTAAAGTTTGAATACTTCACGCGCAGTATTAATTTTACGCTAAGAGCAATTATGCACAACCTACAAAATTCAAACAATGAATGTGGTGTACAGAAAATTATCTTATACAGTCTCGTTGGAATATGATTTATGTGCTTTGTTGAACAATAGCCACACCACTAAATTTAATTAACAGTACGACCACTCTCACGGTATAAGATATTAATTAAATCCTACTTTGTGCTTTGGTCAGCTTATACACAAGTTGTTTGCTCCTTCCAAGTTACATTAAACTTCTGTACAAGGAAACTCAACGATCCTCCACTTTATGTCTGGCTAGTGAGGTCGTCTATAGACTTAGTGGAGCCGAGTTTGATTACAAGTAGTACATTGTTGTGTACTTAATTTGAATATGAAAGTAAATATTTTTGGCTATGATATAATAGTTTTTTATTAATGATACTTTATCAGAATAAAACATTACTTACTTCCCTGCTATTGAGTAGGAATATTTAAGGTGGGATGGGAGATAGTGAAAGTTAAGGCAGTGGGCTTCAGTTTTTTTAGTAAACAAAATTACAAAAAAAAAAGTTTTCAGTTTAACTTAATTTCTTCACATAGTAACCACAGCAATTATATATTATTTGTCTTGGTCATGAAATTTGGGGGGAGAAAATGAAGGTAAAATATTTCAATTAATTTACAGAATGCTTATTACAAATATTTCAAAACTTTTGAGATTAATATGTGTAAAAAAAATTAATCGCGGTGTTCCTACTACCAGTTCCGTGTATACGAAAATATGATGAATTAATCTATTAGGATAGAGATGATAAATAAATTATCCTAGAGGTAATCTACCAGCATTTACATAGAAGAAAAGTGGAAAACCATTTTTTTTAATGTGACCTGGTAGTCTAAGGGTAAGGTTTCAGCCTTCTGTGCTGGCGGCCGGGGTTCAATCCTCGGTCCCGGCACAGATTTATCTGATTACCAAACCCTTCCTTCACATCTGACAAGACATCTTGTGAATGTGAGAAATTCCAGGCCTCCACCGTGGTTCGGATTTCACGTTAAACTGTAGGTCCTCCAGTTCATCACCCAATCACCCTACCCATTACATATTAGGGTAAGTGCGTATAACCCGAACGGGTAGTAAGATGCGGAGCTAATAGTAATAATAATAATCCTTCTTCCTAAGCTCCTTTTTCCCTCAACCTTGCCTTCTGATGATGTCGTGCTGAAGACAGTTCCTCCTGAGGATGTGTCCGATCCAGTTTGTTATGTACCGAAGAATCACATTAAAAATTGTTATTTTCTCACCCACCCTTCTTGGTACTTTTTAGTTTGCCAACCCGTCTGACCACCTGATCTGCTTAAGTCTTCTCAAGCACCACATTTCAAAGCTCTTAAAATGTTTATTTTCAATCTTCTCAATGGTTTAAGCTACTGCTCCATACAGCGTGATGCTGCAAATGTAGTAGTTACAAACTCAACTTGTTATTCAGTGTACGATTTACAAACTAAATTAATTACATAACATAAACAAAACCCAGCATTATAGAGTGGGAAAACTCAAATTTAAATATCGATTTAAATGCCACGTCATAAATATTATCTGAAATTCTTAACTGAGTAAAATCACGTGAATTAGCTAAAGTATTCGCATACTTACAGGCACATTTTTGAGTTTGGTATAGTAATAGTAACACTACCTAAATACAGTCATTTTAGGTAAAATTCACAATGGCTTTATGCATTTTTCACTCACACAATAGAGTGCGGATACAACTTTAATTTCAACAAAATTAAATGCGTAGAGTTTTAAAAATACATAAAAACTAATACGACCAAATATCTTGCCTAGAATTACAAACTAGTGCATTGTTCTAGAGGGCGATGTGTTTATTTAACAATACCACAAATCACATACGCTATAGTTTTAATATAAATTTATTTTATACATTTCTGAATACGTATCAAAATAGCTACATAAGAATGTCAGATAAACATACATAACTTAATTTGGTAAAAAAATAAGGGTAACCATACACACTTTAATAAAGATAATTGAAGTAAATAATAAAAATTATGGTTAAATAAATTATGTAATATCCGTTTCAAATCAATGCACGTAATTTATATTGGTTAACTATCCCTTTCTATTATCGATAATTCAAATGCTAAGAGACTCAAATTGAATTTCTTCCCACTTTTCCCGAAGTCTCCTTTTAAAAATATACTCGTCCAATATCAATGACTGAATTGAATTTATAGTAGAATGGACAGTGCATTGAATGCCTTTGCTCTCTCTTTGTTTATTAAATTAAAACATTTTTTCAATTTTATTACTTAGAGATTACATTTTATTTTTTTATAATGGAACCTTTTCAATTTATATTTTTCATTAGAATATTTAAATCAAATTAAAAAATTATGCAACACTAAAAATAAAATACAAACAAAAGGTTCCTTAAAATTAAAATATTTCAAAATATCGTATTTATTTGGTAAATAAGAGTATATACGAGTATGCTAAATAAACAATAAATTTACAGGGAATCGAAAACTAATAGTGGCGTGGAGAGTTTTACCACACTGATGTTATTTCTATTATAATAAGTTTCTTTAAATGTATTATGTATTGAATAAACTAGTAATTAGTTGTTTGTTTAGCACTAAGTATTACTACCCGTTCAGGTAATATGCGTATGTTTTAATTACACTAATGAATTTAGGGGTGAGGAAGGTTATACTTATAGTATTTGTACTCACGTTTGCATGGAGGGAGAGTGAAAAACAATTTTGGGAAAAAATATCAGTACACCTGACAGATTCAAACCTATCTCCCGATCATCAACAGTCTAAGTCCGTTGCGAGAGTATCTCGTTAGACCATAAATCCCTCACATCGGGTATCTAGTTATTAAAAAGTTGTATTATGTATATATGTGGGTGTCACTGTCACAAATAAATTATAGAGTTTTAAAAAAATGATATCGTCATAAAGTTGTTCATTGGTTCAATAATATTTCTCTCTCCTGTAAACTCTGGACTTCACCTTCAGTTTTTAATGAATTCGTGAAACACACTCATTAATGAGGTGGACTGGATATAACTAGCTAAAATGGAGAGAGGTGGCATAATTTTGTATTTGTGGCAATGAACTTTCAAGTTATTAATGGCGTAAATTTTTTAATAATGTTCATATTTATTTTATAAGTCTTTTGATTTAAGTGAGTATTTAATATTTCGTACATATTATTCTAATTTATCTAAAATATTTCCATTTTTAATGTTTAACTTTTTAAATTTATAAATTTATTAATATATTTCAATCAAATAATTTTTCAATTACATTGGTCTTCCTCAGACCTAAAAATGCTATAACATCACCGAAACACGTCTTCTTAATAGTATACTAAAGCTGATATAAAATAAGAAGGGAATAAAATATTATAACAAAGAAGCTATAACCTAATTATAATACCATAAAGTTAATAAATATTCAAATTAAATTGAATGTGAATAAAATAAAATAAATAATTACACATTTAGCAATGCATACTAATTGTAGAAAATCAAATGTCTCATACTTTTTAAATTGGAGCATCGTTTGAAATTTTTGTTAACCATTTAGTTTCCAAGTTTTTGCTACCAGAAGGAGCGTTTGGCAAAAAAAGAAAAAAGTGGCAGTGTTTCTTTTGTTTATAACTTTTCCATTAAAAACTTTCCATTTCTTTATGGCGAAAAAGGACCAACAATAACTATTAGTCAACACGTTTCTGGAAAAGAAATACGTAAAAAAATATATGTGATGACAACAAAAACTCATTTTGTTTTGAACTAAAGTAACTTCCTTTTTAATTTCCGTTAGCTATTATTAGTCGTCAAAATCGATAAATACTGGAAGAGGAGAATTGGGTGCGTGGATCAAATGTAGCAAGCAATACTGATAAAAATGACATTGCAATACCATTGTGCTTGGCCTTCAATTAACCTGCTACCTCCAATAGCCTTAATCGAACCAAATTATTTCAAAGAACGTCTGAAATGTGGAATAAATCAGGATCTGGAGAGAGGAAATGCGTTAAAGTTATAACACTTGTAGCAGTAAAATAAAGCAAGGTAGTTTATATGTTGTCGAGAATATACAGGTCGTTCGAAAACTCATATCCCAAACTGCGCATACAATTTGTTTAACTAAAAATACAAAATCTCTGTTCACTCGCATTCGTAAAATTATGCAGGGAGTGCCGGGAGAGCAAAGCGGTTCAAGCATGCATGTACAACGGGTTGCATAGGAGCTAGGCATGTGGCACTACACACGTAGACATATTTGAGCATGGCAGCAGAAAATGCCATGATTAATAGTTAACATCACACCATTCCATCTATAAATGCGAATTCATCATTAACGGGCCTATATCACATAAAGTGCTTGCCATTACTACATGTGCAGTACCATGCGCCTAGCTCCTTTGCAACTGGTTGTACACGCGTGCTTAACAGCTTTGCTCTCCCAGCGCTGTACACCGAAACTTTGAACACAATATAATGGTATTAGCATAGTTTTCTGGATGTAATTGTATAAGGATTTTGTATTATATTTGGTTCAAACAAGTTATATGTGCAGTTTGAGTTTCAGTTATCAGTTAAATTTTCTATGAATTTGCGTAAAACATGGTAAATATATTTAATTGGAAATATATTTTTTACACAGTCTCATTATCCATTTGGTCTATAATCATGATTATTAACTGCTTTTACTATATCATAAGTTGTCTTGATCTTAAACTGGGTTCATCATCGATTAAATCAGGGCTTAGAGTTGACAAGATGTAAAATCAAATGAAAACAGAATGATTCGGTGTTAAATTTTATTCGAATAGTTTCTAAAATCTTATTTTTAAGTTTTGTATTTAAAGTATTTTAATCATTAAAATAATACGTCCCACTAAACATTCTTAATACCCAAATTTACGAAATATGCCAAGAGTGTAAATTATTTAATTTGCACTTTATATACTTTATATTTGCACTTTCAATTAAAATTAACATTTAGTTTTTAAAAGGGCCAAGTTAATTTTAAATGTAAAGTAAGAATAATACGAATATTTTTTCAATAAGTTATTTACATTAAAATCAAGGTATTCACATTTCACTAACATAGTTTGGTTAAATCAAGTTTTGCTAACTTTACAATATAGCTGGGTAGCTAAACATAATTCAAGTAATAATTACCTTTACCAGTAAATGTATTTAAATCTCTTATCTAATTTACACCCTAATAGTGAAATCATCAATTTCACGAATTAGACTAATTTTAGTGAAATGGCTTTTTCTAGTGAATATCTCACAAACTAGGAATCAAAATTGCATTTACTCGTGTCCATTTCATGAATTTATTGTATTATCTACTACAAGCTTAGCTGAAATTCGTTAAAACTATACTAAACAAACATGATTTAATCAAACATTCAATTATAAAACTATTAAAAGTTAAATTAATTTTAATACCAAACCTTTTCTTCGTTTGTTCATTTCACGAATAGGCAAAAACTGGTCCAGTTCATTAAATAGTCATTCAATAAACTGGGAAACACAACCCAATTAATGAAAACTTGCCCAGTTCATGAAATAATCATTCAATAAACTGGGAAGCACAAACCAATTCATGAACCAGACGAGTTTTTGCACAGTCCGTAAGAAGGGCAAACGAAAAATAGGATTCACGGTATGAGCAGTAATTTGCCCAGTTCATTAAATGGCAATTTTCACTTTTGGGGTGTGGCACTTATAAGGCCAAATAATAACTTGACTAATGGGATGGTTTGTAAAACTAATCCTAAATCTCACTATATTAATAAATGTATTTTATTTATTTCCTCATAACTTTTTATCCAAATCTGATGAGTAACGGCATCAGTAATTTATCTTCCTTGTGCTATGATTATGTATAGAATAAATAATATTTAAGATTTAATTTTATAAAAATATATTTTCCAGAATAACTAAACTTCTTTGGAAGTTTTTAAATATTTTTAAGTATGTGTCAATTTTATGCTCTGCTCTTCAATATTTATTCCGTTTATTATTGAATATATTTAAAATTAAAAGAAACCCATATTAAAATAATTAAAATATATTTATGAGCTAAAATAATTAGTGAAAATATATCAAGAAACGAGAATTTGAATAGGCTAATTTTGTTGTAGATATTCAAAAGGTACCGGGTGGACACATACAAATAATATACCCAGACACTCAATCTCCAGGTTAAAATGTTTGCGCTCCTTTTGGAAACTTGAGTCCTTCAACACTAGGATCGCTGCGGTTAAGCCCATCACCCAGCACTGACACTAGTGAAAACGGGTGGTGGAAGACTCAGGCCGACAAAAGGAGCGCAGAAAAAAGCCCCGTAAGGTTGCGAGTCTGTTTTTATTATTTGTTTGTGACCGTGGAACAAACGTCAATCACGCATAATTCAACTATACGGTGACGTTTTGTTCAGGGATTCAAACCAGGGCCTGTTGTATCGAGTTATTATAGCTGCATCTTTCGACTCTTTATCCAGGCAAATACTTGTACACTTTCTCTTTATTATATCCTTCTTATCCTTACCCAAATTGTCTAATATAATACGATATCCTGAGTGAGTAGTAAGATGTAGCAAAAAGAAAATATTCCTTATCCAGATGCCATTTTGCAACTTTATTTATTGAATACTTGTGAACGGTAGTATCTTGTACTATATGATAATTTCAAAGCTGTGTGTGGAATATTTAGGTTCACATTACATAAATATTATATATGTTATACGAGGATAAAGATCCGTCCAGGATTGATGGCGTATTTACGCCTTCTGAAGAGAAGTTTGAGAATATATTGTAATCTAACGCTGGTGATCAATCACTAACATGAGCTTGTGTCAAACTGAGGGAAAATAATATATTTAAAAAAATAAATTCTTCAATATTGTTACAGCTGCACGCGCTGTATTTCGCTTCAAAGCGATAACATAAAAGTATAGCCGTTCAATTTTTTTTTTAATATAGAAATATTATAGCAACGTTTTATCATATGCTACATTACTTTATGTGTGACTTAACAGCCATGTCATAAAACCTTTAAGCTGTAAAATTGTGTTTTATACTCCATGTGTTGGAATATGGTATCAAACAGTCCAATCTAAAACTATATGTAGAGTATATTATTGATTTTTATCAGGACCAGTTTATCAAATAAATATTTCAATTCAGCTGTAACTGTGGCCGTATGGTCTAATGCGTCACTCGTGTGACTATATTCCCAATGAAGGATAGATCGGGGTATTATTCCTGGTCGGATGTACTAAAGATTTTTTTTCTGGATTGTTTCCCATTATTCTTCCACACAAATATGGGTAAATTTCCTCTTAAAATTCTACCTTCATATTTAGTCAGTTTTCGTTTTAAAATTTGCGTAAATTCTTTGGAATAGAAAAAATCGAAATAGTAGCGTGTGCTATGCAAGTAAGTATGGAAGGGTTGACATTAAACTGTACAATGCAGCTACTAAATTAGGGAGAGGATGTATCTTAGTTGGCTAACAGCAAAGAAGAAGTTGTAATAAATGCAGAAATTTTATCAGAGGTAAGTGACTATATTAAGAAGTGATCATTGAAAATACTACACTATGGTCCTATCTCTTAATATATACCATACACACCCGCTTTGGTGGCGTTGTTAGCTAACGAGCTAGTTTCATGTTGAGCTAGGCTGGCGAGGACGGGTTTGGCAAGGTTAGACTCTCGCTCGGGTGAACTGAGGGTGGTTTTCTAAATGGTTGTCCACTCTCCCTCCACGCAAATGCAAGCTCACTTCATCTTCATTCAACCTTCCCAATTCCTAACCCATTAGCGTAATTAGTACTTAAGCCTATAACCCGAATGGGTAGTAAGACGTGGTACTAGATATACCATAGACTAATAATACAAGGTACGCTCGTTACCTATTCCCGATATTTTACTAAAATAAATCATAATTTAAATTATATGGGATCTTCCTTCTCTCAATAATTTATATAATAATTTCATTCAAAAATGTATATAATAATTTTAATTTTCCTTGCTATAAGCGTTTTAGAAATAAGTCTTTAAATTATGTTCCTAGCTAATTTTTATACCTCAACAAAAAGAAAGCTATCCAATAGTTAGATTTTTTAGAACTTGTTTTTCAGCGTGTCTCCCTACTTATTCGCAATATATGCAAGATAGTTACTAAAATGTTTTAGGGATGAGTAAGGGTAAATTTAGAGGAAGTGTATCCGCACTTGAGGGGAAAATCATTTAGGGAAAATCGACTTCAGCACACCCGACTGGGAATAGATCCCCGGTCTCCCATCATTAGTAGTCCAAATTATTGCTAGACTGACGACTTAGAACATGCATCCACCAAAATGGGTTATTTCAAATTTAAGTACAAATATGAATAACAATCACTACGCCATTTTATCAATATGTTTTTGACCGTTATATTACAAACCAGGATTAAAATGGTATTATTAGCCTTTTAAGTCAAGTGAGCTGGTCACATTTTTTTATGACAAGGACTGTATAGAATAATCTCTCTATCTCTTCTTCTACCCGTATTATCGTTTACGTCTCAAACTTTCCCCTCAACACCACATTCTACTGTTCGCTAAAGCTTTGAAAGCCCAAGTTTATTCGTCCCCTGTAACACCCGGCAATATTCCGTAACGCTATATTTTCGATAACAATAGCAGCATGTAAGTTACCCCTGCCTCGATACCTTCGTGGGTTTATCCCCTCTCCTCGCCCTTGTGCGAGAAGAGTTTATCCGTGGTCTCACTCCAACTCACCAAGATAGCCATGAACAATCCCTCTCTTTCATTCTACTCTCTTTAACAGCCCGATCGAGACTTATCTTTACTACTTACTTTAACCGCACGATAAAGTGCATTAAATTCAGCATGACTTGGAATTAGTACTGAACCTCCAACTTTAACTACACGTGTAGAGGGAACGGATATAAAGTTGGACTTTACGCACGATATTGCACAGCTCAACCATATTGCCTTGAATATTAAAATGACCTTTTTATTTGTAGATGTTTGACAAAAATAAAATATTTATAGTTCAAAGTATAGTTTATTTCTCTGACTTAAAAATGTTTTGAGATTAATAACTTACTACCTTACGCCAGTCATTTTAACGATTTGGCATATGGTTTTAATACTTAAAATTTGGAGAGAAAATTATATTTAAAAGCCACTGGATTAGTATTTACTCAATGGTACTTGGAACTTTAAAATTCACTGCCGCACTTACAAAGGTACTCCACCTATCCCTATTTGAGCTAGTTCTATCCAGTTCATCTCATTACACCCTATCTCTTATAGGTATAGTTTAGAAAAATTATATGAGTAAAAATAATTTGAGCTAATGGATACTTTGACAAACTTATATTCAATTTGTTTCTCATCAATATATCTACTCAAGCTTTTATTAAAATGAATATCAATAAATAATTATTATAATAATTTTAATTTTTTTTGCCGTGGTTTTTTTTTCTTAAATTTTCATGGATATAATATGTTTTCTACAATACCTCTACACTTTTTAAACACGTAGTTTAAGTATACAAGATCACAACAATAATTATAAAAGTTTTAATTGGCTTTAAAATCCAGTTCGATTTCCGCATGGTCCTAAGCGCTACTCTAGTTATAAACTAGCCTGCGGATGACGGCTAGATCTTAGTTCAATCCCAGTCAGGTGTACTGAGGGTGGTTCTCTTTCTTTCTCTCTCTCTCTCTCTCTTACGGGTACACTTCCTTTAAATTTAACCTTGCTCATCCTCAACCCATTAGGGCAATTAGTACATAATCCTACAATCCGAATGGGTAGTAAGATACAGTGCTAAAATTTAGTTTTAAAGTAACAGGTGTCATAATAACTAAACTCCGTTAAAAAAATACCAGCCTATAAACCTATCTTAAGGCAGGTGTCTATAAATTACAAGACAATAGTTTTAAAGGGCTGAGCATAAGAACAAGTTTATACATGTTTTAATGCTACTTGTCTTGGTGTCCACAATATTTATCGAAATTGGATTATTATATACTGGATGTTCCAGGGTTAGTCGGTTAAACTTTGGGAAGTGGTCGTGGATCATAAAACTAATCCAAGATGTATTTTGGAGTTTTTCTTGTTTTAGCTTAATTTCACGCAAACAGCCAAAAACTAATTAAAAACACTTTTCTGCAGAGGTGCTTGGCAATGGCTTGATATTAATTTTCCTGGAAGATGGGTCGGTCACTGGAGCTGTGACTTGGCCTCCACGTTCACCTGATTTAACGCTATTAGATTTTTTTGTGTGATGAGCTCTCAAGTAAAAAGTTTATGAAGTTCCTGTTATGACCTTCAATCATTACGACAAAGGAGAATGCAAGCCTGCGAAGAAACAACAGTTGCACAATGTCGGTCAGCCACACGCTCTGTCATTTATAGGTCCAATGCTTGTCTCCGGGATGGATGCCGTCAATTTGAACAAAATAAATAAAATATTTTATTTGTATAATACCCAACTATTTAGTTTTTGTTCTACGTGAAAAGAAAGTGAAAACTAGCACATCTCTAAAATATATTTTGAGTTAGTCTTTTGAACCACTAATGCTTCCCAATACTTAGCGGTTTAAGTCGGAAACACCCTGTAGATACATTATACGTATATATCAAATTTGCGCCGTTTCTTAATATCATTTCGTGTTATATGCACGTTTACTCTAATAGAGTAGAAATAAGAAAGATAAATATTAGATGAAAATATTCTCAAATTTATTTAGTGAACATTAAATTTGCACAAAAATCTAAACAAAATTTGATATATTGCTTAGTCTCCTATAAAATTTTAAATTCCACGTTTTCTCTTGCGCCATTTGACTGATTATATTTTTAAGTAACACGTAAATAATTGCATGAACATAACATTTATATATACATATAATATTTTAGCACCACGTCTTACTTCACGCTATACGAATATTAACAATACAAAAATAACATATTTCACATTTATTGAACATTTTATTGAGAAATCAAGAAAACCAAAAGCACAAGAAAGGATATTATAGATTCATGGAATAATTTTCTATCAAGTGATAAATTTGTATGTGCAGTGTTTCTCATCATGGATAACAGAAGAGATATCCGAAATTCAGATTTATTTTACGAACTATAGGTTGCCGTAACATCCCCTAACCTCTTTCATTAAAAATATATAAATACTTCATTTATATAGCGAATTCTTAGTTAATATTATTTGGGAGAGATGGAATTTAAATTTGAAGATCTATGCATATATATATATAATATATATTACACGTTAATGGGTGAATTTGTGGACGCTATTATAATAGGATTTCAAATATAATTTTAAAAATGTTATGGTCGCTACATAAAAGCTATTTAAACTAGATATTTACACAACATCACAAAAATATGAGATATTACTTATATTTATCACAGAGGCTGTTATTCACTCAAGTAAAAAGCTTGACCATGACATTTTTTAGCCCAAATAAGACGATTAGCTATGTGTTAGATTCACCCACTTTCTGAAGAGTGCGTTCTTTAATATGCCTGATGGATCAAGGTGTACGAATATGTTATTTAAGTTCATAGTTATTGTACAATCATAGTAATTTTCTCAAATCATCCCAGGTCCGACAAAGTGTTAACATGTAACACAGACCTGGCCATATTTTAAAACGCTGAGCTGCAAATGTTTCAAGCTTTTTTTTTATTAAGGTACTTTATTCACCTAATGCCTTAGTAAAAGTTTGGGATATTCGCATATATTATTAATCTAATAGGATAAATATGATGAAGGTAGTATTTTGGAGGAATTGTACCCACATTCTAGTGAAAGTAGAGTGAGAAACCATTTATAAATAAACACCCTAAATACATTAACGGAATTTGACACTATCTTTCCTCTAACAGCAAACCAGTCCAACACCAATAGGATGCGTCAGAAAATGCTACCAGCGATGCGGGTCAATAAAACACTTTGATCCACATTCTAGCGAGGTCTAATATACTTTAATATTACTGTGTGGTGAAACCAGGTTTCACACGAACGATTCAGAAGTATTTTGCAAGCGCTTTCTAAATGGATACTATCGTCTGTGGAAACAATAAAAGCTCCACCTTTTTAGTGTACAGTTCCCATCGCGTCGTCCGGGAGAGGGCGAGACAAGAACGCCTTTCGTGACCCGACGTCGTGTCAGCACAGACGGTACCGGCGCCTGTTCTACTACTCATTGCCACACGTAGTATGCTCTATGTGACCGACCAGTGCGTGACAACACCAGGCCTCAATTCATTTAAACGATATTGAAAACAACACTTATCATAAGACCACGCTAAATTGATAGACGTTGCCACAAGCGCCATCACAAGTAGCGGTACTACTGTCACTTCTCTTAAGAATGGCCTTTTGGAAAATACAAAACATTTTCTTGCGACCAAAATGTATAGTATATTATTATTATTATTATTATTATTATTAGCACCGCGTCTTACTACCCATTCGGGTTATACGCACTTACGCTAATGTGTAATGGTAGGGTGATTGTGAGATGAAATGGAGGACCTACAGTTTAACTTGGGATCCAAACCATTGTGGCGGCCTGGCATTCCCCACATTCACAAGTTGTAATTAATACACAGTATTTTATTAATTTGTTAATATTTTGAAAATTGAAAAAATAACACCTGAACACGGGAATCAAGCCCGGGACCTTTGACTTAGTGCCCCGCTGCTCTAATAATAACTTCGGCTATTTTATTCTTAATTTGTTAGTGTTATTATATATATTGGAGTAATATATCAACTTTTATAGCTGAAGTTAAGATTACTTGAAATTTTCTAGGTTCTCTGGGGTTCTTCTTATCAAAGGGGAATACAATCTAGTATTATTTTTCAAGTTTCACTACCCATTTTGTATATATTCTATAAATTAAATCAATTAATCTGTTGAAGTTAAGGTAGAAATTCTAGTAAATGTACCTGCATTTGTGTGGAGAGAAAGTGAGAGACTATCAAAGGAATATCACTCCTTATTTTAACTCAACAGTTTATAAGTTTGTATTTATTTTAGTCCCACAATTATTATTACCAAATGCGTGGATCAATTAAAACGTAATTTAAAAGTGACATTTTATAAACCTTGACTGAGTGGCACATGACTATTGGGTTTCTTTTTAATTTGACAACTATTGAGAGACTGGCTCTTAAACCACGTGAACAACAGCTAGTATTTATTAAAATAATGTAGGCCTACTAATTAATATAGTAATTATGTATTTATGTTTCACTATGTCATCAAGTAAATATATCATTTCAAAATTAAAGAAAAAATCTTAGGAGCTATTTCAATTTGAAATTCAAGGAGAAATTTCTCTAAAAATAAATCTTAAACATTAGTAAAGATAGTAATAGTATGACATAATTCTTAACATTATGTTTGCATGTATCAACGATTTAAAAAAAAATGGAAATCAGTGAAGTATATTGTTACAGAACTTAGAGTTATTCTTTTTGCCTAAAGTTTAGTATAATGGTAGGAAAAACAAAAAAGTAAAATTAAACTATTTTAATTAACCTGATGTCTCAAATTAGGACTATCTCATAAATCAACTAATTTAAAATAGCCTTTAATAAAATTAGTTGGTTTCATAATGTTCGTAAGAAAAACATTCAAATTAAATACTAAAACTAGCTTCAAGTTTTAATCTTAAATTTGTGTAGTTCCTTTAAAGGTTTGAAAGAGGCCCATTAAAAATGTATAGTTATTAAAACAGATACAAGCTATGATTATTTTAAACGAGCGTCCTCAAAGTAGCAACACATTCTATATTTTAATTTAATGTCTAAAACCGGTACAAGGAACTATGTATTTGAATTGAGTTTTAAATCAAGCACAAGCCATAATTATTTTAATTGATCTTAAAAACAAGTTTATACTAATTACCTCAAGTGAACATCTCCTAATGACCTGTGTTGATGGGTCTGAAAAATATAAAATAACTTAACGTCGTTAAAACATGTACTAGTTACAGTTATGTTAATTTAAAATAGTTTAAATAAGAATCATATTTAATAATTTTATTCGAAATATTTGTATTATATTATAAAATTGAAACTTTGTCAAAAACTTGGCAACGTCGTATGTATTCGAATGTGCGTGTTTGAATCGCTGATATAGCTTTCAAATCTAACTTTGCCATGCCAAATACTGAACAGAACATTTATGTTGTTAGTGATCGTAGATATTGAACCAGACCTAGTTTTAAAAATAAAAAACCAAACCTCAATGGCGTCTAGTATGACTTGTCAGCGGTGGGTATAAAAAGTGTTATTAGCTAGGCAGAAGCATATCCCGGTCATCTTCAAACTAAGATGCATTTGAAATGTTTTAACAAATTTATAATTTTGTTATACTAAGTACCGATAATATATTTTAAGAATTTATTTGGATACGATTTTGTTTCAATAACGTGTTCCTAATATTAATAAACATAAAATATGTTCATATATGTGGATAAAATGTGTGTTTGGTATTAACACTAAAATTAATGTATTCTAGACAATCCATAATAATTTAATTAAATTAGACCATTATATATTTATTTCCATTCACGCTAACAATTGTAATTAGTTTAATAGATTTTAACTATTATGAGTACAATCGGTTAATTTTTATTTTAATACTATATTATAGTTAATATTTAATCAAATAATGGTTAAATCACTACACTGTTACCCATAGGCCTATATAAAAAAAAGGCAAACCCCATTCACTGGTTCACCCATCACCGTGTTTTCCAACCCCTGAGCAAAGAAAATTAAAATTTTTAGTTGAGGTTTCTTTTAGGACCTAGGCAAGAGACAAGACAGGGTTTCGTCTAAGAGGTGAAAAGGGGGGTTTAAAAGCTCTCAAAAAATCATATATCTTTTAAACCAGATGACATAGAGCCTAGAAACTTAAAATTAAAGTTCCTTTCTGGAATTGGAAGAGACATGTTTTTTTTATTTTCTCAAATTTTATCCCCAAAAAGGGAAAAGAATAGGAGAAAAATGTGGACTCACTAACCACCGTATTTTCTCAGCCTCTGGGCCTGGAAACTTTAAATGTTGAATGGCAGGAAGGTAAAATCTAAAACTGGGATAATATGAGAGGGTAGAAAAGTAAAATTTTGCATACAGGAGGAGATACCACTACAGATAACCAATTGAATCTTAATTTTGAAATTTCTTAGAGGGAAATGGATAAAAGAGGTTGTGAGTTCAAAAAAAAAAAGTAAACCACTACTTCTCAGTGTGATATAAAACTGATATTCGGTAAGCAGATAAAAATAGCATTCTATATAGATATAAATGGCTGAAAATGTTATATTCTTCCCCGAGACTTTGGAAACAAGGATAAACAGGTGTATTAGAAAATTTAAATCTGGCAATCAGGTAGAAGGACAACTCCAAATAAGAAAATTAATCTTAAAATTCTAAATTACTAAGTATTCGTTTATATGGGGCGGTTACAACAGTTGCCAAATCTAATAGATACAAATACTTTTCTGTGTGGTAGAGGACTAAATGAATTCGGTCAGAAGGTATAAAGACCACTTTAAATAACCATAAAATACTTCAATATTTTAAACTGAGAAAATATAGTAGGAGGGAGAGATGAGTAAGCAAAAGAAAAAAAAAGATAGGCAGAAAGTTAAAATTTGCCAGGAGTGTAGGAAAATAAGTACTAAATATAAGTAAAAAGAACGTCGAAGAAATAAAATCACTTCCTTTGATATGGTTTGAAATTAATGTAAACAATTTGTTTTCTTTTGATGTCATTTAATGAAAACGTGAATAAATAATATAAACAAATAGCTTTTATTTTTTACTAAAAAAATTATCTAAAGTAAATTCAGTTCAATCTTATGAAGTCTTTTCGCAAATTTAGATGCCATTTAAATATACCAAGGAAATAAAAATAAACTCTGAAATTCTGCGATGGCAAAAGAAAGCATATAAAAAAATTAACATTTGTATTATGAGTTAAAGTAAAAATAAAGTTTCGTCAAAATTAAATAAGTTAAGTTTCGAAATATATATGGTACTTGAAAGATGAGCTGAAATGAAGTGATTTTCACTTATAGAAAGTATCCTTTAAAAACACTTTTTGTACAATAAAATATTATTCTCAATATATAACTTAGCTTTAAGTTGAAATAAACAAATACCATAGTTTTGCATCGAGGTATAATGTTAGCCAAAAATATTGTTAAATAATTTTATAATTCATGTTCAATTCGTTTATTTCTAATGAAATATTTATTAATATTTAAACTACATTGGTGGTCACACAGTTTAAGTTTTCACAGTCACAATATATTTTAATGCTAGTGACGGGATTACATAAGTCTTTATCTCAGATGCAATGAGTGGCTTCCACACTCAAT
Source organism: Timema shepardi (assembly GCA_902151425.1). NCBI lineage: Eukaryota > Metazoa > Arthropoda > Insecta > Phasmatodea > Timematidae > Timema > Timema shepardi. The sequence goes on from CABFVX010000073.1 coordinate 276,057, forward strand.
TTATCAAAGTCATCATCTTATACCCTCTTCCCGATTATTAATGTATTCATTTCTTTAAAATATCCTCCTCACCATGAGCCCATATGCCAAGCATTTAGATATTTTTTTGTTTAAAATTATGGAAATCATTAGATTTTAGGTTTTGTTTTTTCATTTGAATTATTAAGAAAATTTAGTTAAAAACTACAAAATGAAGAGAGTAAATTTCCATGGAACGCACCGTAAATAGAATAGAAATCAATCACTATACTATAAAGCCACATAGCTGACTCACTCACTGACCGACATTAATGTTCACCCACTTCCAGATGAGCTAGAAACTTGAAATTTGGCAAAATTATAGCTTCGAACCTGTAACCGACGGGAAAATTCCAAAAAGTTAAAAATGTTAACCCCCGAAAAAAACTCAATGGCGGAGTAACTTTAAAGTTGGCGTTGACCTTTTTTGGAGGGCGATGTGTGACTAATCGGTAAGACCTATCCAAAAACGGATTGCATCAGAGCTAAAAAAAATTATTTTAAATAAATTTTGCACATTTTTCACATATTTTTTAATTTTCTGACACACTTATGGGTCAGCTAGAATCATAAAATTGTATAAAAATAAATCAAAGTTCAAATAAACGCTGAAATTACATTAGTTTAGACTCACTGGGGTTTGGGGGCGGAGCCCACAACGATCAAAGGGAATATATCATATAAAATTCAAGCCGTGTCTTGAGGGATTTTTCCTTCTGGAAGTTTTTTTTTGGACCTTCCGTTGATCTTAAAGGTTAAAATTCGAGTCATATGTCCCTCAATTCGTACCCAAATTGAATACTTAATTACTTATTTTTTTAAACAATTTAGCGGAGGTGGAGAGCTATTTTTTTCGGGAATGTAGAGGGAACACTTCAAATAACAAAATTAGTGTTAGATACTTTATTTTAAGAGTGGTAGATGGTGAAATAGATATCGAAAACAAAAAAGTTTGACATAGAACAGTTTTAATTTTTTAGAGGTAGGTAACAAACCTAAAAATAAAAAATATACTAATAAAAGTTATCATAAAGAGAATCCATAGTGCTGTAATTACATTTCTAAATAGTGAGGGATAAGCTATCGCCTATACACGAGTGATATAGTGAAAATAAACAACTTCTGTTAAAATAGATTTGTAAGCAATCATGTTATTTGGGAAGCCGTGAAGCTTATTTATTCTATATGTATCTATGTTTATATTATTCTTATTTTATTTTATAACCATCTTAAATTAATAATGAGGCTAGTTTATTTTATTTTGAGTACAAGGTCACTGGTGAAAACAGGCTTAAATACTAGTCTCTATTATGTCTTGAACAAATTATTTTATATTTAAATTATCTACTTAAAATTTTAACCATCTTTCAAAATGGGGTGTATTGAAAATAGAGTAAATATATTTTATACCCTATTTTAGTTACTATAATATTTGAAATTTTAAGGACATATTCCAATGTTCAGTTTACGTTTTTAATGTAACTACTCTAACACTACACTACAGTATAGTGGAACAATCATGGTGGGCAATGAGGCTTTTAGGTTAAATGGAAAGTACAGATCAATTAAATATGTAAGACCAGGTTTTTATAGGAAGCCCGCTTTCGTCCACCAAAATTGATTGAAAGTTACTAAAATTGTATGGATATCTTTTATTCAATTTATCGTTTTTTTATTATTATCAAAAGCTTCTAATAATACTTCGATATGGATTATTGTATTATTTTCTCTTTTATTTACTAACAAAAGTACCTAGCGTTGCTTGAAGTAGCCATTTAATGCATTTATGCATCAAATAGATTATAAAGTTGTATTTTAATTCCAAAGACTCAGTTTTTAATAGATTTAATAAAAAAAATTAAAATTCCTGCTTTTAGGGGCATATGTTTGCCCACAGGTGCTACTAATTTTAAATTTCTGACTTATGCCTGTGGTATATATCAGGCAATGCTTATGACTGACAAATAAACAAACCCTTCATTTTTATTTTCTATACATGTTTTTCTAGTTTTCAAATAAAGAGCATCCTATGAAAATCAAATTGTAGTCCCGGGCCCACAACCCCACATGCGATGACTTGCGTGTGATTGCTCTACTGCATGTGTGACATGCATGAATAGTCCTTCAAAGAACAACATATATACACACACAAAAGCTCCGTCTAGACCAGCTATATCTCGACATGCAATATTACGTTTAGTCTTCTCTAAAAAGTTTTTTTACGATAGAAATGAACACACAAAGAGGCCTGTTTTATCAACTTAGACTATCTTTATTTTTTATTTTGTCGAACGATTTATTTCATTTCCTTTGAAAATAAAAGTCGAAAATGTTTCTTATATAAACATGGCCGTTGAAGGATTTATATTGATTTTAAACTTCAGAAGACTTACTATACCTTATAACAATACTTGGAGTATAGAGAATGATAAAACTATACGCAACTATTTTATTAATTTTAAAATCTGTAAACAAATATTAAATATATATTATATATATATATATATATTCTCTCATTGTCTGGTTGTTAAATTAGTGGTTTTAATAAAATAAGCAAATATCCATTCCACTTTTTTTATTAACTGTGAATAATTTAAAATATAAAGTGTAGACAATAAAAATCACTGTAATATAGTATTTAATTAAATTTTACAAAAAAAAATTTGTATGGATTTGTGTATGTTGTTTGAATGAGACTAATTTTATTCTAAATAACAAGCCTTTTGTTTCCTTGAAGAGAACTTTGTAAAACCTTGAAAAAGGATAATCAAATAATACCTCACTTAATATTGTATATGTTACACCCCATTCGTAAATTTTCCCATTTAACGAATTGGGCAAATTTCTGCCCATCCCGTGAACTGGGGGTGAAATTGTGAATTTTTTCTTTGAATTATTTTAATTTTTAATATTTTTAGAATGGAAGATTAAGTTAAGCTATTTTGGGTTAGTAAAATGTATCATCATAAAAGAATTTTCAACAAAGCTTGTAGTAGATAGTACAATAAGTTCCAGTTCATAAAATGGGCAATAGTTAAATCAATTTTTGACCAGTTCATAAAATGCTACAGCAAATAAGTTGGTTAACGAGATGAGCTGAATTTTTTACAATTCATTAAATGGATAGTTTCACTATTTGGGTGCAACATAAACAAAGTCATTGTTTTTTACTAAAAAAATAATTAAAAACTTTTGTTTTGTTTGTGTGAATAAAATAGTAAAATTATGTGTTGAAATTTATTTCTGAACATAATATGTTTTAATTTGATGAAAGAGTATAGTATCAAATAAAATTATATTACATTGTTAAAGATGATTTACATTTTAGGCTAAAAATGTAAAAGCTCCTCCAGTAATCTTAAACTCATTCTATCAATTTTAAACTTATTATTTATCTGGAAATTTGTGAAAACTTATTCCTTTAGTATTATACTGTAAATATATATAAATTACATAGTAATATTGTGTACAGTACTTAGAAAGATTTATAGAAAATATTTAAATATATAAAAACTATTTCGTATGTTGTGTATTAGTTGTATATATGTATTTATTTTGTATGCAGTATATATAGCTACACGATACACTGTATAATATGTGTGGTGTTTAGTATAGTTACATAATATATAGAAAATACACACACATATCAGATGTGTGTACAAATATAATAATTGATATTATGAATATTTCTTTTTATATAAGCATATTTTACAACTATAGTAAATAATAATTTAAAGTGTCCATTTAGATATTAAATTGTCTTAAAATAATTTTTAGTGGAAATTTATTTTAGAGTTGATTACTAAAAAATGTAATTTACTATATTTTATGTTTCAGTTTCGGAGAAGGAGGTGCGCCAATGGTAAGTAGACTATTCCAATTGGATTCTGGGAGCGTTCCCTTGCTAAGAGAAAATGTGATGTGCAGAATTATGGCTATATTCACTAAAGTAAATGTCAAGGCTAACTGTAAGCTATACAATTTTACTCACTATTAGCTCTTTCACTTTTTCCCAGTCAACTCTCAAACTATTTAAAATAATTTTATACTATATTACAAAACATGTATAGCAATTTTGAAGTGTTTTTATCTGTACAAGTATGTATTTGGAATTGATCCATGACACAGGTTATTCGAAATATTAAAGAAAATTACTTGAAAATATATTATTTAATTCTTGTAGAAAGCTACATGGAATGTTGTAAAAAAAATCTCGCAAGGGTGTAGAAATATTATTGGAAGAATTTAGACAAAAATCTTTGATGATCTGAAATAGATAAACTAGAAAAGTATTTATTTAAAATTGGAATCAATGTTCTACTGGAACAAACATTAAGAGGAAAGATTAAGAAAGCATTGTTTGTATGAATCCTATCAGATTCTTTAAATACCTAATGATTCAATAAAACTGTTAAATAAATTTAAATACCCTAATTTATCGTGGAAAAAAATTAACATTTTTGTCTTCTGCTTGGATTTAGAGCAATGTTGTGCAAAAAAAATTAAGGCTATGGCAATCACTTTAAAATATGAATAAGCTGATATGATTGTGTAAAGAAAAGCGTAAACATTCTAACTTTTGAGATAATTATAAGAATCCAAACGGGTACTAATACGTTGTGCTAAATAAATAAAATAATAAAATATGAGAAGCTCAACTCTGCACTATAAACGTCAGAATCGTGTTTTACTAGATCCCGATCCTCAATTTCAATTTTTAAATCATAATCTAAATGGTTCTATTCTCAATTGGGATTACTCAACATCTACCATTTCAATACTTTTCCACGAATCAAACCTTATTCAGACTAAAAATCAGTTATTTAATTATATACCATAATGATAAAATGAATTGTTTTAAATAAGATATATTAGGGATAAGTGCAGCCATATTAATTAGTGCAAGATCAATAAAACACAAAGGTCTCTCTCTATGAACAAATCTACGATTTGCCGGTGCATCCGGAAAACGAAAGAACCCTATTAAGTGTCACAATGAAAAATAAATTACCTCAAAATTATTTCATTGTGTTTAAATTACTGAACTCTAAATTTCTTTTATTTTAAAGCTAAGGCTCTAGATATCGAAAATTATGAAATTAAGATCGATTCTCGTTTATTTTGATATCAGTAATAATTCAAAATATTAAGGCCTTGATGAATCAAATTTTAAACCATTAGAATGATAATCAGACACAAATAAGTAAATTTTAATCCAAATCAGTTGGCTGTGCGAGCGAGAAAGAAAAAGCCTACAGTTTTGGATGACTGCCATCAAAGCTGCTACGATAAGCTCCTTACTGCTCAACTGACTGATAATTTAAGAAAGGGTAAGAAGATTCATAAAATGTCCTTTCTTCACATCATAGTTTCAATTAAACTTCGCTACATTTAACACATCATCCATATTATTTTAGGCTTAGACGATTATGTTAAAGACAGGCTCCTAAATCCCTTCTATATTATGCTTTCTAACATCAGTCTTGGTAATTACGTAAATGGGTGTTACTTAAGGGACTCCTACTTCTTTTGATGTCATTGGTTCAAAATGGCACAGCAAATGGCTGTAAAAAGGATCACACGAACTTCGTTCATGGTCATTTTCCTTCCAAGAAGAGGAAGAAAGAAGAAACTTATAATAATATGCCGTTTTAAAACATTATCTGAATAACAAATATTTTTTGTGTTAAGATCATACAATAATTGTTATAATAGTCAAATTATCCTTCAAAGTTGAACTTGATTTTTCAGATAATAATTCTAAATAGTTGGCGAAATAAATTATCACAATATCCTTGAGGTCATTGCTTCGAATAATCTTTAGTTTCAAAAGAATCAAAGAATCCAAGAGATCTTCAAAATAAGCATCAGTTAAAAATAATTTGTGTGCTTATTTCAGCTTTGCGTAACTAGTTCGTTTTACTTATGTATTTCATGTGATTCGCTTTTAATGATTGATGGACGATGCCTGCTTTTATCTAAGAATAAACTTGATAGGTTGTATCAAATAAGCTCTGTATTTTTCACAGTGGTTTGGTATGGGTTTTTTTAATACTAGCCAATGTCCGAACAACTTGTTACTATTCTAGAACACCAAACATTGTTTACTGTAGATGACCCCACTTGACATTGAGAACATTTGTAATTATCGATCACAATGAGAACGTTACCTCTTTCGTCGTGCATTGTATTCGAGGGATACATGTTGACACATGGCGAAACAATGGTAGACACCAGACACTGAATCAACAAGGTAAAGGGGTCGTAGGGAGGGTGGCATTGTCTCGACCTGGAGCGAAATCCAGCGAACGATTGAGAAGAATATTTGAGGAAATCAGATAAGATTTGGCACTATAGGCATCCACATACGAACACAAAAAATAAATTTTATTACTATTATAATATTATATGTATATTTTTTTTATAATTTTATATTTATTCCGGAAATAAGAGATGAATTGTTTAAGGCTTTTTACTCGCATTGAACCAGAGTATTTTTGACGAGAAGATAAGGGTTGGACTGAAGACTGGATGTAATGTGGGCAGTTTAACTAATGTAGTTTTCACTGTGATTTTTCCATCTTCTCTCCATGCTAATGGACAAATGTTTTATCCTAGATTACGTAGTTGATAACATTTGTGTTAAATTAACAGTTAAAAATATATTTAAATATGATTAAAAAGCGCGTTTAATAAAATGAGTAATTATACTTAATAAATTACACTTTTTTTTTAAATTGATTATAAATTATGTTTTAGTGGAGATTTCGGGATCAACTGGCAGTAATTAAGGAGGTGTTTTTTTCACAAACATTAAATGCAGCTTCATGTGTTTAAGAGTGAATATGTCTGTCAGGAACTTTCTTCATTCTTCATAGGCCTAAGAAGATGACAATGGATGGGAATGAAATAGATGTAACACACAGAAAAAAATCTGTTTTTTACACTTTAAAGATATTCTAGTCATGTCAATCTTAATTTCGTATGAATTAACTCTTTCATATATTGTCCTGCTACAACTATAATAGGATTTCATAACAAGAAGAAACATATTATATACATTTGTTTTTGTGGTAAGCATTACATATATTTTACTTTATTCTAAATATGATTGAAAATATAAAACTAAATAAAATATGTATTCAATTAAAGTAAATTTATTTAAGAGTTATATGTACAGCTATCATTTTTTTACGTTATCTATGATACATCTCGACATCTAATGAATTGGGAATATTTCTGGTAGCTCCGTTAACTGGTTTATTCACGGACTGTTCAAAAACTGAATTAGTTCTAGCCCATTCCATGAACTAGAACTTACTATTATATCTTCTACCAGCTTAACTAAAATTAATTTTAAGATATTACCTAACTTAACCTACCCATCCATTATAAAACGATTAAAAATTAAGTTAACTTAGAAATTAAACCTGTTCTTCGCTTGTCCATTTCACTGACCAGAAAAAAATTAACTCATCCAGTTTATAAATTGATTAACGATAAGAGCTGCTCAGTTCAAATTTGCAGCATAAGCGCTGCACAATTCAGAAACTGGACTGTATCTCACCCATTTCGTGAAATGTTTAGGCGGGGAGGCGGGGGGAGTTCCCGTATTTAGCAGAAATTTGCCCACTTCGTGACCTGGGAAAATTCATGAATAGGGCGTAACATGCATAAAATCAATATCCATTATTTCCATTAATTAGTGGTTGAGTATTTACACGGTTTCATTATGTTATTAAAGAATAAGCATTATTAAAATAATTAGCTAAATTATCTTAAATTGAGATAAAAGTAGTTAACATAAAATAAATGGAACGAAGCACCCCAAAGATTATATATTGCTTTTATCTTATCTTAAAATATACATTTATTAAAAACCGATAGTATTTGGGAAACGAAATAATTGGTATGTAAATTGTTTTAAAAACACTACACCAAAGATCATAAATGAAATAACACACACTTATTCTATGGACTTAGGAACTGGGAACACAGTTACAAAAATGGTACGGAACTCCGCACGGACTTTCTCGCTCTATTCTTTAAAAATGGAAATGTTTACTCGAAACTCGTAAAAAAGTTAATAAAAATAATGTACACTAGCAAACCAAAGAATGAATTGCACTATCCTTATTTAAAACATTTTTTAAGTCCCCGTTTTAAATTTTATAATTTTATTTATAAAGCATTTATGTCCTCAATTGTATGTTTGGACCGATAAAAAAAAGGATCAATATTGGGTCGACAAGGGTCAACACTACGTATTAAAATTTCAACCTCCGGTTAAAATTTTCGACATTTTATCAGGTGTTGCAAATCTTCATTCCATCGCATTGCTAATAAATTCCTCATTTATAAATGTTGACCAATAAAGATGTAAATATTGACTATTGAGTCTAGAATGATAGAAATAGATCATTGCTGTGCAAACATTTCTCTTAAGGGGCTTAAGGAAAAAAAATTGAGATACTAACTTATATTTAATTACTCTATGGCATTGGAGAATTATTACGTTAAAACTCATGTCGTATATCTTTACAACTAAAGGCCACAAAATTGTAAATTGTATTAATAGGGTTGCTAATATCTAAGAAACGGTTGGTTTTATAAAGATATAGTCCATTTAAAGTTTTCATTTTTAATAGTAATACAATTTTGCAATGATAAGTTATTCAGAATCTCAAATAGTTTCGGAGGTACGTAAATTTCAGCTTCTGTAAAGCAGCCTAAGATTTTCCCGGGAAAATGAAAATATTCAATTTATTTACAATCTTAATCAACGTCTAGATACGAATTTTAATCAAAATCGTTAGAGCCGATTTTGAGAAAATGGACTTTTTCTCTTTTGCCCTCAGTAAACTACCCTTAAATTTAGGGTTAGATATGCAATTCCAAAAAAAACCCAGGGAAACCCTATTAAAACCCAAGATACCGAGTTTTAGCCCGATTGGTGAAAAAGTTTAGGCTATATTTGGAGAGACAGACAAACAGACGGAAATTCAAAAACAAACTTTTCGGATTCGGGGGGTCATGAAACGTTGAGATTCATCAAAATCTCAAGTCCAATTTTTTTGACGAGCACAATACTTTCTCTACCTGTAAGATAGCGAGAAAGTAAAAATTGAGAAAAGAGAAATATATTTGTCCACCAAAGAGTATAAGACTCAAATTCATTTCCCTGAATTAATAAAAAATATATTTTTTTTATAGTACAGAAACTATCAGATTTATAAAAATATATTTCAAACAAAATATATTTATCTTTAATAGTACTACGACTTTACAATGATACGTTATTTCGCATCTCAAATAAATGTAGATAAATTATGAAAATTGCAAAATTTCCCTTATGTAAAGTACGCTCAAAGTCATCTTCACTAGAAAATGAGAATTTCCATCTTGTTTATAATGATAAACGGTGTCTAGATATAAATTTAATCAAAACCATTAGAGTGAATTTAGAGAAAATAAAGTTTTCTCTTTTTGCCCTTCCGTAAACCATCCTTAATTTTAATGTTAAATGTATAATTCAAAAAACGCCTCGGGGGGACCGTGTATGAAAACCCAAGGTACCAAGTTTTGGTCCAATCAGTAAAATAGTTTCAGCTCTAATTCAAGATACAGTTATACGGACAGACAAACTGAATTTCTAAAACACCTTTTTTTAAATTTAGGACGTCATGAGACGTCGAAATTTATCAAAATCTCGAGTTCAATTTATTTGACAATCACAATACTTTTCATCCGAGGTGTTGATAAAAGTAAAAAGTTTGGAAATTTTCTCATTATATTAATGTAATTTATAAAATAGCACTCAATACATAGTTTATATAATTAAAATGTGTAATGTGAAATGGGGTATCAAATTTTACATGACGAACACAAATTAAGGTTATTTGAAAACAAGGTGCTTAAGAATAGATTGCGACAAAATGGGATTACTGGAGAGTGTGGGAGGTTGCATACCCTGTACTAATCACAAGACATTGCTAGGATATAAATGAGTCTCATAGATTACGGTGTGCAGGATATGTAGCGTGAATGGGAGAATCTTGTTCTGGGTATTGACCGCTAAGCCCAAAGGTAACTAAACATCGGGAAGACCTAGACGCAGTTGGGAGGATAACATTAGAATGGACCTGAAAGAGATAGGGTGTAAAAAGGTGAACTGGATAGAATTATCTCAATATAAGGATAGGGTGTAGTGAGGTGAACTGGATAGAACTAGCTCAATATTGGGATAAGATGAAATGAGGTGAACTGGATAGAACTAGCTCAATATAGGGATAGGGTGTAATGAGGTGAACTGGATAGAACTAGCTCAAGGGAGGGATAGGATGTAATGAGGTGAACTGGATAGAACTAGCTCAAGGTAGGGATAGGGTGTAATGAGGTGAACTGGATAGTACTAGCTTAATATAGGGATAGGGTGTGATAAGGTGAACTGGATAGAACTAGCTCAAGGTAGGGATAGGGTGTAAAAAGGTGGACTGGATATAAATAGCTCAATATAGGGATAGGGTGTAATGAGGTGGACTGGATATAAATAGCTCAATATAGGGATAGGTGATGTAGTTTTGTAAGTGCTGCAATGAATTTCAAGTTATTCATGTCATAGAGTAAGTCAGTAATGACAGTACAAGTTAATATAAATCATTTCACATCAGTTTGTACAATTTAACCTAGTAAATATCATAATAATTACGATGTTAGTAGTTATCACGGACAAACCAATATATTGGGTCCCACGCACAAATGTACTCGATTAAGGTCACCGAGGACCACAAAAACGATATCCCATTACAATAATTAACTTGATAAGGTCCTTGGAGGATTCCATAAGCGTTTCCTCTGTAATTACTCACGTGATGGAATTTCAATGGCGCATGATTGTTGAATGAGCAATCTAGAATATTTAATATACTACATAAACACTGGATTTAAAGTAAAATATTCTTAATAATGAGAGATACGAATTAAAATGGTGTATATTTCAAGAAGCCTTAATCAAAATAAATTAATTAAAGTAAAATAACCATATTTGTATTTAGTGATTTTATAGAGATATTTTGAAAAAAATATAAATGTATAACATCAAATATACAATGTCTGACATTCAATGTAAATATATGTGATTGACACCCACACTATTGATCATGTGGACTAAAAGTTGAGTCTCGTCTTGTGTGGTTTTCTTATGTTAATGAATATTGGTTTGAATCCCAACCAAGTATTATTACATCTGTATTTATAAATGGTTTTCTACGTTTCCTCCACGCATATGTGGGTGCATTTCCTTTAACTGCTACTTTTATCATCATTACCTAATCAGTTTAAATATACAGATATTTAGGATGCGGTACATTTTTACATTGTAATTAACTTTAGAGCATTACCTAATCACCTGTTTGTATTAATATATTATTATTTGATTTATATATACCTACCCAAGTGAAATTACTAAACAGTTTGAGAATATTTCATGAAATTCCCGTTTCCACCTCGTGTTTACTTATTTAAGATCTAATTTCTATCCATTCAGTGTGATGGAGATTCATTCTAACCCTATTAAACACAAAGAGCTTTAACAGGATAACATAATTTAATTTCAAAGTTCCCACTCAGGCGTAGCACAGCTACATAATAATCGTTTCTAGTTTACGCTGAGGAATGGCTCCATGAAATAATCTTGTACGTGAAGAACGATAATAATTATACTTAGCAAGTGAATGTGTTGATGGAAAAGATTGTCCCGTGTCTGGAGTACTAGGACCTCTAAGGCGGTTAGATGAGTTGTCTAGTGACCTATAAAGTACTTATAAAACTCATATCTAAGTCTTAGTTATAAACTTCTTACATATTTCTTACAAAAAATATAGTATACTAGTTAAATTACGGTACCCGGTGTGCGAAAGAGAAATGTAATGAAATTTAATTTAATTATTGCAAATGTACGGTAACATTAAATTAGTGATTCCAACTAGATTTTTAATTGATAAAAACTATCCAAAGAGATTTTTAAAATTTCTGCTTTTAGGTGCACAAGTTCAAATACGCAGGCTACTAATCTTTAAAATTTAAAACCTCTTGAGTGTAATAGATATTGTGTAATGCTCTTGACAGCCAAAAAAAATAGTAATCATTTTAATAGTATTGCTTTGCTTCAGAAGAAAAAATTAATTAATAGTTTTAAAAAAATTAATCAAAATCTCTCAATTCCAGTTTTAAGCTGCTCAAATTCGTAAAGAGGAGATCCTGAAATTTTAAAGTTTCAGACCTCCACGTGCGATAAATATCACGTTATGTTCAAGACAGACAAGTACACTTTTCATTTTATTAATATGGGTAAACATTGTAAAAACTTGGACCAATCTCCCGGCAGTTTAAAGCATTAGAATTTTACATTATTTATTTCCATTGACAAGAAGGTCGAGATTCAAACCTCTGGTTGGTGTGTAAGAAGGTATTTTCCAAACAGTTATTTTCAATGTTATTTTTCCATCCTATAAATGTAAAAATGTAGTTGTATTTATTTAAAATCCAAACATTCTCGTCTTGTGTGTGTTGTCGTTAATCCAGATAATCAGTAATACGTATAGTAATAACCAATTTAAATCTCTCATATAATTAAATGTGACAGATCACGCTAATACCTGATTGGGTGGGAATGGAGTCCAAGTAAATCACCTTGTCTAGTTTTCTTTGCCAGTGACTGAGAATTCGGAGTTACTGCACGGTGATCTAGAGGTTTTTTTCCGAGTTGGTTTTATCATTTATTACACACATATGCGAGTACACTTCCTTTGAAATATACCTCACTCCTCATACATTCATCTCCCAGAAATTTAGATACTCTGGTATCCCGGCTAGGATGCACGCAAAGTCATTTTTTGTTAACTAGCAACATGCTTCACCATACTGATGAGTTATAAACGTCTAAGGTTGAATTTAGAGGAAGTTTACATGAATTTTCATGAATGGAAAGTGGAAAACCATCGATTAAAAACCCTTGTGACCTGGCGGTCTAGGGGTAAGGTGTCAGACTTCTGTGCTGGCGGCCGGGGTTCAATCCTCGGTCCCGGCACAGATTTATCTGATTACCAAACCCTTCCTTCACCTCTGACAAGACATCTTGTGAATGTGGGGAATGCCAGGCCTCCACCGTGGTTCGGATTCCACGTTAAACTGTAGGTCCTCCATTTCATCTCACAATCACCCTACCATTACACATTAGCGTAAGTGCGTATAACCCGAACGGGTAGTAAGACGCGGTGCTAATAATAATAATNACACCATCGTCAGTCCAATCAGTTGCAAGGGTGACGCTTAAGACCATTCAACCACCGAAGTGGGCTAGGATTTATTTTAAGTCGTAGAACGACTGATACTAATATTTTTTTTAAGAAAATAGTATAATGTTAATAATGTTGATCACTAAAAAAAAATAAAGTTTGAAAATAGCCATCATCACAAAATGACAAATATCTATCCCTTCTCGTCAATAGACCAATGTAAAATATTCCGACCCTGGCCATTATGCGGGCCTGTTCGACGTGATCTCTCCCTCATCAAAAGTCAATAGCCCTTGTCAGTTCCATCTTTCATATATTGCTTTTTCCCATTCGACTGGAACGTTCAGTCTTCAGAATTTCGCTTCAATACGTAGACATCTATTCAGAGCATCCTCCCATTCGTCTTGTATGAAAAGAAAGAGACGAGAAAAATACTCATTTATATATTCATACAGGGTAAAAAAGGAAACTGTCAAGAGAACTGAAACTTCAATCTTAACACGTCAGGTAAGGGGTCATCCATAAACCCCGTTAGCGCTGTTGAGAAGGGGTGAGTAAGTAAGGTTTGAGCTCAAATGTATGCATGGTACATCACGGTGTTACGCAACACATATTTTACTCTAATTATAACTAAGATTACTTCATATGCTTAGTATTAGCGGCTAAATGTATTAACAGACACTGGCCCTAACTTTGACCAAATAAATACGATATATTTAATACTAATAATAATACCGAATCCCTTTTTCAGTATGACAAAAACTTCTCTATGAAATAATGATACGTTCATTCGATGCTACTGGCCCCGTAGTATAGAGGGCAGTGGGTTATATTCCTGACTCGTAGCTTGGGTATTTTTCTCAAGAGGCAAATCACCCCAACAGTCACCAGGGTTTGGTTAGTTAGGTTTAAGTGTTTCCACTGCTCTCACACCCTCATACTCACGATCAATATAATTCTCATCGAGAAATGGAAAGACCCTGTGTGGAAAGGATGGACAATTAGTACATTCGGGCCTCCCCTGGCCAGTGGTACATACGTGCTGGATAATTTTCCCATTACTGGGCTACGAATATTATTGTATCCCAGACGTGCAATGATATTATTACTCTCGCTGTTGAAAATTACGTAGCACAGGTTGAAGGGGGAAGGGTTCTGGGTAAATGTATACTTAATTTTACATGGGAGGGGTGGTATAGGGTCAAAAAAATTAAGAAATAAAAAGTCACGTGGTTTATGGATGGCTCCGAAACACCACTGAGACACAAGCTCAAACTTCATAATGGTCACACACAAAAAATGCGCAACATTTTACTAACCGTTAGGGTTCTTATGTGCACAAATATATTATATAGGCTAATGTGTTAGTGATGAGGAAGTTTTAGATTATAGGAATTATATTAAGATTTTCTGGGATGGATTTTGGTGAATCATTCAAACACTTCTCGGTACAACTGACCGGGATTCTAATCCTAATATCCATGTCAACTGCAGTCCAATCTTCTGCAAGAGTGACACCTTGGACCATTCGTCCACCGAAATAAGTAAAAGTGAACTATAAATATGATGATAAAACATATGTAATTAGAGGTACACAAAATCTATAAATATTGCCCCAGGTTCAAATGTGCTTAGTCTCTTTTTAAAACAGGTAAACATAATCAAACATAATACATAAAAATAGTAACGATATATATTATGATAGAACATGATATCTAGATAGAGTAAATCCCCACTAAAAGTATATATAATAGCTTTTGCTATTTGGTTCTTATATAGACTAGTGTAATGATACAGATACAAATGTTTCACCCTATTTGATTTTATCATTATTTTTTATTTTAGCACAGCTTCTTACTGCACGTTCGGTATAATATGCTTACTCAATTGCTCCTCCAGTGAGTTTCCTTTGCAAGTGGATGTTAACTAATGTAATTCCAAAGCCGTTTTTTGATAGGTCTTACCGTTTAGCCTCAAGAGACCTCCAAAGAAAGGTCCGCACCGACTTTAAAGTTGCTCCGAAATTTTGAATTTTTTTCTGGGGCGAAAATTTGTTTTAACTTTTTGTAATTTTACCATCGGTTACAGGCTAGAAGCTATAAGTTAGCCAAGTTTCAAGTTTCAAGTTTCTAGCTCATCTGGAAGTGGATAAACGTTAATGCCAGTGAATGAGTGAGTCAGCCATGTGGCTTTATAGTAGTATAATGTGCTAATTACGATAATTGTTTTAGGGATTAGCAAGATTATATTTATAGAAAGTATACCCGAATTTGCACGGAGGGAGGGGGGAGAACCATTTTGTAAAACTACCCTCA
Source organism: Timema shepardi (assembly GCA_902151425.1). Lineage (NCBI taxonomy): Eukaryota > Metazoa > Arthropoda > Insecta > Phasmatodea > Timematidae > Timema > Timema shepardi. The sequence continues at coordinate 291,685 of CABFVX010000073.1, forward strand.
GTACACTCAACCTAGTTTTTATCCCCAATCTCCATCTTTGGCAGTCTAGTCTACTGTGAAAGTAGCGTATTAAACCAAGTGAACACTGACGCGGATCGCATCTTAAATTGAAGCACTATAAGCATTCTTATATTGAGACAACAATATAAGAAATAGAAATAGACGGAATAAAATGAGTGTATCACCCTGCGAGGCCTCCTATTACCAATAACACTTGCACTCTTCCTCTGACGAATATACATAAGCATCCTACGAAGTGCGTCAAACGCATTGACTTGGATTTCAAAATTACGTTTTATTTGTTTCCTATTCTAGATATACATATACCTACACGGATTTTTATAAACTAAATTCGGTCAAGGATATTACTACAGGCCATTTTCGTAAATGGTTGTAAACGATTTTTTTAAGTACTTAAGAACTACTTTAAGATCCCAAATAGTTGTGTGAGAGTGTAATACTCTTAAGTATTTATCATTCTATAGATTCTGTTTTAAAGTAATTTATTTAAAACACGCAGAATAGAACATAAATTCAGTAACAAGAGAAATCCTTTTATTTAGCACTGCGTCTTACTACCCGTTCGGTTTATACGCCTAAGAGAAATCCTATCTCGACTTGCCCCTACATCACAAATACAATTAACATGCCTATATTATAATTTAAAAAAAATACGATGAGAATATCTTATTTTTTATCACTGAATTTCACTTGAAACATAGTTTTAACATTCAATTTAACTCGCAAAATATGTGCTTTCAATTATTATTTTCAATGTTGAACAAAATTCACGTGAACCGAAAGATGAGGTCTGAAGGTGGGGGGAAAGAGAAAGTAAGCTAAGTATCGTTGCCCTATTCTTTGGACAAAATAAATCAAATATTCTTACGTTTAACTTAATAGTATATATTTAGTAGTCATATCAGTACTTGAATAGTTGTCATGGGCATTGCGGCATTTGACACGCAGCTTTTTTAAATGAAACTAAAATATCCTGATCATGTTCATCGATTGCCATGAAAAATACTCAAAAATTGTTTAAGATGAATAATATAGTACTCAGTAGTCTTGGGATAAAGTTCTCGCCTCAGGAATCGATATACATGGGTTCAAACCCAGTTGAGGGCAACGGATTTTTCTTGAAAGAGAAACTTTCATAGCCCAACTTACTTTGGAGGAGAAGTAAATACGTCAGTCTCTTCTTGAATTTGGAATGTAAAAGGACCTTGTAAATTATGTTAAAGTACATTTCCGGCAAAATTGGTAGAATCTTTCATGCTCGCACGTAGAACTAACTTTGTTTTCCCAGGAAAGTGTCAAGGGTTAGAATCAAGAAGGACATCAGGCTGTTTAACTTGTCCACCAAAACAAATATGACGAGTCCTTGTGACTCGCCATAGAAATTTTCAATCCCGTATTATAAGAATTAGGGGGGGGGGGGGGGGAATTAAGATAAATACTTTAAAAATTATAGTCGATTAAAATAAAATATATTTACTTAAGAAACATTTATAAATTGAGGTAAAAGGTTTTGTTAAAAATTTATTGAAATATGGGCTTTAACTCGCGTTTCTTTCAACCCCACCCTAAGATGCACTGGACTGTTTCAATTTTGATTTCATCATCAGCTTGTGACTATTTTCTGTACCACCGATTGTTCTGATAGAGTTATCTTATTTCTTTACTACTCTTAATTAGTTGTTCGACTTCTCTAAAGACACAAGAAACTGCAATGAAAATGAAGATAAATATTTTCGAAAGGAAAAGAGATTTCTTTGCTGACAATATCACAAGAACCCTTGTGACCTACTTTATCAAGTTAGTCTCTTTACGAATTAACGACGTTCTTTATTTTATTAAGATCCTCCGGTAATCTATGAGAGTTAACAGATCTGGTCGAGAACATAATTAACGTTGACAGTCAATGAGACTGTTTTGAACGAAATCGCAAAAACTTTCTGATATTGTTTATTATAGGTATGAAAAAGTTTTCAAAAATATAGTTCCATTGAAATACCCTTGAGTGTGTTTTCCTTATAGAAACAAACTCCATCTTGTTAAACACAATAAACATTCTTTAGATTAAATTTTAAAACCATTTGTTCAAATATTTTCACAACTTTCAAATTTTCAAAAATAAGTTATTTGTAAACTATCCTTAGATAAATTTAATTTGTAAAAATAAAAATGTATTCTTACTTACTATGAAAAAATAAACCAGTTACCCATTGTGAGCTATATATTCAAGAACAATTGCAAAAAAATTCAATTTATCATTTGTCGTAAACAAACTACTCCTACACCAATCTATTTTGTAAAACTGAACTTATATTATTATTGATCGTGGGAAATAGTCCCCTGTTACCAATTTTATACAAAATTGTAAAATTTTGAAAAAAATTCACGAAAATCATTCATCAGGTAAATACTATAAAATAGGTTTTTTTTAGAAAAACAAATAAATTCATAATTATTTGTGATGAAAAATCATGACAGATACTCATTTTGAACCAAATCACTAGGTTTTTTAAAAAAATATTAAGATGTTTCAAAATAATTAATCATTAAACTTCATTTTTTAAGAATTTTTAAGCAAAACCACAGCATATAGTGTTATTTTGGAAGTAAACACTTCATAGATATAAATTTCCAACAATCTCGTTAAATCCACTTGCAGAAAATTTGGAATTCAGAAGAAATTTCACTTATTAGCAAACTACCTTCTCTTCGAGGACTAAGGTCAAAATAAAAATCATGAGGCATAGCCCTATAAAATCTAAATATCAAATTTTGTTTTAACTAAATCCATCTAATCGTTTCAAGCAAGTAGCCAGTGACAAACAAGCAAAATAATTGTAACATCAATGTGTTCAGGCTCACATAAAACGTAGGGAAAGATGTTATTTTCCCGATATTGATGGTTTATAATTACAATACTTTCTCTTGATATTCTAAAGTAAAATAAAAACCTATTTTGAGGTGTGTTGTAGAAATACTACACCAAAAACCAGAAATGAAATAATATATAGTGTTACGCTATGACATTAGGAACTACAGTAGCCCCATGGCTTCTTTGGTGCTGACTGACAGCTCAAAGCTGACTTCTGACAGTCAACATTTAGGTATATACCTAAATTTTTACCGTCAGAAGTGACAGCTTCTAAACACACGTTTTTGAAGATCATATGGTTCGGCGTAGGGATACATAATCTGGTCTGGTAGCTTTTAAAAGCTGTCGGTCAGCACCAAAGAAGCCATGGGGCTACTGTACGAATACTGTTTCAGTACAATTGAGAAAAGAGAAACATTTTGTCCACCAAAGAGTATATGAATCAAATTATTTTAAAAGTTGTGAATTAAAAGTTATATTTATTTTGAATATAGCTCAACAAACTATTGGTTTTATATTTCAAATTAAAAGATTGTCATATTTAATAGTATGACAACTTTACCATTCTTTTTTTCTCTATTTCCCTTCAGTAAACTATCTTTAAATATAGGGATTGAAATCTAATTCCAAAAACCTCTCCGGGGTTCCTTATGAAAACCCCAGATACTAAGTGTTAGCCAATCGTTAAAATAATTTCAGCTTTAGCCTGAGGTACAGACAAGCAGACAGGTGGAATTGCGAAAACCACTTTTATTGTTTCAGGAGGTCATTAAACGTCAACATTATCAAAATTTCTAGTTTGATTTTTTTGACGATTACACCATTCTGTCTCCGAGGTGTTGAAAAAAATTAAAAAATAGTCTTCCAAAAATATAGATTAATGAACACTTTATACATTGTATATGTTTAAGTCAAAACCGGTTTTTAGTTAGAAAGCGTTTTCCCTAGTTAAAACTAATTTATACTAATGCCTTTGTTACAGTTAGAATTTCCTTGCTATAACTAGAATTTACTCCTATACATGTTTGAATTTTAGATAAAACTAGTTTTGACTAGAGAAATTTGTTTGGGGTAAATAATTCAATCAAAAGCAATTAAGTGTTGATTGGGATTAAAAACATTGATAATATTGGTCACACATCTATGTAATTAATTTTAATTAAAGTAATACAAATATAATCATACATTAAAGGAACATTTTTAAGGAATATCACAGAGCCATATATACGATATTAAATTAATGTTAAATGAAAATAATCATACATTAAAAATATATTAATTAGTTTGATACGTTTAACAAAAGTAGCTTGATTCTTAATAAAAGACAAACATAAAATAAAAAAAGGGAAAAGTAAGTTTACATTACTTGTTATTGCAAGGCAAACTATCGTGGCATTTCGAGTTACACGGGTTGCCTTTTTTCTTACAAAAGCACCTTTTTGACATACACGCCTTCTTACACACACAGCGAATATATCCTTGGCCTGTTCCTAAGATTGCTGTCATGGCAGCAGTCTTAAAGATAAATTTGTCTCTCGCCCTTTTTCTAATAGCAAGAACTTTTATTTGGACACATCTAATCCGAACCTGAAAAGGCACATTTAGTTAGCTTACTTATAAAGTGATTAGGTATTTAATAGGAGCTTCTACTCTCTATGCTTATTACAATAAAACTATTAAACCTTAAAAGAGTAATGAATTACTTGCATAGTTAGCAACATTTAACAGTGGCACATTTTCAGTGCTTTGAACCAAGCAGCCAGTGAAAGAGTCTGCGACGACGTTTGTCCCTAATTATTGAAATAAATTCAATAATACATACCTCCAATACAATTTATCGAGTATTCCATATTTCGTTCCAAACTTCTGCAAACCCTGTTCATCCTTTTGAAGAACCACCTTTACCTGGGTCGAAACAGTTTTAACTGAGTCATTTTGTCAAAACACGTTCTATCTAGTTAGAATCAATTCTAAATAACATTAATTTTTGACCAGGAGTAAATTCTAGTTCTAACAAAGGTATTCAGCTAATTTAGATTTAACTAGTAAGAACGCATTCCAACTAAAACTGGTTTTCTCTGTAATATATATAATACTTATCATGAAAATATCCTACATTCCAGAGGTATAACATTATTTATCGGCGATACATATTATCAATGCTTTAAATTTAATAGCATTATGACTGACAGGGTTATTTTAAATAAAATTATATCAAGAAAGACGCGTTTCTTAAAGACAAAGGTGGTGATGAAAGAAGTTATTTTAATAAAACAAATCACTAGGAAAGAAATTCGATCTTTTGGAATATTAGTTTACAAAATGCAACCACCTTTTGTGGCTTGTATTTATGTTGTCACGATAATTTTAGGAAGAGAGTGCCTTCATTCAACCTCGCCAAAATATTCCTAAATGAACAACACAACTGTATATATTTTTATCCATAGAACTCTGTAATAAGATTATAGTTGCCAAACAGATATTTTTATTGATTAAAACAGCTTATTGATTAAAACATTTCGCTAATCACAATTACAAATCGAATTGCCAAGCAACGTCTAATATAAACAATATCCTAGTGAATCAAATGTCCCAAAGAAAGACAAAAGTAAACTTTGCAATGAACATAAATAGGGAGGGGCGTACACCAAATAAAGACAACATATATCCATCTCCCCTTCTCTTTTGACTTCATAGGGGGAAATGTTATGGCAAAAAAGAGTCATCTCGTTGAAGTGTAGGACCACTGGAAATAGAGGAAAGAGAAGGCTAACAAGACTCCTCTTCAGTGCTTTGTTCTGTTTGGAGTGCAAGGGGGGAAGGGAGGTGGACTTCCCTTCCTCATTAGCGTCACTGTGACGTTACCTAACTAACATTGTGAAGAGTGAGGAATTGGTAGAGACGGGGAGGTGAGAAACGGAAATGCACTAACGTGGTATGATAAGGACTCTTTGTTTTTGCTGCGACCCTTTTGCCTTTTTATATGGTTCTGCTTTGATTTGTTCGGTGGTGCTAATAATAATGTTTTCCTTTTACTTTCTAAACTTAATATTATATGGGCAAAGAATTATTTTGAAAGAAGAAAAACTACGCTAATGGTTAAAATTATTTTTTTAAATCAACAAAAGTATACAATAATGGCATTTTTGAACTGGTTTGCTTAAGACTTATTATAATTTATCTATTTAAAAATATAAATCATTCAAACTTTTATATTAAGACTAAAGCATATTAAATAGACCCTTTCACTTCGGAGGGCTATTTGTATAAAGCTTTATTCGCACATTAACTGAAAACTTAGAGCAGAATTCGCTTCATAGTTGAAGCAATTTACATGCCAGCAAATATTTTTATTGACCCTTAGTGCTTTGTAACGAACAGTTACAAATAGTGAAACAAATCAATAAAGAACAAAAACGATACACGCATGCTTTTAGTTTAACGAGTTATTTCAAATCATTTCACAACAATAGATTCAGCTGTATGTTTGTATCTCACTTAGTAGGGTCATGAGCGTGTTGAACTGTCTGATTCATGCGCTTGCGTACATATTGGGATGGTTATTTTTTAAGTTGAATTGGTTATCCTAAGAAGTTCTATGTGGAAGCTGCTATTGAAAAGGAACTTATGAAGATACTCATATTAATTGTCTTAAAGCTAACCCCTTCAGTTCTGTTCTTATTTTTAGACTGACGTGGGAATCAAGCAAGGCATCAACTTTATTTGGTATAGTGTGTTAGTGACGGGGAGTTTAAGATGTATTTAGAGTGTTTTAAAATTATTTATTTTTTGGCCTCCCTCTTAGTAAATTAATATTTATTTACGCTAAAATCTACCTTCCTCATTCTTACCTCATAGTTTAAAATACGTATACATTTAGTTCAGTTACTAAGATATGATGCACAAAAGCATAATATCAAGGAATAACTATGCTACTCTTCACTATCTTGCTTGCCAACACGTATTATGTAGCTTTATTGCTCGTTGTAATGACAAACTATGTATTTAGAGTGAAACCCTTTAAGGAGGGAATGGTGGATACGTGAGCAAAGGTTAGTGTTTTTGTAGTGTTTATATAAAATATTTTTTTATGGTCAAAAGAAATCAAATATTTCTTCAGTATGATAGAAACGTATAGTTTAATTTTCTTCCCATGGTGACCTTATTAGTTCTTTAATATATATCAGGTGACCTGGTGGTCTAGGGGTAAGGTGTCAGACTTCTATGCTGGCGGCCGGGGTTCAATCCTCGGTCCCGGCACAGATTTATCTGATTACCAAACCCTTCCTTCACCTCTGACAAGACATCTTGTGAATGTTGGGAATGCCATGCCGTCACCGTGGTTCGGATCCCACGTTAAACTGTAGGTCCTCCATTTCATCTCACAATCACCCTACCATTATACATTAGCGTAATTGCGTATAGCCTGAACGGGTAGTAGGACGCGGTGCTATTAATAATAATAATATCTGTCAAGGGTATCCTGGAATTTAATGACAGCTTTTATCTTCGTTTAGAGAGTTTATCATCTAATGCAGTTATGCTCATAACAGATATTCAACAACTGTTATTTCACCATGTGAAGAAAATTAAACTATGTTTCTACTTAAGCAATGTATTTATATCAGAAAAATAAGTTTTGCTATAAAATGTGCCAAAACACTGGGCTTTACTTACATTCGTCCCTGACATAATGGCTCCAAATTATAAATCAAAAATGAAAATCGGACTTAACTAATGAAGCTATTAGTATTCGTGTATCAATAAATTTGTTACAAACTGTCTCCAATTGATCAATTTAGCTTTGAATTTAATTGGGTGAAAAAGAGAAAAGAATCAGAATATCAAAATGTAGTTTAAAATTGGGAAATAGTCAGCATCTGACAAATGAAATGATAGTTGCGTCTTTTTATATTCATATCTTGAAATTTGTTTCAATATAATGTTGTAAAAGTAAAAATATCGACATCAGAGTGAATACAACTATTTTGATATTTACGTTGGATGAAAAGTTTAGTTAATGATTTCAAAAACTTTTTTTAGGTCCGTAGATCTTTAAGTTTTGTAATTCTATCATGTAGATCAAATTCACTAAAAATGACAAAAAAACTTAAATTTTAATTAAATAAATCCCGCTTTAAACGTAATTTGCGTTTCTTTTCTCTTGTGGAGAGCTTATTTACTACGCCTTTTGTTAATTTAATTTTCAACTTAGCTATCGTCAAGAGTTAATTGTTTTTTAATGAGTTTAACTTTTGTGATATTATAGCTAAAAGAATTACTTAAAACATAAATTTAATAATCGGTTGACTCAGTCTTTCAAATATGTAATAACGTTGACGACTTTACTGTTTATTTGTTTTAAATTTCAATCATAACTCCTAACGTTTAGAATATTATTTATCTACAATGTATATATATATAAATATATATATATATATAATTGACTTAACTTTATTTCATTATATTAAATTTTTCTTTCTTTATTTTGAATCATAAACTGCCAACCCACCATGCTTATATTTTTGGTGGGTGATTTTAACGCTACCTGCTTTAGAGAGTTGTTTAATTCAGAGCTGTTAGGATCTTAATTTATTTTATGTTCTTTGACGCTTGTAACATCCGGTTGTCATCTGAAGAACTAACTGCCCCTAGTGGAAGAGATTATTATTCTAGTTAGGATTTTGGTGCGAAATTTTAAATTAATTTTAAAGATGGCTTATGTTTATTTGTCAAATTATAATATTAAGTTACCTTTATAATAATATTTTCACTGGCTAAAGAGTTGAGAGTTAAGATTTTTTTTTGTTATAAATCCCGGCAACTATTTTTCTTTTAGGCCGGAAACTATTTAAAAAAAAGAAAGAGCATGTTTGTGGACTGTTACTAGGTTTTTTTGACTGAAAAAAATTTCAAAAAATGACAAAGGACCCAATTTGGGCCACCCTTTAATATTAAATTTTATACAGTGAATTATCACTTTCGGCAATAAAAACTGTGTCAAAAGTTAGGGCTGACCTTCAAAGAAGGATAAACGTATATTCTCATGGATATGTAATAAAATATAAGCCACTAAAAATAAAAAATAGAATTGCTACCAGAGATCATCAGTCTACATTACATTGGGTGAGACGGAAGTTATCATCTAGCATCATCCGGTTACTAGGAGTATAAATTACCTTTTTGAAGAAATAATTATTTTAACATGCTATACAAATATTTCAAACCTGGCATACCCTCTCAGGTAAAGTTAATTTAAAGGTTTTTTTCTCTTTGATAATAATTACAAACACTATAAATTTCATTGTATAATTTATCTATAATATTAATTTACATTGTATTTCGAACATTCCATTCCATTTTTAGATAGTCAAGAATAATAATTTGCTCCTGGTAAGTCCTTAGTTTTAAGTGTCCAACTTAAGTTAAGACTTTAGATTAAGTCCAGGGGTCTTGAAAGAAGGAGTTTTTCTTCTTGCCCCCGAGCAGTTTCTGGGGATAAATTTGTTTAATAAAAAAATCTACCTACCTAAATAAAAATGGGTTGGTAGTTGGCGCCTAATCCTACATTAATTAAATAACATTAATTTATTCATACCTAATAAATTTAAAAATTATATATTCACATATTTTTTCTAACAGACTTTTAAACAAAAAATCACTAGGAATCTAGTTTATAAAATACACACACACACATTATATATTATGCTGAGAGAGATTAAAACAACAAATGAATCATATATTTTAATATTATATCATTGATATTTTCATGATGATATCAATAAACAATATTCTTTACACCATTTATTTAAACTAGTCCTGCCTATATATATGTAATTACACTAATTATTTAGCACACATGTGTAAGATAGAAATTATATTAAATTTAATCAAATCTTCATGGAGGGAGTGGCAAGCTATATAAAAAATTACTCGTGAGTATAGCCTGTAGGGATACGAACCTCCAACTTTCCTGTAGCCGTAAAACCAGACAAGATGATATCAACACCTTTATCTATGTTACCACATTATTAGTGTGGTAAATAACAAATCATGATTAATAACAAGCATGACTTTTATGATTCTAACAATGACAACTATAATGACTCAAGGATGAAAGGAAATAATGAGATCAAATATGAAATGACAACCTCTCCCGTTTCACCCTCTTTCCCTCAAAGTAATTAATGAAGCTCAAAAGAGTTTCGCTCTAGAAGGAAGCGATACCCGTGTAAACCAGACATCCCTTACCTTGTCGCTTATCATCCCTTAATGCGCACCCCTTCTACCTTCCCCGATTTTTTTTTCCCCGCCATGCACCGGTGCAAGTTACGTAATCAGCGTTTTGCACATCCACGCTTCTTCCTCTAACCAGCCTCTATCTCTACTCCTTTAAAGTTTATGGTAATTCTTTCCTGAGTATACTTATCAACTTTGTTCTAGGTGTACCCCATTAAACACTCACCACAAGGGCATTGTTTGGGGACGCTCCTCGACTAAGTATACAGTTACGCAAATGTAGGGGCTTGACACTGATTTATCGCCAACCCATTAAATATTTATTCTGGAAAATATAAATCTGTACCATACATTGCTTGTTACCCAGTGTGGGTTTTAGATGAGAAGACCGTAAGTAGCTTTATGTGTTTTATTATAACTTTTAATAGTAAACGAGCTTTAGTCCGTTATGACAGGTTGATTATAACACAAAGCTACCCTTCAATTATTGATAAGATAGTTTGTGTGTTAGTCTTTGTTTAAAAAAGTATATTTCTGTCTTAAGAGTGGATAAAGTGAGAATAAACTAATATCATTTTTATTTTTACTAAATAAATTATAAAATTGTATACGTAAAAACCACGTAGAATAATTGATTATGGTTTGAAAAGGGGTTGGGAAGATAGATACCAAATGTGTCCAAGGTTTCAGCAGTTTTACTGGGAATCGGCCACATCTCAAAATAAAGGTGATGCCAGGGTATGCAAGTGCCAAATTGACTGACGATAAGAAACACCCATTACTTTAGATAAACCTGTTAAAATAATGTGTGGCGTGGCTAAGATTGTTTTATCTAATTGTGTCATTGTTAGGCAGGTTACTATACATAAGACCTGTTTAGTGTTCAAGTACTCGAAGAGAGTTATAATACTGCCTATTTTTTAAGTTTAACTTGTGTAGCGGTATTTCTTAAGGCGTCAAACTGTTTAAAAACTACAGGCTAGTTACCTTTGTCCCGTTCATTATCACAGACGACTGAGTTCAAACTAATGCTCCTATGCTCTTAAAATACTGAATACCTCATCTATTTGTGCAACTTTTGTCATTTCGGGGACACAAAATGGCCAATCTAAATATCAATTGGGCTCAGCCTATTTCCAAATGCTTCGTGAACTGTCGACTCATGTGTCACTAATTCATTTGGTCCTTCTATTATATCTTTAACGCTGCAATTTATAAGTTTCCCATCAGTCACTTGTATTATTCAATAACGGTGACTTGATTTTCCCGACATAATATTTAAGATTGAGATTCTTTAATCCCCTTCCCCAGCTGAGAGTATTTAATGCCTATCTTGGCAATTTCTGACTTAGGTGTAAGCAGAATAATTGGTAAACATTACCTGAAGTAATTCTCCAACAGTAAAAAATAAATCCTAAATAAAAATGATTATTTATAATTTATTCTGAAAAAAATGATTGACTGCTTCTATTATATGGCTCAAGTCCATGTTTGAGTCATCCCATAGTAGCAGTTTGGCCCATTATGACTGTTGCTTTATTAAATATTAAGCTCATGAACCAATTTGTTCTGCGTTCAACGTCAAATTCATACTCCTGCAAACTTCTCTTCTTCCTTAGTCGTGTCTGATTTATCATGAATTATTTACGGTAAGGGATGTGTAGGTTTTCCCTAGTTAAGATGTTCCTAATTTCTACAGTGTAGGATCAGTATATTTTTCTCGGAACATCTTAAGAGAGCCAAATTCTCACAATCAAATCATGAGTATTATTTTCACTACTACTGGAAAATTACTTTGTGAAGATGTCAAAGAAAGTTTATCACATATTCATGGGCTCGTGCGATGAACCAATTACACAAATGGAGGAAAGGATCTGCCTGATATAACATGGTATTTTCACTGAAGCAGCTTCTTCCTCTCAATTTGACCTCCCTCGCTTTTTCATTTTCAAGATGCCTTTTAGTTAGATTAGTCATTGTTTTGTCTCAATAAGTATGTATGCCACTGTACAATTGAATTAAATAAGTATGCCAAACGTTAGCTGTACTTTTTTTCTTCGAAATTAACATTTTTTTGATTTACTAAAATGCATACAAAACTATTTAAAAAATTAAAATTTTTAAAAGATATTTGGTTCTGATAGCTAGGGGGAGGGGAAATTGAATCTATTTACATAATTTTATGTTTTACATTATTACTTATTTGATTTTTCTCAAAATTAAAAACCTAGAAATAGTTAAACCTACTGTGGTGAAAAACACGCCATAAAGTTGGGGGAGATATACACATTATAACATACTCGTACATGAGTGTGAACGAACTTGTTTCAGACAAATACACGACTGTATTAGATCCTTTAGATACATGAATCAACATTTTAACAAGGTGATGCCTTTAAAAAAAAGTTACAGTAACACTGTAGTACATTAAAAATGGAAATTTTTATGAATTTTTAGTTTGAATAGATCAATTCTTTAGTGAAAAGTTTAAGTTTATATTTAATGAATGTAAATTACCATGTAATCAGGATATCTGCCTTTTCATATGATTTACCACACTATCTATATAACAGGTTTTTTCACACTTTAAAGACTAAGGATTTGAATGCTTCCATAGCACCAATTTATATCTTTAATACAAAAGTTTATATTTTCTAAGACCCAATATCGACACATTTTATGGGTCTAAATTGTAAAATGAGGAATTAAAAAAAGAAATGGAATTAATTTTAATATGTGCAACCGCTATTAAAACTACAACAATTTGTACCAGCAGTCGGTAAAAGTCAACACTTGTCCTCCCCCTGACGCATCTTGGGAAAATCCAAGGTTATGGAGCCCATCTAGAGTAGGGGGTCATACCCTTAAAATCTTACCCGAAAAAAATCCTCCCTCCAATCCACATTGACTCCTCCCGCCCCAGATTTGTATCTGTAACCACTGGGGCATTAAGGCTAATAGCGTAATTTACGCGCTGGTTTGTTATTTTATAATTAATACTATGATTTATGCAACAATGTTAATCAAATTGAATACATTATATAACAAGTCGCTTAAACAGTGCACCACCAGCCCGCTTCGGTGTCCTCAAGGTCTAACGCACTACTCTAGCATTAGAGTATACTGCCGATTACGGGAGATCAAGGTTCGAAACATGGTAGGGTGTATCAAGGATGGTTTTAACAAAAGGGTATTCCATTTTCCCTCTACGCAAATGCAAGTACACTTTCTATAAATATAACCTATCCTACCCCTAAAACCATTAATGAAATTAGTACATAATAGAATAACCCGAATGTGCATTAAGACATTGTGCTAAGAAAAAGTATAAACATAACATTTTGTACATATCATGAGCAGTAGACCATTAGGTTTCAATTATTTATTGAAAAATGTGTGTTAAGGGTACATATTTCATAACACATGCTGCATATGTATAATTAAACTTGTATAGCTCAGTGACACAAAAAACCGACCACAATTCACTGCTTCTCTTTAAAATTGCGATCTGCTCAAGGAGATAAGATATTTTGATTTTTAACCTATAAGTTGCATTATAAAAATAATATTAAAATGTTAAATTGCAAAATATTGTAAACTTAAACTGTAATAGTTATAAATTAGCTTATGACCTCACGTTCGTCATATACTCTGCTTTAAATTAAATATTGAGTAATGGTCCTGCCCAAAGGACGATCCAGGATATATTATTGGCACGCTTAATTAAGGTCACGATTTTGACAGCTGGTTATAAATGACACCTATAAATGTTAGTAGAGCTGCATATTTGTTTTATCTCACTGTGCCTTAACAGAAGAAACATGACTATTCTCCATGTAGCCCCTGTACATTTCTGAAAGCAAACATCCATGTAAAAATGTCAGTAGAACTGCATATCTGTTTTATCTCACGGCGTTTTTACAGTAGAAACATGACTATTCCCCATGTTTACTCTTTTAGCCCCTGTAGATTTCTGAACGCAAACATCTATGTAAGAATGCTAGTAGAACTGCATCTCTGTTTTATCTCACGGCGTTTTTACAGTAGAAACATGACTATTCCCCATGTTTACTCCTATAGCCCCTGTACATTTCTGAATGCAACCATCTATGTAAGAATGTCAGTAGAACTGCATATCGGTTTTATCTCACGGCGTTTTTACAGTAGAAGCATGACTACGACTACAGCCCCTGTAATATGCTGAAGGCAACCATCTATGTAAGAATGTTAGTAGAACAGCATATCTGTTTTATCTCACGGCGTTTTGTTATAGGAAACTGATTCGTTCATAGCCACTGAATATTGCTGAAAGCAACCAGCCATGTAAGAATGCTAGTAGAACAGCGTTTGTGTTTTATCACACGGCGTTTTAACTAGAAATTATATTTTCTCGAAAGGCAGTGAGTGATTCGAGAAAACAAATTATTATTTTTAAGCCATCTGAATGATTATAAATCTAATGTTTCATGGAGTTATACTAAAGGAATTGTCAAATTTGCATTATTTCAGTTTTGGATGTAAATTTCTACCATCAATATTTCATTGATTAATTGAATAATATGTAATCATGTTTTATTTTATTTTCAGGCACAAAGGATTCTTGAAAGACTGCCCAAATGGTCTATTAACCGAACAAGTAAGCGGTATTAATTACTTTAACTTTTGTATACGATTTTAAATACTTTTACCCGCCTCGGTGGCGTAGTTGGCTAACGCACTAGTCGTGTTGAGCTCTTCTGCTGAGGACGGGGAGATCAAGGTTCGAATCTCGGTCGGGTTAACTGGGGGTGGTTTTTCCTAAATGGTTTTCCACTCTCCCTCCACTCAAATGCGGGTTCACTTCCTCTAATTAAACCTTCCCAATTCCTAATCCACTAGAGTAATTAGTACTTAAGCGTATAACCCGAACGGGTAGTAAGACGCGGTACTATATATTATTATTATTATTCTAAATACTTTTCCTTTTTTGTCTTACAAACAACATATTTTCCTATAAAATGTGAACAAACCAGGTTATTAATTTCCTGAATTGTTAAAGACCTTCAATTTAAATTTAAATATATATTTTAAGACTTTGATTCGGAATTTTTAAACGCATTCATAATAAGAAATTAAGATTCATATTAATTATATTCAAATGCACTGAGTGAAAACAATTTAGAAGTACGGATATCATTTTAAAATTTAATAAACTCATTTTAAGGAATTATATAACTTTTGTGTTCCTTCATTAAGTCAAATATAATTGATTAAATATTTTATATATAAAACTATATAATGCTTATTTACAACATATAATTGTATGTTTAGTAGAGATAAATTCATCACAATGTGGCACTGAACATATTACTAGTAAAATAATTATAGATATAGAAATCCTTAAAATGATAACATCTTAATACAAAATATAAATAGAATTCTCTTAAACAAAAAGACTAAGATTTTGTTGAAACGTTGACAAGCGCTCAATTGTCTTTCACAGGGTTTCATCAAGATCTACAAACAATTCTTCCCTCAAGGAGACCCTTCCAAGTTTGCATCTTTAGTATTCAGAGTGTTCGATGAGAATAACGTGAGTATCTCACAGACACAAACTGGAATGATAAAAAAGATTTCAAGCAAAATCAAATTCCAATAAGAACAATAAAAAACGACAATTGTGATTATTTATTTCTTTATCTGTCCAAACAATAGCCTTGTCAAAATGATTTTACATCAACCATGGAGGATATTTCTTGTTAGTGTTCTATTTATTCATCGCACCCCACCATCTAGCGCCGGGGATATAACAAAGATGAATAAATTAGAATTTCTGCTGAAGCTTTGAAAAGATTTATAGTTTTATTCGGCACATAGATAGTCTTAATAATTCCCAACAAATGAATAGTAACTTTAAATAAATTAGATTAATATGATAAAATGGGACGAAAGTAAAAATTTACATATAGCTGTTTTAAATGGAATGAATATGCACGTTCAATGTTGTTTTTCATATAACTATAATAACAACATATAATTTGACATGATTAATTAGTTTAAATATTTAGGAACAATTTTAATTATTGATAATGACATTAAAGTGTAAACTAGGGTTAGAATATAGTCGGGAAATGAATGCTACTTCTTGGCAAGTAAGTTGTTGAAAACTCTCCTGCTTTCAAGTAATGTAAAGCTCAGAATATACAAAATAATAGTTTAATCGGTTGTTCTCTGTGGTTGTGAAACATAGTCTCTTGCTTTACATGATGAGAGGAAAAAATTAGAGTATTAGTAAACAAGGTGCTTAGGAAGATTTTTGACAAAAAAAAGGTATGAGGATACTGAATACTGGAGGAGGCTACATACTGGTGGGTTATATACCATGTATTCACCAAGAAATATTATTAGTATGGTAGAGTATTATATATTACAGTGGAAAGGAAAGGAACTTTTAGCCTTATAATTTATAAAACAATTTAGATGTTTGTGGGAATATGTATTAATCTTTATATAATTTATTTATAGATATAATAAATTTTAAAATTATGCAGCTATAATATATAGTACATACAATTTACCCTAAAAGGGTACCTTGACCAACACTTTGGGCCTACCTTATAAGTTGTATTAAAGTCAAGGTAAGCTTGATTCTTTTCAGGATGAATGATGAAATGGAGTATATATCCTGATATGAGTCATTTATTATATCACAAATATTTTAATGATTAAGTATATTTTTTATTTTCATTACTATACAAATATGGTTCTTGAAAAATAATATCAGTTTAAATTAAAGGTGTGATGGCTTTAATATGAGTTAAGTCTCACAGAGTTGATTAAGTGTGCTTTCGTTGATCTATTTATCAGGATGGCTCCATAGAGTTCGAGGAGTTCATACGAGCACTCTCCATCACGTCCAGAGGAAATCTAGACGAGAAACTTCACTGTGAGTACAAAAAAAAACGTAAATTCACTTATCTAAAAACTTTAAATTTGCCTTCAGTAGGCTTCCATATTTAGACAGTTTATCTTGTTTAAAGTGGAAATATATTAATATTTAATTTTTTTAATAAACTTAAATATAAAACTAAAGACATTTTCTTTTATGTGTTTTTTATGTTAAGAAAACCTTCGAGTGTATTATTAAATCTATATCATTAAAAATTTTAATTTATAAAGGAAAAAGTTTTAATCATAATTTTAATAGTTTTTTACCAAATCATTTTTTTACTATTTTGTAAAATGTAGTGAAACTAAGCCTAATGTTTAGTTTCATAAATTTCTCTCTTTACTTCTGGTAGTTAAATATGTAGATTGTTATAGAATATTACTGTAGAAATTAATTATAATATATTTACCTTGAATGACGTATAAGCTACGTATTATAAGAGTACCTGTTTAAAATATTTATTTTTCCACCAAGTCTGTTTACAAGTTCACGTTAAACCCAAACTAGTATCTAAGCTGTCTTCGCTAGGGAGCTTTTTCTCATTTGAAATATTATATATTTAAGATAAATCTAGGTAAAAGGGAATATTAATATACTAAAATAGAGACATATGGAATAAATTAATTAGATTCGTGGTTTTCCAAGGAGCAAGATGATTCTTTCACAAATATATGCCAACAGAATTTTTCTATTTTCATTATTATATCACTCCAGTATATGTAATAGCTTATTCTTAAAAATTTAGCTATGTAATTACAGCAATATGGATCCTCTTTAAGGTAAATCTTTTTTTTTGTATTCATAATTTTTTTGTTTCTTCGTCTGCCTTTACCAAATCAAAACTCTCTAACATAACATTTTTGTTTATATTGGTTTAGCAAATTTGAGGGCCCCCACTTTTTAACCATTTCCCAAAACAGTATTTTTTTTATTTTCAAACCTTTCAGTGTTTATGTTATCTGGGTGGATCCTTTTACAAATTTATTAAGTCTAAAATCTATTCCGCACTAAAAAGTAAATTTTATAATAATTTGAGAATTTTAAGCTACTGTCCCTCCCCCAAAATTATTTCGATTCCCACATTCACATTTAAAAAATTTAAGATTCTGAGATTTATTTGGTTACTTAATACAGTTGATTTTATGTGCCTGGCTAATTTCAGATTTCTACCACACACCACAAATTATCAATTTTTAAATTATATATATTCAGACATCGTTCGGTTATCTGTGACGGTATATGTACTTACATGCCAAATTTCAATTTAGTCAACAAGAAGATGTTTTTATTCTACTGGCCTGAAAATTTTTCAAGATCCCATTTAGCCTCAGAACGAAATTGTTGTGGGTTCAAGCCTCGCTGGGGTTGACTGATTTATATAGCTCAAGAAGTGACTGTGGCACGTATAAAGAACCCTGGAAGTTAAGTGAAAATACCTTTCACGGAAAAATTTATAGCCCTTTCGTTCTTGCTCATAGTAATTATCTTGTGCTGATATAGTTAGTCAGTTCAGAATCTGAAAGTTAAATAGCTTAAATAAACAGAATGAAATAATTTTGAAATTTCAGATTTTCAGTATTTCATTTATCTTTAATTTTGTGAGGGCGGGATGTCCTAACGGTTTGCAAATACTTAAATTATCTAACACACTTTGAAACATCTTTTATACTAATTTTTGAAATTCTTAACTTTACTTCAACCCAGATTTAAATTTTGAAATAAAAACCCTTTCATACATTTATAGTTAATTGCGAGATATATATTTTATGCCATAGTAAACGATATTTATTTACATTTTTGGAAACTTATGCTCATTTCCCATCTAACTCCCTATACACCCACCTTAGAATGAAAGCTTATTTTTCAACTACGTAAATATGATCTTATTTTTTCTAGGAAAAAATCAGGCAAAATATGATCACAATAGAACAATATTTAAGGGTAGCTCAATGAGGGTGAAGTTTCTAGTGTAGGCCTGTATGATAAATTTAGGAGAGAGCTTGAACAATATACTACCACCATACCTTTTTAATTTATTCAAGCTTTACATCAAGACTCGTAGATAGCAACACTAGACTTTCTTTGCAAACTGTAAGTCACATGCCAAAATCTAGATCAGTCATTTTGTGTAGATGTGATGTTCTGAGTTATTAGAATTAAAACTTTCAAAGCATCAAGTTTTTTGTTGATTAATAACCCATGATGAAATGTAGCTACAATTCCGGATGCAAGTTTTTGAGGACCATCGTAGAATGTGCCCTGATCGCAGGAAACAAAACTTTTCTGAGCCTCTGGGAAATTAATATATTTAGAGTTTACTATTGTCAAACTGATAAAATAAACAAGAAATTGAAAAGTTATCTAATATTAATGTATTTAAATATATACTGACTACCAAGTTGTTTACAATAAGTTAAAATATACTCATAATCTGTTTAGTTTTAATATTTAATCATTTTAATTTTGTAAAATTTCCAGACCTGGCCATTTCTCGTACCATTTTGAATTTTAAGTGTTCATTCTCATCTTGTTGTTTGGGATTGCCACTATCATTAATAGAATATTTCAATTTTCTACTGTAGCTACCAAATGTAGTTTTTTAAGTTTTGGAAATTTTTAGAGTAACTTCTTTTGATTTTAATTTTTTTTACTTTTTAAATTTAAGAAGGTTCAGATCTTCATTACAATTTGTGGTGGTACTTACACCTGCTTGGAAAATTTCTATTTTCTACCACATTGATAAGTAGTTATTGCTTTTAATTATGATAATTTGGAGCCCCTCCTGTATTTAACAATCCCCCACTTATTAAAATAAAATATCTAACACTAATATTGTTATTTGTTGTGTTCCCTTTGTATTCCTGGACAATTTAGTTTTACTTCCCTTACAGAATTTTTTTCAAATTATATGCTTCCCCTTCTTTCCCCTATCTTCCATTTGTACCAATTGAGAATCAGTTGGTGTGAATTTCGAAAAAACATTGACGGAATCTTGTTTACTGGCCTTGAAAATCCCCCAATGAAGATGTCTTTCAAATTAAACTGAAAAAAAAATTGAAATATTTTGACACCATTCAGGTATTTATTTAGGATCAGCTGACTAAAATTTCGAAAATATTACCAAAGGGTTTTGTTAAGGAATAGTTATAAACACCCCAAAATCTAACTTCATCGCAATGGAACAGACTTGATTTTTTGGCATATATGGTAAGCTTGAGGAATTTTGGGGTTCAAAGATTCCGCCGCTTTTTGAATTTTTCAGGTTAAAGATTTTTCACATCTTTCCTGGATTCCTAGAAAACTCCGTGTTGAATTTAAAACTACTATCTTACTGTAAATTATGAAAAAACCCTCTGAAAAGATAAAACATACAAACAAAACCTGGATTTTAGATTATAAATTATTGACTAAGATAATGAAACGAGATGGGTAATGTATTATTTAAATGGTGACCTGGTGGTCTAGGGGTAAGGTGTCCGACTTCTATGCTGAGAGTCCAGGGTTCAATCCTCAGTCCCAAAACAGATTTATCTGATTGCCAAACTCCCCTTTCTTCACCTCCAACAAGACGTGTATTAATCACAACTTGTGAATGTGTGGAACGCCAGGCCTCCACCGTGGTTCGGATTCCACGTTAAACTGTAGGTCCTCCATTTCATCTCACAATCACCCTACCATTACACATTAGCGTAAGTGCTTATAACCCGAACGGGTAGTAAGACGCGGTGCTAATAATTATTATTATTATTATTATTTAAATGTAATGCGCACACATCTTAGTGATGGGAGAGTTGGAAAAAGTTTAGTAAAATCCACTATCAATGCACCCGACCAGGATTAGAAACGCGATATAATTGTCATTGACAGTCGAGACGCATTTGATCAGGCACGTCAGACTCATGGCCCGTGAGCCGCATACGGCCTTATTCATAATATGGTACAGCCCGCAATCCTTATGATGAGCCCTCATGTAATTCAACCCTCTTTTTTATATAAACATCTAGGTATTTTGAAATTCGGCATATATTTTTAGAAATGTCATTTGAGGTTAAGGTACCAAATATGTCATCTTTGTTCCAAGAAAATCAAAGCCACCCAAAAAAATAATATTGTGGCCACATGGTCTAAGGAGTCACTCTTTCAATAGACTAGACTTCCTATGATGAGATTGGGAATCGATCCCAGTTAGGTGTCCTGGAAGTGTTTATTCCTAAATGGTTTAACACTCTCCCCACGCAAATGTGGGTACACATCTTCTATATACAAACTTCCTCATCCCTATCTCTAGCGTAATTAGTAAATAAGTGTATATCCCAAACGGTAGTAAGACGCGGTGCTTAAAAAAATCCCAAAAATTGTTAAATTGGCTCTCCAAATATTTGCAGTGTTTAGCTGCACATACTCATACGTTGTTTTCTAGAAAAAATTAAACCATTAAAAAGATCTCTTTGGTTTAATTTTGTGTTAGAAAATAACGTATGAGTATGTGCAGCCAAACACTGCACATATTTGGTGAGCCAATTTTAAAAGAATGGGATTTTTTACGGACAAAGATTTGTCAAAAAAATATATATATTATTATTTGTGCATAAGCTTTAAATCCAGACGAAAATAATATTTTTGCCATATCAACAATATTTTGGAAAATATTTTTTTTTAATTAATGATATACATAATAAGGTTTGTCTCAATGTTTTGCATAACAGCCAACTCAATAATATGATAATAAGTAGCTATTCTCTCTTTGGATGAGAGTACAGATTTTTTTAAAGTGTCTTTATAAATATTTTTTATATTCAATGTGGTCCTTCTGATCGAACAATTTGGACATTCCTTCCTTGAACCATGTGACCAAGTAAGTGGATTTCAAAATAACTCCTTTAAACTATAACTATTCACGGAATTAAAACGAAAGTTTACGTAGCGAATAAATAAAAACATGATTATGTGCTCACTACATTAAAGTTTTGCGCCCAATACGGATCAGTTATGTTTTCTCAATTCATTAATTATGGTGTGCATATCTTCCACTGTGAAAAGTCAACCAAATTTAACCAAATAAAGGTCCTAATTAGAATGAGGAATTCCTGTGTTTCCTTATAGAAATAATCTCACCACATCAATGTCATTATTAACCACACATTAGAGAGATTTGTCAAGGTTCATTGTTTCAAACAAAGTGAGAATGATGAGATCCTTGGAGAACATTCGAGTACTATTAAAGAGGTGTTTTGTATGCGTAAGGTCGCCCTAAAGTCGAGTCGGTATGAAAAGCCAATACTCTCGAAAATTGGTCAAGGGAGTTGAATCCCTCCATGTGGAAGGATTGCCTTATTCTCTCGGAGAAGAGGCGGCGTCATAATCTCTATTATTACGATGTCGTCAAAAGGCGCCATTACTTAATGGAGAATTTATTTTCGCGTGAGAAGATTTCTTGGTGGAGTTGAATTGGGTTAAGACTTTAATGACCTTATGATGTCAAGTAAAATGATCTTATCCGTAGATTTATAACCAAACATGTTATATATCTGTTAATTTTAGTACCAAATTAGGTTATACGCTTATGTACTCATTACGCTAATGATTACGGTTGAATTTAGAGTTAGAGTACCCGCGTTTCCGTGAAGGAATTGTGAAAAAACCACTCTCGGTAGACTTGAAAGTATTTCTAACCCCAATCTCTACGTCATCGTCAGTATATTATATTGCGAGAGTGACGCACTATACCATGTGGCCACCTTAGCAAGTAATATTGGTTTTTTGGTACATTACTCTCCTATTAAATATCACGACTATAAACTTTAATGCTCTTTTAAACAAATGCGTGTCTTAATATGACATTTTTAAGGAGTTGTAGCGTAAATATAGAAGAATAAAATGTGGGCAGGGATTTGAACTCTGGTCGTCCAGCTTTACGTGCGGACGGATCTGTCGATTACTCTGCAACCCAGGAGTTCTACTTATGATGATGATTATTATTATCATCATCACCGCATCTTACTACCCAATCGGTTTATATGCACCTACGTTCATGTGTAATGGCAGGGTAATTGTGAGATAAAATGGAAGACCTACAGTTTAACGTGGAATCCGAACCACGGTGGAGGCCTGGCATTCCACACGTTCACAAGTTGTGATTAATCAACGTCTTGTCGGAGGTGAAGGAAGGGTTTGGAAATCAGATAGACCTATGCCAGGATCGAGGATTGAACCTCGGACCCCTAGCACATAAGTCCGACACCTTACCCCCTAGACCGCCAGGTCACCTATTTCTACTTGAAAGTTTGTCCTTACAACGAAGAGACCTCGGATATATCAGTCAGTAGAATAATAAGCCTATACAACTGGATGACCGGGGTTCAGATCCATGTTTGGTTATCATTTTGTTTATGATTACATAACTATTCTCTAGTCTTGTTGTGAATGAGCGATGCTCTAAAATCAGTGTTTAAATAGATGTAAAATTGATTAAAGCATTTATACATTATCATCAATAGGTACTTGGGTTCCTGTGGTGGCCCATAAAGGGCGGTAAATAGGGAACAGGACGAATGATAATTACTGTCCACGTCCATTCGGTAGCAACTGAACCAAAAAACGCACTTTGGTATAAGGTAAATAGTAATGAGCTAAATGGATACTATTGGCTTTATGGCAACAAGTACGTTTATAATGGATGATCTTTGGTGAAAAACTATAAATGATTTACCTTAAAATAAGTTCTAAGGATATTAGCTTTTTTTATCGTAGTGTTCAGGTTTTTCATTCTCCTTCCATGCAAATAAGGGTTTACTTCCTATTAATATATCCTCCCTAATCACTAAAATCATCGGCGTAATTAATGCATTGGCGTATAAACTGAACGGGTAGTAAGAAGCCATGCTGAAAAAAAGTATTGGTTGTAACAATATTTACATTTTATAGTTGAAAAAAAATCAAATATTTAATCTCATGAATTGTTACATTAAATGCATAAATAATTTTAACAAGTAAACAAAGACTTATTTTTAAATATATTTATCATTTCTCCGGAACTATTTATCATCTATCAAGTCTATTATTACAAATCAACACACAACATATTTGAAAGTATTGAAAGGGGGCTCAGATAAAACTGCTAACGATGTTGATGTGTTTTATTGGAGAAATCGGAATGATCGGAACGTTGCTATTCTGTTGTTACGGCGAAACAAAACCTTAGCGTGTGGTTAATTAACTAACAGCTATTATTGACAGTTAACGTCCGCTCAGATATTCACTTCACTATCACGCTGTACGGATGAAAATTTGAAACGATGTTAAACATTAAATCAGAAATCAACTTACATTTGTCTGTTCTTTAATTTTTTGCCTACCTCTGCAAAAAAAAATCCAACACATATTTTAATCATCAAAATCTATAGCTATTTAATATTTTGTCAAATTTTACCGACCAAAGTAAGTTTTGAGTTAATTTGAGCTCATATCAGACAGAGTGACACTAGCGTTTTGGATTGGATTTCCGGTGACTGGTAGATTGGGATTCGAATCTCAGTGGGGTGTACTAAGGGTGTGTTTTTTTACTAAATACCCGCCTCGGTGGCGTAGTTAGCTAACGCGCAAGTTTCGTGTTGAGTTAGACTGCAGAGGACGGGGAGATTAAGGTTAGAATCTTGCTCAGGTGAACTGAGGACGGTTTCTTCTAAATGGTTTACCACTATTCCTCCACAAAAATGTGGGTTCAATTCCTCTTTATTCAACCTCCCCAATTCTCTAGCCCATTAGAGTTATTAGTATTTAAGCATATAACCCGAACGGTTAGTAAGACTTGGTGCTAAGTATTATTTTTACTAAATGGTTCTCCATTCCTCCCCTCCGCCAATGTGGATTGTGGATAAACTCCCTTCATAAGTCTACTTCCCTTCTCCTTATTCTAATATGGTAAATTAATGTATGCGTGTAGCCCGGACTGTAAACAAGATGCAGTGAAAGAAAACGATGCAGTTACAGATTAAATAAATAAGAAAAATGTTTTAAAAGCCTATACTCATTAGTATAAAACAAGTTTTCACCATTATTGAATTTAAGGACTTTGATATTTTGAATTTAAAAAATAGTAAATTAATTGCAAATTTGTATTTATCATTTTCATTTTTTCATTTGTTTAGCATTTGAGGTAAACTTTCTTGAGCGATAAAAATCTGTAGCACAACTTCCTTCGAAGGGGAGGTAAAGCAGTCAGTCCCTGGTCAATTGTGGCATGGATAACAACCTTGAAATAAATGTGAAAATACCTTGTCCGGCAAAATTGGTAGGCCCTTTTGCTGTCGCTTATAGAAATTCTCGTTTGCTTATTTAATCAGTCAATTTTTAAAGTGCACCATAAATACCTCAAATAAATAAACTAAATTAGAGACTAAATAATGAAGGTTGGCTTCAAAATAAAATCTATCTAATATAAGGGAAAAATTAGTTAATGCACACCATAAAAGAACTAAATCACCAAAAACATAAACTTGTAAACAATATTACTCAATATAGATGTGTGATATATTTAGTCCCTTTTAGTTATGTCAACCGTAATCCACCTCATACCTTTCACCTTCCCGTATTGTCCGTTCTGCGGGTAGCACATTAACTGGTACATTACACCCTGCATGTAATGCCACCGCGATTGCAGACCAGGCGACCAGTAATAATAATACCCCACACTTCCCCTACCAATCGTTGCATGCAATTACACTTTGGACCAAGACTATTTCCAACAACCGCTCATTTCCTATACATTATTGCAGAGGAGAAACTACTCACCCTGGAAGAGCAAACTAAATAATTGTGTTTTTAATGAAGCCTCTGTACAGCAGAAATTACCATCATTAAAAACGTATTAGAATGTTTTATTTTCATACGTTTCTATTTGTATTTGCTTATTTACATGATTTATATTAAAAATATCAATGAAAATGAGGATTGTGTATGTGTTTTATTATGTTTATTGTAGATTTTGAACTAAATGACATTTCTATAAAATTTTGTATCGATCTATATTTCTAGTTAATAGTGTATTTATTTAAATTATCCAATGCTTGAAAGGATAACTTTATTATTAAACTAACACTATCCAAACTAATTCAACATATTGATTCGCATGCCCATGGTCAGTTGTCAATTTAAAGAACGTTATAACTAGATGTGGCTATAACCGTAATTAACAACTATAATAGCTTAGATATTTAATCCTTCCCTTTATGTTTAGTATAGATCTCGTAAGATCAGAACATAGCTTAACAACACCATAAATAAGTCACCCAAACTAGATTGTATATTGCTATAATTAGCATAATTTATTTAATTTTAGTTTAATTTGCTCATCTAAGTGCCCTTGTATATTATTGGGAAAATAATTGTAGCTTGTTTAAAACTAGTATTTTCAAACTTTATTTTACATCCATTACAGTTTCCAGCCTGTGGCCTGAGTCAGATTTTTTTTATTCAAGTCACATATTTTCCACTACCTAGCTTGCTAATCCTAGCTTCGTGAATCTTAAAATCTATCTTAAGACTAAGACAGGCACAACATCCAGTCCCCGGCCCGTCAATTTATTAATGTGAAAGGGTAAACCCATATTTTCATCAATGATAAATGTTCGGCTATGCCGGGAATTGAACCCGGGGTCCTTTATTCAGTAGGAAAACACGCTAATGAATATCACCACCAACCAGATGTAATATGTAAACTACGATGCGATCAAAAAAATATAGTAAATACCAATCAATACGGTAGTGAATATAGCTCCAGCCTCACAGTTCAAAGCTCGCTACAACATCAGTTTGAAGAACTTGGGGGAGCGTCAAAATTACTTTGATCTCAAACTAATTAACAACATTAAAACAGACATACCCTAAACGTCATTGTTATACCATATTGTAGAATGACTGAATAACATTTATGTTACAGTGACCACATGGCCTAAGGCGTCACTCTCGCTATAGATTAGACTGAAAATGACAGGAAAATCGGGGTTAAAATTTTGGTTGGATGTAATAAAAGTGTTTTCTCCTAAATGGTTTTCAACTCTTCCTACACGAAAATGTGGGTGCACTTACTCTAAATTCAGCCTTCCTCATTCGTAACACATAAGTGTAATTATTAAAAATATGTACAACTCGAATGTTAAAAAATATTTATGATATATATAAATAAACGTCTATGAATAAATTTTCTTTAAATCTGGAAACTCTTCAAAACCTTATTAGTTTCAAAATGATCAACTTAAATATAAGTTTATCGGTATTAAATTAGATTGAATCGGTCACAAAAAAAAGAATAAAAGAAAGAAGAGTAATATAAGGACCAGCTGTTGCCTGTTGTATCTAGACAAACGAACTTGTATCCCAGAAGTTACGTTGAAAAAATAAACCTTTTTTTTGGGGGGGGGGGGGTAAGGGCGTACACTTTCAAACACAAAGTTTTTTTTATAGGCTACATTTATTTTATTTTGATATATAAAGTTTAGGTACACTTTATCACACGAATCTATTCAAACAAACTTCACTTAAGTTTTCTTAATATAGATTTCATAGCATTACTACATAATTTAATAACACAATAAATAATGTAATCAAATTTGATTGTATAGTTTTATACTGAGTTTAATTTACTTAAATGGACTTAAAAACACAATATTTATAAAGCGATTCGACTTTAGACAACACATTTAACCTTTAAGACCAAATCATGGTTGTATAAAAGAAAATTAGGAAAAGAAAACCAAAATATGTTAGATGTATGTGATTCCATGAAACGTCAAGAACCAATTAAAGTTTGTTATTTTAGCACCACGTTTCTAGCCGTTAGGGCTATACCCTGTTATACTAATTAAACTAATGTGTTATGAATCAAGAAAGTTGAATTTAGAGGAAGTTTACCCCCATTTACGTGGAGGGAGAGTAAATTACTTTAGTAAAAAAGCAATCTCAGTAAACCCGACTAATATCGAACCCAAATCTACCCATCTTAATCAGTATAATCTAGTGTGAGAGTAGCGCCTTATACCATGTAGCCACCAAAGTGGGTCTATAAATATCGTGCATCTTTAGTATCAAAAATTTTTTTTTTTAATATTGTTCTGGGCAACAGGAATATTATACAACTAGTGTAGCAAGAAATATATTTATAAATTTAAAACTTGAAATAATTCCCTTCGACAATAATTATTCCTGGAGTTTTAACAAACTCATTTTCATACTATTTGTATAAATTAGTGCCTTTAGACTATGTATGTGACCAAAAAATTTAAATTTCATTAATACTAAAAGGGAAGCTAGCAATTTCAGAAAACGACTATTTCTTTATCTTCTTGGAAATACTGTGTTTTCTTTAGAAGCCATTAATAATTCTAAGCTAAGCATAGTTATAGAACTGCTCCAATATCTTCATCTTTAACATATTTATAAATTCTTTAAATCTAGTCTTAAAACATCTATAAATGCACTATAATTGTATGGATAGCATTTAAAATATTATGGAAGATTAATTTATTGAAGTTTGATCTAAAGATGTTTTGCCAAGTTAGCGCAATGTTTTTTATACACCAACAAATAACTTTTTGAGAACGGCTAAAAAGTAGTACGCATTAAACCACGATGATGATAAAACCAAATATTAAATTGGTTTTGGCCTTGGTTAGTTCATGGTGATTGTGACCTCCCCTATCTCAAAATTCAACAAAAACTCTTTAATAAAACAGCAGTGTAAGCCACAGACTATCCATCCTATACTTAGTATACTCTGCGGCTCAGAATGGAAAGTAGGGAAGGAGGGGGAGGCAAGCTCAAAGGGGCGTGGAGACCATCATAAATACAAACTCTCCTCTTTTTTTAACTACCGGCTGACTTCACGCAGCTTTTGTGCCCGGTTGTTGAGTGTAGAGAGAGCACAAAAACTTGCCGTTACATTCTGGATGAAAAAAAACTAGCTGCCTCCCCTATTTCCTCGCTTCGCCTCTTCACATTCCGCTCGGACTGCAAACAGTGCTTCCGAATAAATTTCCCATACCTAGGGCTAATGAGTCCCCAGGTAATATGGTACCCTCCCTTAAATTACACCAAAAAAGGAGGGTATTTCGAGGGTGTTTACGTTTATATTTACCCGTTTACAGAATATATCTCCCCCATTTGGCGGATATTGATTCACAAGTGGATTTTGTCTAAATCTATTTGGTTTGATCACTATCTTAATTTAATCGTTCATTTGAGGCTCATTTTGCCATATTAAGATCGATTTATAGAAAGTCCATTTTGATATATTCACATTTAGACATTATTTTAAAATCACTTCGTTACTATTGTCACTTGAACGATTATATATTTATATAGGGGCCTATACATATATGGTGTAGTTAATACTATATTGAATGGAAACTATTAAATCAAGTTAATTTAAAACAAATAAAGCTAAAAATGTAACATATATATTTTTAATACCAAATTAAATCAACGAAATAATTTTGAATTTATTCACATAATTCATATGCAGATGTCATACTATTGATACTTTCTAGTCAAAATGTGTGTTGTTTTTAAATTGATTAAAAATTACAGTGTATTGGGGAAGCTTCCATAATACTTGCCATTGTATTATTACTATTAAAATGTAATTATTTTTAATGTAGTCTTGTTTATCAATTATATTTTGGATGATGATAACAACGATATAATGTTCACATAAAAAATTACTAACGTTTAAAATAGGGCATAAATTACTGGGAAAGAATTACAAGTTCAGTTGTGGTTTACAGCTAAATTGAGTAAGAAATAAATCATGGAGAGATCATTAAAGCCACCCCCATTTATATATATTTAGTTTAAATATGGGTCATCTTTAGATGATAACCTTGGACGTTCATATCCTCAAACCTATGCTCTACTGAACTATCTAATAAGAAATACCTTCATTGTGCGCCATCCCAGTGATAGCAATAACATTATTGCCCTAAGATAAATGTATATCATTAGTCACTTGTGTCTAGTTGTTATTTTCATAAAAAATAAATGTGTTACTATGCCAAATACTACACCATGTATCTATTCAATAAACTTATCTCAAGGATTACTAACAAACTAACTAAACTCTACACTAGATCGACCTCCAAGTCACATACCTGTGGATTCAACGGTTTTAATGTCAAATGCACCAAAGATGCTAGTATTGGCTTTTTAAGATAAAATTGACATATATTTCACTGAAAAAGAAAAATCCCCAATAGTAATAGGGAGTTCTTTAAAATTAAGTCGACATGTATTTCACTGAAAAGTCTCAGATAGTAACCAAGAATAGTCCTTTAATTTGAAATACACATGTATCTCACTGAAAAGGCTCAGATATTACCAAGGATAGTTCTTCCAGATTAAATCGTCCTGTATTTCCATGTAAAAGCTCCAAAAATCTGTTAGGTTTATTTGTTTATTTGATATGCAACCCCCCTATATTTTCATGAATTATGATTTGACCGGTTCATGCTGTGTGTATTTCAGGGGCGTTCCGCCTCTATGACGTGGACAATGATGGCTTCATTACGAGGGACGAGATGTACAACATCGTGGACGCCATCTACCAGATGGTGGTGAGGAATATTATGTCATCACTATTATCAACACTATTACTCCGGACAAGATTAATATTAGGCGTTGAGATTCAGACAGGTTACCAACAACCTCTTTGGGTGATCTGGTTCAAATCCTGGGCAGAGAAGTTGATAATAAGAGTTGGAGAGAGGGAGAATCAGGACTTATTCTAATATCTTTAAGTTTACTGCAGGTATACACTTACACATTAATAATTAAATTTTTAATGCCTCTAAAAACATAAGTGGGTTATGGTTTCCCTAAAATCCGTTTATAATCTACAGATAGTTTAAGTTTTGTGATTCAGTATTTTTAAAATTAGGTGCTATACATAAAGTTATGTGCCTTAGTATATATTCAGTTGTGTTTTATTTTATATATCTACTAAACCTAACGCAAAAATGTTTTGGCTTTATCATATTATTAGATGTTAAAAAATGTATTAATACAATTAATTCGGCCATAGAATAAAGACGAACCTAAATTTGTAAACGTATGGTACTTTAAAGTTAAGAAAAAAATCTCTAAAAAGTATCATATCATTATTTGTGTTATTTAGCGTGCACTTTTTGAACCGACTAATTATATGAGTACAGGTGACCTGGCGGTCTATGGTAAGGTGTCAGACCTCTGTGCTAGGGGTCCGAGTTTCAATCCTTGGTCCCGGCACAGATTTATCTGATTACCAAACCCTTCCTTCACCTCTGACAAGACATCTTGTGAATGTGGGGAAAGTCAGGCCTCCACCGTGGTTCGGATCTCACGTTAAACTGTAGGTCCTTCATTTCATCTCACAATCACCCTACCATTACACATTAGCGTAAGTGCGTATAACCCGAACGGATAGTAAGACGCGGTGCTAATAATAATAATATTATATCAGTAAATGATTTAAAAACAAACTAAAATCTATTAAAGACACAAGCCCCGCTGATGTTTATCACTTTGAATGGAGAAACTGTTCGAAATTTCCCTAATAATATACCAAATAATTCGAAGAGTTTTATTTCCGTCATAAATCATCAAACCGATACCGCAGAGCTACATGAACACATACTACGTATGTATAAACATGGTCCAGTCTACGTTACATAAAATACAATACTGTTCTGAGTAAAAAGGGGAGGTGGGAATAAAGTGTGTGGCATAAATAAAACTGTATCGATAAAATCAAAAGTATAAGAGATCGAGTCTTTTATGTCGTGCGAATGGCTAGTTGCCGGGGATATATAGAGAAGCCTATTCTTTCTCTGATCTTTTTTTTTTACCCGTAATGGTCCTGTCGTTCAAACCATTATTACGTAGTCGGAGGCATGACCTAGGAAATGAGATTAGCTCAGATACACCCTCCCCCCGTCCTCCCATACACACACACACTTTACCCCCTTTTTTACTCCCGTTTCTCGTCTGTTTTGGTTCCAGTAATCCTAGCTGTCCCTTGCAGGGCAAGTCTCACAGATAATCTCAGTTAAATTGCTCCTCTCCCCTCCTCCCCCCTCCTCCTCATCGCCAACAAAACTCCACCTTCCTCCTGTCTATCTCAGGTCACAGAGGGAAGACTTTATTAGGGTCTTTTCTACCGTAATCCTAGCTTTATAACAATGTAGACCCGCCTCGGTGACGTAGTTGGCTAACGCGCTTGTCGTGTTGAGCTCGACTGCTGAGGACGGGGAGATCGAGGTTCGAATCACGGTCGGGTGAACTGGGTGAGGGGGGGGGGTGTTTCCTAAATGGTTTTCCAATCTCCCTCCACGCAAATACGGGTTCACTTCCTCTAATTCAACCTTCCCAATTCCTAATCTATTAGAGTAATTAGTAATTAAAAGCGTATAAACCTAACGGGTAGTAAGACGTGGTGCTAAATATTATTATTGTTATTATTATAACAATGTAGTGGAGAGCACAGTCCCTATACATCTAATCGTATACAGCTTGAGCCCTTGCAGACAGGTTACAAGCATTATGGAGTTTAGCATAACTAGAAAGTTCTCAAATATGTATATACAGTATCAGGTGTTGGCAACCTTTTAGTAGTGCTGTGTCGAAGTAATATTACAAATTCACCCAACTTTCCAAACAAACTAAGCCCACTCAAATCGTTTATATTTTCATACTTAGTTAACTAGCATAACTATTAAAATAAATTTAAGCTGATTTTATAAAATTTAAATGTAACAACATGTTTATAAATCGAATTTATTAAATAACTACTGTTTCTTGAATATTCAATATTTTAATATAAAACAGAATAAGTACAAAAGTTATGTGTTTTGCCAAATTTAGGTTCTGAAGACATTATTTTGAAACAAAGCAATTGAATTATCGAAACATAAAAAAAATCTAAGATCATTACTCATATGAATGGTTTTAATTAAAAATAAAGGTTTTATATGATTTCTACTCAAATCATTCGCATGCCACTCTAGTCACGGGTGCCGTAGGTTTTTAACCCCTTTACAGGATGGTTTTAAATTTAAGGATAAATATAATCAAAGAATGTTACAAAATTAAAGTATGGGCATGGTTAGATCCTTTCTGGTGGCTGAAAATCTTTGATGGTGTGCTATACCCACATAAGCCTACTTATGTCTTAGATTGACGAGATTGATCTTGATGACGCTCACGTGTAAACTCTTTACAATTCACAAACATATTTAAGGCAACTATTATTTTATGTAATGAAAGAGAAGCTCCATAACGTGAAAAACGCAAAAAATATGGGTAGATTTAGTAGTGGTGATAATTAATGTCTACGTTCAAACAAAACACATTGCGGAATAAATAAAAACCCGCGTAAAAATACAATAAATAAAATCTACCACTCTAACAAATAAAATTAATATAAAAGGTGGTAGACAGATAAAAGTTACAACCTTATGAAATAGTAATAAATTAATACAAAAAATATCTATTTATGTAAAATGATGAAAATAATAATAAAATATAAATAAATATTTATCTCAGGATTTAGCATGTGGGACCAAATTCAGGTGCGAACAGGAGAAACAAAAACAATTAGAATAGTTCATGTAAACATGTGGCCCATTTGACCTTGTTTCCGAGTTAGTAATGTTTGTACTCCAGTGATGTGGAGCCGTTTTAACATTAGAGGAAGTGTTAAAAACGGTCACCTCCAGCCATAATGCAAGCCTGCAACCGTCGTGTCGTAGAATGTGACACCCTTTCAAAAACACCAGATGTTTGGAATTAACAAAAATTAATCCATAGAACATAGGTAGAGAGCTATTGAATATGGTAACAAACAGTTTAGTGGAATCACTTGGCTGTACATTTTAAATAAGGTTAAATAGGACACATGATTATACTAAATGTTCCCATTGTTTTTATGTATCCTGTTCCACACATATTAGGGTACATTCTGTATATTATTATTTTAGCACGTCATCAACCTGCTTCAGTGGTCGCATGGTCTAAGGTGTCACTCATGTTAGTATAGATTGCTGATGACTGGGAGATTAGGGGTCGAATTTCGGTTGGGTGGGTGGTTTTCCTAAGTGGTTTATTTAACACTTCCTCGGCGCAAATGTAGGTACACTTCCTCTAAATTCAACCTTAATAGTAGATAACACACTAGCTTAATTAGTACATATACGTATAATCTGAACAGGTGGTAAGAGAAGGTGGTAAAAAAACATCACATTTTACTACCCGTTCGGATTGTATGCATATGTGCAAATTATCATAATGTGGTAGTAATGAGGAAGGTTTCATTTAGACGAAGTTTATCTTCATTCAAGGCGTGTATTAAGCACAACTTGTGAATGTGAGGAATGCCAGGCTTCCACCGTGGTTCGGATTCCACGTTAAACTGTAGGTCCTCCATTTCATCTCACAATCACCCTACCATTGCACATTAACTAGTGTAAGTGCGTATAACCCGAATGGGTAGTAAGACGCGGTGCTAATAACAATAATAATTTATCTTCTTTGACGTTGAGGTAAATTGAAAAGTTATTTATGAAAAAATTACCCCAGTACAGCAAGACCGCGATTATAACCTCCAATCTCAGTCATCGGCAATCCAGTCTATTGTTAGCGTAACACCTTGAACTATTTAACCATTGAAGTGAATGTTTTCAATATTTTTTTATAAATATTCACAGTACCGGTAATGCCTTAGTGTATAAACAATATTAATAAAAGATTATTGCATTTAGTAAACTTTTTTTTTTTAGTAACAAACACAAAAACTTAATTTTGCTATAAAGTTTCTCCAATGACTTACAATAAATTTAACTCATTTATAGGTAGTAAACCTTCCTTCACCTCTGACAAGACGCGTATTAATCACTACTTGTGAATGTGTGAGATTACAGGCCTCCACCATGGTTCGGATTCCACGTTAAACTGTAGGTCCTCCATTTCATCTCGCAATCACCCTACCATAGCACATTAGTGTAAGTGCGTATAGCCCGAACGGGTAGTAAGACGTGGTGCTAATAATGGTAATAATAATAATAATAATAATAATAATAATGGTAGTAAGATAGAAAGTAATATCCGTTTCGTTAAATGTTTCCTAAAATAACAAAAATTAGGTCAAGAATTATTTTGGTTTATGATCTCAGATAAAAAAAAATTTATAAAGAAATTAATGAATATCAAATTTAGCCACTAATTAAAAGAAACTATATAGTAAATATGTTAAATGTAAGACTGTTCTTTAATCAATTATAATATATTAATAAATTATTTCAAAACTTAGAATGAATTCTAATAAACTCTTAAATGGCCTATCTTCAATAAAAACTTAATAATGCTCTATGAATCACAAATATTATTACAAAAACTATAGGATTAGTGAGAAGGTTCGATGTATACGCACTGGATTTTCACTGAAATTAGAACTTTTTAAGCCATGAAGAGAGCTGTTCGTAATTTAATTGAGACAGTCTCGTTCCATTGTGTACCCTTCCTAGGTACTGGTACGCAGTAGAGAATATCTCTATGAGCTGTAACCAAAGCCTGTTGGAAAGTTCGCTTCGTCGATCCATAGAACTTTTTAAGCTCGGAGGATTATACCAACCGGACAAAAATTATGCATATATTTTATAAATATTTTCAACCAAAATGTCGTCAACTATGTAAATTATAAACAAAATATTTTTTAAAAAAGTTTAGAGAACTGCTATAATTAATTCAAACTTGTATAAGTGTACTAAACGTTAAGCCTACCTGGTCTTATGAACCGGTGTACGGAGTTTGAACCCCAGCAGGTCGTACTAAGGATATTTTTTCCTTTTATATATTCTACTTTCTATTTTACTATATGTCCCAAGGCATTCTAATTTAACTTCACTAATGGGTTAGAACTAGGAAGGTAAGGTGACCTGGCGGTCTAGGGGTAAGGTGTCAGACTTCTGTGCTGGCGGCCGGGGTTCAATCCTCGGTCCCGGCACAGATTTATCTGACTACCAAACCCTTCCTTCACCTCTGACAGGCCACCTTGTGAATGTGGGGAATGCCAGGCCTCCACCGTGGTTCGGATTCCACGTTAAACTGTAGGTCCTCCATTTCATCTCACAATCACCGTACCATTACACATTAGCTCAAGTGCGTATAACCCGAACGGGTAGTAAGACGCGGTGCTAATAATAATAATAATTATTATTATTAGAAAGGTAGGATTTAAAGGAAATGTAGTCGCATTTTTGTGGAGGGAGTATGTAAATTAATTAACACATTCATTACAATTGACTGGGGTATGACCCCCGACCTTTCCATAGTGGAAATCTAGTATATTTTAGGTTAAACCTTGGACCATGCGCCCACCTTTGTAGTTAAATAATGATATAATTCAAGTTAATATTTATATTTAGTTTTTTCACCATAAAATGTATGTGAAATAAAATATGTTATTACTTGGCTAATTACTTTTGTCAGTAGGAACTGAAAACGGTTCACTGCTTCAATTATTAAAGTATGCCACCTACCCATAACTATAGCTGGTTCTATCCAGTCAACCTCATTTCACGCTATTTCTTTCAAGTCCATTCTAATGTTATCCTCCCATCTGCTTTTAGGTCTTCCCAATGGTGTTTTCCCATTGAGTTTGCCAGTCAGTACCCTGAACATAGTTATAGATTCTGCCACTCACGCGGCATGTCCTACCTACCATAATGAGACTTGTTTATCCTAACGATGTCTTAACTAATCTAACAATATTATCATTATTATTATTAGCACCGCGTCTTACTACCCGTTCGGGTTATACGCACTTACGCTAGCGTGTAATGGTAGGTTGAGATGAAATGGAGGACCTACAGTTCAACGTGGAATCCGAACCACGGTGGAGGCCTGGCATTCCCCACATTCACAAGCTGTGAATAATACACGACTTGTCAGAGGTGAAGGAAGTGTTTGGCAATCAGATAAATCTATGCCGGGACCGAGGATTGAACCCCGGCCCCCCAGCACAAAAGTCTGACACCTTACCCCTAGATCCCCAGGTCACCTGTAATATTCTAAAAATAAATAATGTTTATAAATTATGTACTCGTTTTATTTAAAGGGCCAACAACCAAACGCCGAAGACGAAAACACGCCTCAGAAGAGAGTCGACAAAATTTTCGACCAAATGGATAAGAACCACGACGACCGGCTGACGTTAGAGGAGTTCCGCGAAGGTAGCAAAGCCGACCCTCGTATCGTCCAAGCCCTGTCCCTAGGAGACGCGGGTGGTATGGGGCCGTCGCCCGGTCCTACGGCGGGGGGTAACCCCGCCAGTTCACCTACCGCGGCAGGGACTACTTCTCCCTCCCCCGGATAGAGAGCCGCCGCGGCTTGACGTTGGTCGAGGACAATCGAGGAAACGCCAGCGGCAAAGTGTGTCATCTCAATCTGAGGATGTTTCTTTTAGGACAGCGCCGAGTCAACTCTTGGTTCTGTACATAGCTTAACATCCCACATCAATAGATCAAAGTACTTGTTTACGACTGTGCCCAGGTAATCCCATGAAAAGCTTTGAATGAATATGTGTTTCTGATGACCACAAAGACTACTTTGTTTGGGGAGAAGAAATATGTCGTGTTGACACACATATAAACTTTATTTGTTTTTTATATATATTTTTTTCTTTCGTGTCAAATCGAACAAAAAGGTTACAGCTAAATGAATAATAGACATACATTACTTCAAGGTGTTTATTTTTTTAAATTTAACATGAGGCATAAATTATATATTTTCAGTAATGTATAAGGGAAATTATATTTGTTTGAAAGATGAAACATGTTTCAATTGTTTTCTGATGTTAATTTGAAGAGATTTATATAAGAAAAGTCATTGCGATTCATTGTATCGAAGCAATCTCACCAGTTAACTTCAAAATATAGTTCCATCATTTTAAAACCCTGATCGGTGTTATGTTAGTAGCTGGCAAATGAAACCAGGGGACTCACGAATTATGAGCACTAATACTATATTTTGATTTAAGATACCATTATTAAATTTTACTTATGTTTTAATACAAATTTTCACTTCGTTTCGAAATTAAAATTAAACTAGTTAAAATTAAATGATTGAATGGATATAAGTTGAATTTTAGCTATATTTCTTCTAAGCCATTATTTTGTACTATAACATTTATTTTATATTAATTAGTAAAATTTTAAGATTATTTTTTAAAAGTTAGCCACATAAACGTCTGAATAAAAACTTCGTTTTATATTTCTTTATCTGCACTAAAATTTGCTTGGGTGAAATTTTATTTAAAAATTTCCTAAACAAAATTCCTTTAAACATGTCAAGTTATTTTTCTCCAGGCAGATATGTTCCAAATATTTCACCTAGCTAATCAAGATAAAATAATAATATAGTATGCATATAAAATACAATTTAGTTTTCAATTAAATATAACTGTGTTAATCACGGTCATGAGGGCAAGTTTCTCCAATATATTAACTCAAAAACTTTAGCTAAACATGAAAGAGATTTCGGGAATCTGTGGCTCTGGGTACATAAATAATATTCAAATAAATAAACAAGGATTATAAAAATCCTATAGGTATTCCATTGTAGATATGGATTAATAGTCAAGCAGTTAGCTTAAAGCTTAAAAAACTACAAATACTACATTCTATTTCAATTTCATTTATTCTATCCGAAAAAAGTGTTGAATGATTAAAGAAATTTAACCAGGCATTTGTTGTGAATTAAATATGACTATGTATATAATAACATACAAAATATTTTAGAAAAAGTATTAGCATTTTGAATGTAAGTTCACATTGGTTTTATTTTTAGGCAATAAAAATTAAATTTAAAAACATGATGGTTGTAATACATATATTAGATGCTCTAAATAGTTGACCTTAAAAATAAAATCACTAATATCTTAAATGACCTGATATGGTCTTTCTTTATTAATTCTAACGTGTTTTTTCTTAGCTATTAGAATGTATTACATTAAACTTTTGCTCTTATTGTTTAAAAAAATAGAGAATTATCGAAACTAAAAGTAGCATGTTGCAAATGTTCACCAAAGGCCAAAGTGTTATTGATAGTTGTTTATTTATAAAAGTGTTTGTTATTGATTCAAGTATGTTTAAAAACTTGTCTATAAAATTAATATCACAAATGAAATTCACCATGCTTACATAACAAGTTGTTAATATATGATTTATTTGTTCTCACTTGCGCTGTGTATGTAATCAAATACATTTGAGGAAAATACGGAACACTAAACGATTATCGCGTGACTACCCGACTACAGCGCTCCTGGTGGTATGACCTGATCGAGTAAAACTTGCCGTAAGAATGACAAACTAATTATTTCATACTCAAATATCTGATAATGTAGTTAATGATAAACTAAGTCAAGATGATATATTTAAACCTGTAAAAAAAAATTTTTACTCGTGAATTATGAGAGGCATAAAATATATTTATTTATATATTGTGTCTAGTAAAATGATTAATAATAATGGTCTTATGATATACATTTGACCTCCTGTTGTAGAGTTTTATTTTTTTTGAAGCTAATTTTTTCAGTATAAATATTTATCATTCAAAGAAAAAGATTATTATTTTTAATGGTTTACTAAGAAGTCTGTAATTAGGTACCACTATAATGCATTTTACCACCAACTAACAAATGTATTGTTTATTTTTCACACACAAAATGTATATCCCCAAACTATCTAGAACAATATTATATAGGGTGAGCGATTTAAAATCAGCCCAATGCGGAAAAACGTAGGCTACCTAGTATGAGTTAAGGTTTGAGTTACTCATCCTGTATAGAGTGTATTGACTTTGAACAATTATAATATTGGCGTGTTATCGAAAATAGTTTTAAATCGATTATTAACATTTTGGGTTATTCTAAATATACTTATAAATGTGAATTGGAATCCATTTATATGTTATTTGTCTTTCTAAAACAGTAACTTTGCTCACTCAGCTGCTCAAACCAACCAGACAATAGTAAAAAATTAATGCCCATCTCTCGGTTCAGACCCCTTCGATGGCCGCAAGCGAATTGTCACAGGTGCGTGGTAAATGTAAATAAACGGCTCCTGAGATTACTGTATTTGAGAGAGCTCGTAAATACTTTTGTGGAAACATAATTAAGAGGGAAGTACACAAGCCACGCCAAAGATATGTCAAATTGTTGGTACTGATTGACAAATAGTATAAACTACGTCATTCTAGCAACACCGCTAAAATATTATTAAATAATATTTTATTAGTAGCTTATTATATATCTACATAAGCGAGTTATGTTGACTAAAGTAGGTAGATCAATCCATGATATCAAAATTAAAAATACACATGTTACCGTATTCTCAAGAGAGTAACATACAAGATTTAATTCTTGATGATTGTATTATTCTTGTGATTAATAAATATTTGCTAATCTAGCCTTGTTTATTAGGAAATTCCTTTACTTATTATAAAACTATTATTATGTTATATATATCTAAAATATATGTAAGCCATTGATAGCAAGACATATATAAAACAGACTGCAGTTTTTCCAACCACGTGCTGTAAAATTATATTTTTAACTGTATTTTTAACAAATTAAATCACAATACAAAAGTTAATATAGGATAATATTTATGTAATTATTATCAAGTGTTCTGTCTTACGACAGGTCCATTCCTTTTCGATCAGTGAACTTGGACCGCCAATGCACCCTTTCCATTGCATCCTCCTTTAGCTTCCAGTATTTTCTTTTTCCCATAAATTCATCCAATATTTGAATTCTCCTCCTTCCTAAGCTCATCTATCACTAAACCTTTCTTTCTATGACGTCGTGTAGAAGACAATTCCTCCTATGGATGTATCTGATACAGTTTTATTTGTACCTAAGAATCACATCTAATGTTGTATATTATTTAATATATTTTAAATCATAATTGAATTTTACCCAATTAATATTTTGAATAATAGCTATAAAAACTAGTTTCATGTTTAGCCCTATGTATAAAGTATTTCCTATACGATAAAATGTGACCATCCTACATATTTATAAATAAAAATATTCAAGCATTGCTCGAACAAAAGAAACAACTAAATCTACTTTAAATTGTGATGAGCAAAGATTTTGCAATGAAACCTAAATAAACTCTAAAATAATTATATTTCATGAAACTCTAGAAAATTTATCTAAATCTGTTTAGAAATAAATTACAAATTTAAATTCAAATGACTCGATCTTGTATTAAACATATTTTTGAAATAAACACCTTTAATAGGAAATATTATATTGTTATACTAAACACTAATTATAATGCGTCCGTCCCCCATTGCGGTATATTTATATGCCACAATGGATGACTGCCAAATTTGTTTTAAGTTTAAAGTATTATAACAAATATTTATATTACCAGGGTGTCCAGACAAACTATATTTTAAAATTACCTAGATTTTCCAGGTTTTCCAGTGTCAATTTCAAACTTTCCCAGTTACTATAAATAACAAACTTTTTTTTATTAAGATCGTAATTTAATCTAATATTATATTTAGATATATAAACATTCTGAAATTGTGATAATCTATGAAGGGGTTAAAGGATTTCACCCTAAATCTATGGCCTATTGGGCGGTGTGAGCCAAGTTGTAATTCAGTACGATAATATTGAGACATTGAAAGATTTTTCTACATCGGTACAGCTTAAAGCTGTTGAGACACTCCTCTTTTAGTAAATTATTACTATAATGTAATCAAATTCTTGCATATGCGCATAACCATGACTCTACTTTAGCTTTAGATACGCTATAGAGTAGTGGAAAGGTAACAAGAAAATCTCATGCTGACTTAGAGAAATAAAATGAGTGTGCTCAACATAGAAAATTGTGATTAAATAGATTGGTGGTGTGAATTAAAGGGTTACGTTAACAATTTTAAATTAAGGTTTCCTCTTCTTTTTTTTTTACCAAATATGTTAAAATTCCAGAAATTTGATCAAGTTCCTTGACTTTTCCGTGACTTTTCACTGTTATACAGGTCACTGGACATCCTGTATTACACACACATAATTCTTATATTTAAATTGTGACATCACATTTCTTAAAACCTAAAATAATGTGTCGTGTTTAATATAAATATCATTTGTTAAATACACTGTCCATTTTAATGTCCAAATTTTAAAATAAAAAGATATTTCACCAGATACAATGCATGCGCGTTGTTTATAAGCTATCATTTTGATCACAAT
The DNA here is from genome assembly GCA_902151425.1 of Timema shepardi. NCBI lineage: Eukaryota > Metazoa > Arthropoda > Insecta > Phasmatodea > Timematidae > Timema > Timema shepardi. The sequence goes on from CABFVX010000073.1 coordinate 334,030, forward strand.
AACTTTAAGTAATATTGTTTTTTTTAAGAGGTTTTTTTGGTGCAATTTTAGCCATCCCATGGTTGTGTCAAATATAATATTTAGAATTATATTTAATATATTTGTTTAAGAATGTATTATTATGATTATTAATATTTCCGCTTCGTTGTTTGTTATTTGATTTTAGTATTGTATGTCTATGTTGTAAAATGTTGTTACTACTTGGTAATTATTATTATTCATTACATTACGAGACGATATTTTTAGATATGCTTTTAGAAGTATTAATACATATATATTACATGATGTTCAGATTTTCAGGTTAATTGGATTAGTACAATAAAAGTGCGAGTTTTTTGTAATAAGAAAACATTAAAAAATTAGAGAAAATAGTTAAAAGTAATATTTAAGTAATCACGAAACTAAAGCTAACATTTATCATAAAGTTTGGAAATAATTTTTTTTTAAAGATAATTTATTTAAATTCAATTTTCTAAATGAAAAATAAAGATGTTTAGAATATGTTAAAATAATTGAAACACTCATAATTAAGTACTTTATTTATTTTATTTTACCCTTATGGATCCCGAAATATAAAGAGTGGGATATTAAATGCGTAGTTACAAACTTTATACATATGTATAAAAATTAGAGCTTTGCAGTAAGTTTGTATGTGTTTCGGTGTGCCTTTAGTTGTAAATAACATGTGTGATTTCACTGTTTGCCAGCTATATCAATTTAAATACTATTGTTTGCCTTAAAAAAGACACTGTTCGCTGTACACATCCTGTCCACATAGTTCAACAGATTATCCGATTGTAATAAATTAAATAGATAACTATACATACATTTGTGATACAACATAATCCTCATGAAAAATACGACTCGTAACTTCTAACATATGAAGGCCTACAGTGCATTGTAAATGAAAGGCTTAAAATTAAACATAAAATGGTGAAGAATTTCACGTACAGCAAATTATTTAAAATATTTATAATAATATAGCAACTACCACTACTAAATAATTAGAATTATATTTTTAAATATGTAATTCTAATAGATAATATGATAGTGAATATGTATAGAACTATTTTATTGATTATTATAATGAGACACCTGATTATGGCATTGATTCAGACTATTACTGAACATTAAGACGAGTTCCCACGGGGTCGTGTGTACGACTCACGACGATATTAGTCGTGTGAGCTTAGACTGTATCCAGGTGTGTTCGTTGTGAAAGTGAAACCATGGCAAAGAAAATAGTTAGGGAGAACGTTCAGAGTTTTGGGTTGGTCTACGACTACGACTGGTCAACAACAAAAAATTGTCGTACACAAGTCTTAATGATAACCAGCCCTTATATTCCATACATATGGCGATAAAAAAAATTAAATACAGAGTCCGTATTCCTCCTAATAGGGCCAGGAGAAGGAAGGTAAATCGTTCCCACAGCAAGTATGAAAATACATGTATGATAAGCCACATCAACATATGTCTACGGGATTCAAACCATGTGCTCTTTGTCAACTTAAAACCAAACTAGGCCCACCGGTGTGGGTGTTGCAAACATAAGCTAATTAATTATTTTTTTGACATATATCAAAAAGCAAGCTAACAAAAAGTGTTTCCATAGTAAAACTAGAGAAAAAAATTTTACAATATATACTATTTATTGTGAGTTTTGCCTCCGGGAAACTTAATAGAATACTATGTTCCTCTAAAGTAACATCATTAGATCCATACGGCCAATAGTTCTACGTGTGATCATGGTTCGTGTGGCAAAATATTTCTCCATTTCAATTTTCTAGACATGTCTGTATCTGACAATTAAACTGTTATACATCTTTTTTTTTTGTTATTATTTATAAATTTAGAGAATAATTTTTGTCCAAGTAAATTACCTCGATAATGTTTTAATAATTTCAAATAAAATTAATGTTCATATAAATCAGAATGAGTAATAAAAGAGTTGTTATATTACATTTGAATTACTAATAATGTACACTTTTAAAATGTTAATCATTAAGTGTTATCGAGAGAACAAGAAGTATAAAGATTAGCTCTATTAATTAAATATTCCAAGCTATGCCATTAATGAAGGACCAGGTCGTGTCTTTCCCACTCCTTACCAATGTTTGTTCATAGATCAAAGTCAGGCAGTAAAATTGTCTGATTCATCTCTCAAACAGTAGTGAAAAATAATCCAGGTTTTAAGTACAGTAGAGAGTCAATAGTTCGAGATTAACAGGATCAAGCCCATCTCGAATTATCTCAAATTCGAATCACATGGAATAACCAGAAAAAAACTTAGTTTCACATGTTCTTGAGAGTACATAATTTTTTATATTTTTTAAATTATATAACACAAAAATCATTTCGTAAATATGAACAAATTCACGTCTTATTAATATTTGTAAAAGCGAACATGAATATTTTACTTTATTTAATTTTAATCTTTTTTGCCACGTAGCCTAAGCCACATATTGTTCTCATATGTAAAAAGGCGTGCACTGGACATAAAAGTGGGAGAAACTACCTACTTGCTTCCACCTAACAAAACATAGTTTATATTAATGAGTAAGCTAACTGCAAGTTGCACCAAATTACGAATATATTTTTAATTCTATTAATTTAATTATGTAACATTTATAATTATAATCTCAAAAATATGTTAACAAAAATAAAAGCTATAATCCTAACAATTTTATCACGTCTTACTGCCCATTTGGGTTATTGGCTTAAGAATTAATTACGCTAATGGGTTGGTAATTGGTAAGGTTGAATTAAGATCAAGTGAACCCGCATTTTCATGGAGGTAGCGTGTAAAACTATTTAGGAAAAACCACCCCCAGTTCACATGACCTTGATTAAAACCTCGATCTCTCCATCCTCAACAGTCTAACGTAACATGAAACTAGCGCGTTAGCTAAATACGCCACCGAGGAGGATGTCAGTTGTAAAGCAAACTATCGGATTTACCGCTCCATACGAACTAGATTAAATCCTGATTCCTGATAGTAGTGTTTATTTTATCTCTATATTTAAATAAAATATTGGCTTCGTCAACCAACCAGATTTTAAATCATTTTTAATTATACTTTTACAATGTCGTTTACGTTTTGAATATCGTGTAGAGTAAATCAAACATGCCATATGTAATTATTGTACTATTCACTAATTAAATATATCTGTAATTTTATTTAATCTTACTCTAGTAAAAAAATTACAACATAATACATTTAATTTATAACTAGAAATGCTGATGGCATCGATTAAATTGGGTGTAGATTGAAGTGAAAGAGATTTTAATAGGCGTATAATAAAATAAAGTTGTAGGCGAGTGAACTATCCATATTTTTTAATGAAATAAAAACTAAAGCTAAATTATATTAATTCCTTCTACCAACGTATTGAACCATGTGGATACGAAGTTATTAAACATAATCGTTGTTTGTGAGTAAAAAAAAATACCCTGTTGCCTGCTGCTTTAATACAATCACGAGAATGTCTGATAATATGGGATGAGTGTTAGGCAACAACCGGGAAATGAACATTTTCATATAATATTATATTGACTATTTAAATACATTCCTTTTCATGTTTAGCTACACGAAATATTCCTGCGATGCATTCAAAATATTGTACAGAAAAAAAAAGTATGTATATAAATGGGATTATATTTGAAAAGTACAGGTCTTACTTGTGTGAGAATGTAATATCCTCTACAATATTAATAACACAGTACAGTAGTATTGTTATCGGAATAGGTGCGTATAATTGTGTGTTTACTAGTAGCCGACTAGACAACATATTATTCCAAATTAACTCATAAAATATCCACAGTACAGGGCTGTTTGTGAAGATTATCTTCGAGCATCTTTATTCAAATTAAAACTTTAATAATATTAATCTGGGATTACAATTCCATATCAAAACTATAATCTGCGAAACAATGTTGTATATTCTGTACACTGACCTTGGCATTAAGACTTTATTTTAAATATTGTAGTATATATATGCTATCCCATCACTAGTTCTTTATGTTAACAATGCTTGCTATTGTTTTTGTTTATAATTTTTATAAATTAATACTAAACTAAATGTATTGTCGCTAAAGTTATGCAGCTCAGTTTCAAGTTTCTGTTTAGGGTTAATTTGACTCAAAACATTTGCGATTGATGTAATAACAGATTCACAAGTATAATTAAGATGCTTATACTATAAGCTATATTTAAGGCAGCAAATGTAAATTATAAATAGATTTAATATATTTTAGCATCAATGCAAGAAATAAAAACATGCGAGGATAAATCAATTTTTGTATTAGATTATTTTAACAAATATATTTTGACTGGTTTTCTCATTTTTTAACAAATAATAATGTTTACTTTAAATAATGATAAGTTAGCAAATAAAAATAATTTGTTTTGATAAAATGTTTTATTTAAATACTATTTCCTTACATTCGAGGTAAAAAAATGTAAGTTCAAATGTGAATAAATAAAAGTTAATCCCTTCAAACTTAGATTATTTAACTAAAATTTAGTTTTAACATGCTATTCTTATTAATAATCTAAAATGTCTTCATAATATATATGTATAAAATTCTGCTTGCTTTAAAAATAGATATAGTTGTATGTTATGGTACAAGCGGCCTATTTGTGTGACTAATTGTTTGCTTTGTGTTTATAAAAAAAAATTCTGTGATAATTACGATATAATGCAATAAAAATAATATTGTATATAACATCAGTTCAACAATTTTGTTATGTTTTATAAAGATAAAAGAATATTCAAGTGTCATTGTATAGTAAAAATGACATGTTTTGTGTGTATCGTTTAAATGAGTGAATAATTATTGTATGTCCTCTGTCAGTAAAATAGATTATTAATACATATTAGAATATAATTAATTGTAATTCTAATAAGCAAGTTAATTATAGACTTCCAAAAACTTAACGACTTCTTGGGTGTGAATAGGTCGTACTTAGATGTAAGCTAAGCTTAACACTTTCGAATAATGTTTACTCGTGTTGTGATAATCTTCTAATAAATGAGTCTCTAGATCTTCATGGACTAGTTATATATACTAACACACTATACAATAAAAATTGATTACATTCAAGATATTTTTAACCAAAATAAAATAGTTAAATTGATTGAAATACACTCTAATATTGGGGACGTAGCTGTGGCAATAAAAACAAACAACTAGAGGATCACCCTTAAATTACCAAGGTAACAAAGTAGATACTATAGAATAGAACGTTGGTGTTACAAAAGCTTACCTCAGCTGTTGATGTCATGGTCACCTTGTAGTTCCTTTAATATAAATATATAAAATTCTGTTGGGTCGGTTGTCACCAATGTTCCCAAGAGACAGCGAATATGGAAGCATTACGTAAATATTTGCGTCGTACAGATGAGAATTATTTACCTTCGGGTATAATGGTCAAAATTCCAAATGTCTGTCAGTCGAAAACGCAACCAAACAAATCTAATGTCATTCACAATTAATACTAATTTTCAGGACGATAAGAAAAGTTTAGAACACGAACACAAATGATATTAAAAGCGTAGACGAAACACTGTTTATATCATCATAACTAAATGTTGTGTAATTCCACCTATAATAATGAAACCCAACACAAGGTCAGATGCCGACTGACGCTCTACATGAGTGGTTGAATGCACGATAGATCAAGAGGGTTAGGGGGTGGGGGGAAGACACACTCTCCATCAACAACAACCACCCCAGGTGGCATCTTCCGCAACTAAATAAGATGGCTACAACAAACATGTATTAGCCGATATTTTCATAAACATGAGTAAACAGATTCTTGTAGATTATCTAACATTCTTCATGGTTTTCAATGCGTATTTTAGAAGTAATAGCTTCGTTTAACTATTTAGTAGTGTGTTTTTGGTTACTAATATAGGATATACACATATTTTAAATCTAATAACTAACTTAGAATTGCTTCACATCTATAATTTATCCTAATATTTAGCATGTCCAGGGTGATTGTGTATTGTTAACATATAAGTAACCATAAGAGTATTTATCAATGTCAGGATGAAAATGTAATAAAAATATATTTGAAAAATTAACAAATAAGGGTGCCTCAAATGTAATGAAAATGTAAACCGAAGATAAACTACAACGTGTTAGTTATCTATCAGAGTATAGTGGATTAGATAAACATCACCAGGAAAGTAAGTAGTTTTGACACGTTTTAACAGTACTTACTAATATATATTATAATATTAAGTAGTGTATAGATAAAAATACTCAGCTATCTCATCCAAGTTTATTTTAGCTCAAATAAATTAAATCTATATTTACACATAAAAATAGATTCAGGCTATTTGACTACTAGTAATGAGGAACTATTTATGTTTCAACTATTAATTATTATTGTGTATTTAATGTATGACCCACCTCAGTCGCCAAATGGTATAAGGTGTCACCCTCGCACTAGACTGGCCTGATGATGACAGTAAGATACAGGTTAGAATCCCAGTCGTGTCTACTGAGAGTGGTTTTTTTTTACTAAATGGTTTCCTACCCTCCTTCCACGCAAATGTAAGTGTATTATCTCCACACGCTTCCTTTCTCATCCCTTATCAATAAGAGTAATTATCACAAATGCGTATAATTTGAACAGGTAATAAGACGTGGTAGTTAAAATAAAAATCATTTCAAAGTTGAATTTGTAAAATAATAATTTTTCATCACCTGGTGACTTAATCTTCTACAACAACGGTTCCCAAACTTTTTTTAATGTAGTACCATCCCAAAAAGTACCACCAAGATAATGCTGAATATATTAATATTATAAAATATAATAACACAAAACTGCGTGGCTGAACCGATTGCCTGAACTTGAATCAATGTTGCCACACCTCTTTAACAACTGTTTACATCTGTTTTACTTTTGGTTAATCTAGGTCGTATTAAGACTTCAATAGGCTTGTTTTGTTTGGTTTCTCACGGCATACCACCGGGAATAACTGTACGTACAAGGGGTGGTACGCGTACCACAGCTTGATAACCCCTGCTCCACAAGATAGTATATTCAGTTCCCCATAAGTAAACATATAAACGTGTTTTAAGCATGTAATAATATTCTATCATAACTAATATGAATTCATGTTATTGTTTTTTAGCATCGCATCTTATTACCTATTCGGGCTGTATGCATATGTACTCATTAGGTTAATAGGCTAAGGATGATGAAGGTTGTATAAAAATGAAGTTTGCCTGCATTTGCATGAAAAGAGAGAGAGAGGGAAACCATTTAGAAAAAAAACACCCTTAGTACATCTGACCGAGATTGAACTTTGATCTCCCCGTCATCGGTAGCCTAATATATTGCATTATTGACGCCTTAGACCATGTGAACATCAAATAGGGTTAAATCATGTTCTTTAAGGATTTAATTAAAACGTTTAAAAAAACAAAATCTGTCATTGAGTTAGTTATTAACATTGGAAATGTTTTAATATTATATTTTATAAAAAAAAAGTTAAACATTCATAAAAAGTTTAAAGAATGGTTATAATAGTTTATTTTAAAATCTTTACTTGTTTTGAAACAGTACACTGGATGCATGAGGCGTAATCTACTGCTATTCCATATTTGATACATTTTGAACGAGGTTTCAATGTCGGTTTGGGCAAAACCATTAGTAACTTATAAAATAAGTTCTTAATTATTAATTCAACATAATTTGCATGGAATGGAGTTGTTACAGAGCAAACTTTAATCAATTAAAGCTGTTATAAATTCTGTTATATTACTACTTTTTATTACCACCGCATTTTACTTACTAGCTGTTCAGATTATACGCATATATTAATAATTACTCTAATGGGGTAGGAATGAGGAAAGGACGCAGGTTGAATGGGAGAATCTAGAGCCGTGTACAGGCTATTTACGGGCAAACCCAATGGGAAGAGACGATTGGAAAGATATAGAGGCAAATGGAAGGATAGCATTAGAATGGACCTGAAATAGATAAGGTGTAATGAAGGTAAATGGTAGAACTTGCTATAAATAGTGATAAATGACATTCCTTTTTGTAAGTGCAGCAGTGAACTTTCGAGTTCCTGATGCCATATAATCGGTATTAGAAACTATTGTTAAAATTCAAACTAGTAACCAGTTTTTGTGCTTAGATAACTATTCAAACATATTTCTTGGTACACCACGATATTTCACTCAACTTTTGGTGTACGGTAAGCTAACTTAATTTCAAATATATTAATATTAATCATTTTCATCCAGAGTGTAAAACTATATAAATTATTATTTAATTTTATACCAGGCATATTTTTACTTGTATGTATTTAAACATCGCCACTATTTTAAAGTGAGGTTTGGTAAGGAAAGTTTTTAATATCTGAAAAGGATTTTGTAGATTAAATAAATATGTACAGTATGTTTGTAATTAATATTATTGTTTGGATAGTATTGTTAATGACTGATTAAATGTTAAATGTATTTATGTACACAACTCGTTATGTTACTGAATATATTTTTTCAACGCTGTCACATAATTCATTGGATAAAATGGTTTCGTTATAAAGATATATGTAGTAAAACACAAAAGTGTTTTTTTTCTCCACATTTTTTGAGATCTATTACACAATCTGTACTTTTTTCACTATACAAAATTTATATTTCGAGATTTTATTGAATTTGTGAGACTAGGTATATAAATATTACTAGGTTATTTACTATAACCTTAATTTCACATTAAACTTAAATAAATATACAGCTAAAAGGCCATATTAACAATAATTTTACACACAAGCACAACTAAATAAATTATTTTCAATAGATATTAAAAACTTTCTACCGAATATTTAATGTTTAAATAACACGTTTGTAAACTGCATTAATTAATAATAGTTGTAAATTTAAACTTAAACATTAATTTTAAATCGCATGAAAATTGGTTTATCTTGACATAAGCTGGCTGTACTTAAGTTAGCTATGTAAAAATTAATAAGGATTAAATTTATATTTTCAATAAATATTTCTAATCTTAAATAAATATTTAAATGTATAAAAGTATAAATGTTTCAAAAAATTAAATAAATTATAAAAAAATATGTATTGGGAGCAGTCTTTTACATCCCTCCTTAATAAAGTAATACTAATCATGAGTGTTAAAGTAATTGCTCTCTAATATACTTTTTTCAAATAGATGTAAGTAAATATACTCTAAAATTAAATTAATTATTTATAATTATTTACAAAAAAAAGCTCACTTTGAGCCATATACCTCTTTATTAACGTAAGTTGGCTAAACAGGTTCACTTAAGGACATTTATTTTCTATTGCGTCACATGGCAAGACAAGATGGAATTTCCCATGTTAATGTATTTATGTTTTATTAGGTGAGAATTTAAAGCTAGAAACCAAGCCCATATATTATTTTTTTTTAATTAAAAAGAATATTTTAATGTGATAATATTATATTAATAGCGTTCATCACACACCCATCAACTCTTTGATACAGTCGGCTCAAGATCGTATATTTACACGAACACTATTGCACGTGGATCATTTATGATTTAACGTTAATCGAGATAAATAGTTAATAGAAGTTCCTAATAATGAACATTTGTGAAATATTAAATGATATTAGGATTTAAAAAAACTGCATTAAAAAAGCCGTCTTTTATCATTTTGGAATAGCATTTCTGGCATATTTTAGTATTTCCTTTAACCTTTTACTCCCATACTTCACGCGAGCCGGGAGCTGAGTTGAACCTGCTCTGATGAACGCTTTTAAGGATATTGAAGTATTTTTTTATATATAAACTCATTTTATTAAATCGTCAACAGCTCCAGATATATGGACCATTCGTGAAAATCGCCTGTAGGAATCTTCCCGCCAGGACGTAGGTCCCTGAAAACAAATGCACATCTAGAGTAGGAAACAAGAAAAACATAATTTTGAAATGTACGCAAATTCTGTTTAGATGCAAATAATAGAGTGAGTATGTATACTCGTAAGGGAAAGAGGAAGGGGAAATGCTATCAGCACATAGGCAAAATGCCACACTGGGTGAATCACTACTTTTATTCTCCACTCTATTTATTCTGTACATTGGCGTATAAGTTTGCTTAGAATTCTTATGTGCGTCACGTTAATATGCAACACACTTTTCAACATATCTTCAAAATCACTTAGTAGGCAAGGTCATTAGTTTAGGATGTAAAGTAGTGCATTGCATGCCCGATGCCCGTATTTTCATTTTTCTATAACACTAAACTCTTTTGACACAAATAAAAAAAATTAAATGCTCTAGTGTACACATTAAATTTAATTATCTACGATTGGTAAACTAAACCATCTTGAATCTTTTTCAAGGGCATCCCCGAATTAGTTAGAGCAGTATTTTCCTCCCTTCATTTAAAAAGTATGTATTCAAATGTTCATGACAAATATTCAAGAACTGTTGAGATAGATATGTTTGGATAATTAAACTGTGATTATCTATTGAAGCATTATTTTATATTAGTCAAAAACATTTTTTGTAATAAAAAATGCAAAAATAGGAACTTTAACACGCGACACGCTTCAGCAGAGGAGCATCATTTTCACATATAATTTGACTAAGAAATTATTTTAAAACTAATTTTAAAAACCGACAACGTACTTTATTTATTAAATTAGTATACTGTCGATAACATGACTTCGATTTAAATATATCCACCCTATCTGTTAAGAAGTAAGATATTATCAAGATCAAATAGTTCCTAAAATAACTATATTATTTTATTTCTAATATGTTTATTTGTGTTTTATATCATTTAACTAATACAAATAATAAGAAGTATTCGATATTGTTTATGTTATTATTAATAGCCAACTATACCTATAAATATTAAAAATAGCTCACCGGGGGGGGGGATGGGGGGGATGAATAACAGCGCGTTAAATTGTACAAAAGTGAAAGTAAAATACTACAATTCACACACGGCCAACCCCTAGTTTTAGTGGCATATTTTAAAACAAAGTAAATATATTCTCGACATAAATGGGACAGGACAGTAAATCAAATAAGTTAAACTGTACATGCAGTCATCTGTGGGGAGGTCTATGAGTCACTACGAAATAAAAGTACAGCCATTTAGGACAGAGCCTTAGGGCCAGTTTCAGAGTCAGAGATCAACCTTGGTGATATTGGGGGTAAAGTGTTCACTTCGAGTCCCGATATTCATGGGTTTGAACCCAGCCAGGTTTGACGGATTTTTCTTGAGTAATAAAATTCCATCGCACTAATTCCTTCGGAGGGCAAGTAAAGCTGTTGGTGCCATATCGATTGTGGCATGAAAAATAACAATGGAAAATATGTGAAAATGCCTTTTCCCAGAATAACTGGTAGGTTCTTTCTCACTCAAATAAATTCTCGTGTGCTGATATAATCAATCGATTCAGAAATTGCATGGTAGATACCTCAAATAAATTAAACTTAGATTGAATACGCCTCAATTGTGGAGCTACACTAAATACACGACACCACCCACCTAAACACGAATGGAATGAACCAGTTTCATATATGCAGCAAGCCAAATCAATTCTGGTCTACATAGGTGTCATCCTACATTTGGTGAGCGACGCACTATATGGGTATTAACTACTAAGTCTGACTGTGAAACTGGCCCAAAATATCAGTGCTAGCCGTAATAGTGCTGATTGTAGGCTTTAGTGTCAATATTTTGAAAATGAGAAGTCTGAGAAATTTAAAGAAGATTAGATTTAAATTAAATTAAGCAGCACTTTGAGGCAGTAAAAACAACTCATCCGATAGGAAATCAAAGCCAAGTATCTCGACCTCAAAGATAAGTATATGATTGCACAACAAACCCATACTGCCCCAGAAATTAAAGTTTAAAAATTATTATATTAATCGTCTTTGATATAGAAAAACAAAAATCCGTGACGTCAGCCCGGAAGCAAACTACATCAAACGAGCCACCACAGCATATTGGGAAATATAGTGACAACACTTAAGATAGAGGGTGTCATGTGGTAAGAACAATCAACCCTGCAGTCATTGATCTCATTTTTCTAGACAGCAGCCACTACTTCTATTTTCAAGACACTTCTCATGAATCCTCAAGGCTGAGTTTGATCTCGTTCCAGACCCAATACTTCAAAGAAAGACACGGAAGCGCTGGGGATCGAACACGCGACCACTGACTCTGTAGGCAAGAACTCTGACCACTAGACCATAGACACTGTTCTTTACATAGAAAAAAACCACTCTAAAATAAAAACTCATTAATCAAGTGCTGTTTTTACCAATATGTGGTGCTTGTAAAATAACAGTACCTGTCAGAAGGTTGAATGTTTTGTTCATATCAGTTTTTTGGAAATATATGGGACACATCCGTTGTTGTAAAATATGTATCCGACTCTTCTTTTTTTTGTTAATATTTCTAGTGAGTGAAATATTCCGTTCCTAACTTCACTTGTAGGACTGTCGTTATAAACCCTTTCACATGAAGTCATGGACATTTTGAATAGAAGCGGCTATAAATTAGAAAAGAATGGCACGCAATCTGGTTTGTATCCCCCCTAGGGTCGATGGGAGAGCCAGGATGAGCCGGCGAAATTTATGACTTGTATCCCTTGTTTTATTTTTAAAACATCCAACCATGTAGGAGGAATCCCTTCTATTCACTTTCATGTTGGTAGTTTGTGAGTATCACTATACACGAGTGGTTGGTTAGTTGGTAAATAATTGGTGTTTAATAAATATATTATAGCGACGGTTAAATAGTGGAATTAAAAAATAAAGTATGATTTTGGTAGGAATAAAAGTAGTAGTTAGTTACTAAAGTAACTAAAACAATTTTAATACATTCATACATAAAGTAGTGTGATTTGAAGCAATCACTTTTGATTGATACTATCAATAACCATAAAATAACATTAATACTATTATTGTTAGCACCGCGTCTTACTACCCGTTCGGGTTGTACGCACTTACGCTAATGTGTAATGGTAGGGTGATTGTGAGATGAAATGGAGGACCTACAGTTTAACGTGGAATCCGAACCACGGTGGAGGCCTGGCATTCCCCACATTCACAAGATGTCTTGTCAGAGGTGAAGGAAGGGTTTGGTAATCAGATAAATCCGTGCCGGGACCTAGGCTTGAACCCCGGTCACCAGCACAGATGTCTGACACCTTACCACTATACCGCCAGGTCACCAATATAAAATCACACACATAATATATTAACATTTTATCAATGTTGACCGCAAATAAATATGTTTGTATTTTCCCTAGTGTTCTTCCAACCAAAATCAGGGTATAGCTATAACCTGATTGTTTTTTTACAAATGCGTTTAGAAAATCTTTTAGAATGTACAAATATCTATTTTTTATCTTAAATAATGATAGTATCTTACTATATTATTATTGTTATTTTATAGGTATTAGCACCCATCTCGGTGGGGTGTATGGCCAACGTGCTAGTTTCATGTTGAGCTAGACTGCCGAGGCTGGGGAGATGGATGTTATAATCTCAGTCAGGTGAACTGGGGGTGACTTTTCCTATGTGGTTTTCACTTTCCCTCCACGCAAATGCGGGTTCACTTCCTTTAAATCCAACCATATCAATTCCTAATCCATTAGCGTAATCAATACTTAGGGCTATAACCTGAACGGGTAGTAAGCCTGAGAGCTAAATAATAATAATAATAATAATAAATATAGGTATTAACCATACTTATCAAAAGTGACAGACCCACCTCGGTGGCTATGTGGTAACAGATGCTATTCTCCCTCCACAAAAATACGGGTACACTTCCTATGAATATAACTGTCCTAAACACTAAAATCATTAGTAAATAAGCGTATAACCTGAATGGGTGGTAAGACATTATGCTAAAAGAAAAGTGACACCTGAAGATAACATAACTTGAGGTATTAAAACATGAAAACAGAACTAGTAGTTTTTCTTAGATTTCAGATATGTTGTTCATTTGTAAGAAAATTTGGGTATATATTATTTATTTTTATCAATGCGTCCTGCTAATAACTATACGGGCTAAGGATGAGTAAGGTATAAATTATAAGACATTTAACCACACTTGCGTGGATGGAGAGTAGAAAATAATTTAAGAAATACAACCCTTAGAATACACCCATCCGGGATTCAAATATCGACTTCTCCGTCACCAGCGAGCCACACAAGACACTATTGACACTTTATTCTGCGGTATTACCAATGCAAATAGTGGTAAAACTAAAACAATAAATGTTACGGTGCACCACACATATTTTTCCCAGTTTTTATCTTAAAATATACATTTACTAAAAACTCGTAAGATTCGTTCAACAAAATAATAGGTATATACACTGCTGTAAAAACACTACACCAAGGATTATAAATGAAATAATACACACTGTTACTTACTCAATGGCATTAGGGATTAGGAATACTGTTACAAAAGTATTGAGAAAAGAGTAACATCTTTGTCCACCATAGAGCATAAGAATCAAATTTATTTTCAAAGGCCGTAATAAGAACGTATATATATAATTATGTATGCTTATAGCTCAGACACTATTGGTTTTATAAAAATATATTTCAAGTAAAAGATTATTATATTTAATATTATTACAATTTTACAATGATAAGTTATTTCCTATCTCAAATAGTTGTGAAGATATTATGAAAATTGGAAACTCTACCCTATGTAAAGTACCCTCAAAGTCATTTTCATAAGAAAGTGTGTATTTTCATCTTATTTATAATGATGATAAATAGTGTCTAGATAAAAAATGTAATCAAAATCGTTAGAACAAATTTTGAGAAAATCGATTTTTTCTCTCTCTTTTTGACTTCTGTAAACTATCCTTGATTTTATAGTTGGATGTTTAATTCCAAAATTCCCTCGGAGGGACCTTATTAAAACCCCAGATACCAAGTTTTAACCTAATAGGTAAAATAATTTTGGCTGTAGGTCTAGGTACAGACGGACAGATGGCATTACGAAAACTATATTTGGGTTTCGGGGTGTCATGAAACGTCGATATTTATCAAAATCTCGAGTTCGAATTTTTTATGATCACAACTTTATCTCCGAGGTGTCAAGAGTAAGTAAAAATTGAATATACACAAACAGTAGAGAATTGACAGCTCTTTTCTCGATATATTGAGACTTAGTGTAATTTTAAATAAGGATACGCCTGGTTCACGTCATTTTACGTGGACGATGCTTGATTACGCGGCTAAACCAGCGATCAAAAGTAAAATTGTGTAAGAAAGATTTTTTTTAATCTAATAATACAGACATAAGAAATATATTTTTTTTAAGTGTAGCTTAAAAATATATATTAAATACTTCTTACATTTAAAAACATGTAGGTATTCTCATTTTTCTCTGTTATTTCGTATGAGTTTTCGATGGTTCTACATGAGCCCGGACCCATTATACTGTAGTTAATTTTTTTGCCACATGTTTTAATCATGTTGAGTAAAAACAATTTGAAATATTACTAGTAATATAATTACGACTATTATTTTTATTTATTTATTTATTTGAGGTATTTAACGTGCATTTGATGAACCGACTAATTATATCAGTACACGATGTCTATGAGCGAAAGTACTTATCAATTTTTCCAGGAAAAGTATTTTCACATGCCTTCCAGGGTTATTTTATGTGCCACAATTGACGTGGGACAGAAAGATTTACTTCTTCTAAGAAGAAAATTGTGCTACGAATTATTTCTCTTAAGGAAAATCCATCAAACCTGGTTGGGTTTGAACCCACGAATATTGGGTCCTGAGGCAAGCACTTTACTACAAGATAACCTAGGTCAACTACGTTTAATAGTAGTATCTGTAGTCGTGGTAGTACTATCGTATTGTTCTGAGGAAAATTAAGTATAATAGTCCAGTAGCTTAGCAGCAAAAATCAGCTGAATCGTGCAAAATGTGATACCGACATGCCATTTGGCACAGTGATAGTTAGTACCATAAATATTGATTTCTGATATCGATTCCAAAAATCTAACCACTACATCGACCGTATGCCGTCATAAATATTAAATCGCTGGCTCTTTAAGCAATTGTGGGGGAAAATTATATTATTATTATTCATCCAGCATATCATTTTCCATGTTTTTTTCAAGTCAAGGATTCCAAAAATTACACTTGTTTTTAATTATGGTGAACAATAAATGTGATTAGTTACAATCAGGTACTAGCAGTGCTCTATTTTGTTTCTGGTTGACCAATGTCTACGGGAATCACTATAAATTGGTTTTATTTTACCAAGCACGAAATAATCAGTACCTTTTTGTTGGTTTATCGATGTACTACGGGATGAGCTGATAATGTGCTCTATTATGCATTATAAATTAAGCGTTATTTCATTTCAGGTTAATTGCTGCCTAATATGCGATTTCTATGAATGAAAAATGTTGATTAAAAGGAAATGGGAAATTTTATAAATACAACTTGTGAATTTGGGGAATGCAAGGCCTTCATCGTGGTTTGGATTCCACGTTAAACTGTAGGTCCTCCATTTCATCTTACAATAACCCTACCATTACAAATTAGCGTAAGTGCGTATAACCCGAACGGGTAACTATACGTGGTGCTAATAGTATATTAAAAATTATAAGCAACAGCATGTAAGTTAGATTATTATTATTATTATTATTATTATTATTATTATTATTAGCAGCACCGCGTCTTACTACCCGTTCGGGCTATACGCACTTACGCTAATGTGTACTGGTAGGGTGATTGTGAGATGAAATGGAGGACCTACAGTTTAAGGTGGAATCCGAACCACGGTGGAGACCTGGCATTCCCCACATTCACAAGAGGTGAAGGAAGGGTTTGGCAATCAGATAAATATGTGCCGGGACCGAGGATTGAACCCCGGCCGCCAGCACAGAAGTCTGACACCTTACCCCTAGACCGCCAGGTCACCTGTATTATAAGTTAGAGCTTAAATATAATACTACAGCCTATTATAAAATACCATTTTGAATCGTTTTCTAAACAAATATATTTAACTGTGTATTAACTCACTCAAACTTCAAAAGTGATGTCATATTTGAAATCCTTGACCTGTAAAACATGGAAAATGATATGCTGGATGCTTTAAGAGGTGGTCATTTTGTTTTATGACATCAGACGGGCAAAGAAGTGGTTAGATTTTGGGATCCATAACAGAAATCAATATTTAAGGTACTATCACTGAGTGTTATCATATTTTGCATGATTAAGGAGTAAGGGAAGTTAAATCCTTATGACAGGACTTAGATAATTGGTTATACGACCTCCCTTGTTTTTCATGTAATCTTATAAGCCATTAAGTTGTTTTTAAATTTTTCTCATTTAACTCTTACACTATTGTTTATTTTATAACCAGGCTAAAAAACATCATTTGACTATCACTCAACTTAAATCTTTTCAATTATGTTTACAGCTCATGTTATTTTTTCAAGTTTTAATTCATTTTATTTCATTTTACATTGTTTACGTTAAACTTTTAGCTATTACTTTTGCTTTAAGTTCTACTTTATTCAATTTTATTTTATTTTTTAGATTTACAATTGGTTAAATTTTCATTCCTACTGCTGTAATTTACTTTAAAAAGTGAGTTAACCCATTTTTATTCTACTTGTATTCTTACTCAATTTTAAGGTTGTTTCTGGTTACTAACACCTGTTATTTTAATTACTACTGTGTACATTATTTTTATTACTCTCCTGACTTGCGGCTTACTGTTAAATATATAACCATTTCTATAACAACAATCCAGTGTTTAACCTTTTTACTCATATCATTGTATGTTTTATCTAATGCTTTGACTTTAATTAAAAATAATGCTATGACACATTAACAATCACTTCTTATATTCAACTTTTTGCATTCTATTTATCCGTATTATCAAGCATTATCTAAGTCTGTATTATTTTATCATGATTATTATGCTAAGCTACCGGACGATAAGGACTTTAATTGAATCCCTACTTCATTTATGGTTTTAAAAAATTGAACATTACATCTAACTCCATTTGGTAAAGACAAAATAAGATTGATAACAAAAGTACTTTAGTGGCTTTATGGTCTAAGGCGTCACTATTGCAATATACTAAACTACCGATGATGGGGAGGATCGTGGCTCGGATATATTGAGGTTGGGTTTTCCTAAATGCTTTCCCCCTCGCTCCCTTCCCGCAAATGCGGGTAGACTTCCTCTAAATTCAACCTCCATAACTCCGAACTCATTATTCTAATCAGTATATAGGCGTATAAGCCAAACGGGTAGTAATACGGAGTGCTAAATAATTATTTTTTTTAAATACAAAAGGAGTCCTAACAAAAATAGTAATCAATTGTTATTAGTAATATTGTGTGTGTTTTTTATAATAACTACTATGCCTGAGAAGAGATTTACAAATTGTCTGGATCTTATATTTGACTCTATTAAATTTTTAAATAGTGTGTGTAATCGGTTCGTGGTAGCTTGTTGGATATTTCCTGAAATATGAAATATTACACTTCCGTGTCCAACCATGTGGGTAGTTTAGTTTTGTGACTTCATCGTAGGTTGTCTTCACTTGTTAAAATATATAAAAATATTTTAAATATTGGTCTAGAGCATCTAGAGAATAACCCCACAATAAATTGATTTTAGTAATTATGTGCCAGTAAAGGCTCAAGTTATTGTGAATCGACTGTAACAAATATTTAACGTCGCAAGTAGACTGATGAATAAGTTCTACTGTATAGGTCCAAAGTTCTTAATATAACAGGTTATTATGCATCAAAACTTACGAACAAGATTTAAAGTACAATTATAAAATTACGAATAACTTTGCTTGGGAAGTACATTTTATTAATGAAAGGTTAATTATATAAAAGAAACATTTTTTCACGTGATATAAGGATGAGAAAGTTGTTTGCAATTAATTGACAAAAATATTTATGGCTAATCCTTACCCACTACTGTCTACTGTATATTAGTAACAACTTACTGGTAATCGAGTGACTAAAAGATTCAGAATAAATATGATCACTGACACAAAATGTGTTAATTATTAAATATAAGTGTCATCCGAACTATCATTACACAAGTCAATTACTTATATAAAGTAAATCTAATACTTGCACATGACATTTAACTTATGAAATAAGAGTTTTCCTATAATATGCTCAGCTTTGATTAAGTAACGCAATTTTTAATTTTAAAATGAATAGCTCAAAATCAATATAGTTCTTGTATTTACCTTTGACACAGTTTTAATATAAACCTCGTTATAAAATATTTTATTGAAAAAGGGTTTATGGTGTTGTATTCCAGGTGCCCCCTTTTAGTTGTTTAAAACTTTTTTTTACAAAATCTAAAAATTAATTATTAAAGTTTCTTATTACTATGAAAATATTTCAAAAGTTAAACAAATGTCAGTGAATACGAAAAGATATAAAGTTAAATAAAGGACCTACTGAAATGTTTTTTTAATATTCCACCTCATAATTTCGTTATAATTTTATTTGATGGCGAAATGCTAGATAAAAAAACTCAGCAAATAAGACGAGAGAAACGCGAAGAAAGTAATGAGTAGGAAGTAAGCTAGTAAAAAAGAAGGTCCTCTGGAGTTTAAGCTTTGCCTGTCTGTTCTACAGTCACTTTAACAGCATTCTTTCGTCTCTTAAAGGATATAATATACTATAGAGTAAAATATCACTTAACTTCCTTTCGAAGAGTAATGAACACATTGCTACAAGATTATTTAAATCACGATTAGTTGTAAGTTGTCCAGAAATATTCAAATAATTTACCATTGATTTTCACATTTTCTCAACCAACCGGTGAGGGGAAGTATTGTGATACTGATAGTCAACAAAATCGATTTAGAGATTTTTAAGGATGTCAACGTTTCATAGCTCCCTGATTCCGATAAAGTTGTCTTCATGATTCCGAATGTGTGTTCGTACCTCGGCCTAGGAGCCTACGTCATTTAAACCAGTGTTTCACAACCTGGGCGGTACAACCCCCCCCCCCCCATGGGGAATTTTTGGTTGTCATTGAGGTGGTAAATTATAAGAGACATTTAGGTGTTTATGGATAATACAGAAATTATTTTATTTTAATAATAATAGGTAACAAAATATTTAACAAAAGGGTTTACGTTTATTTTAATATTTATATTATATAGTTTTGACAGTACATTAAATTACTTATTTTTTTAGACATTTGACGTAAGTTATTTTTAATGTGTTTTGTATTCATAAGGATTATAAGTTAAGTCACTAAAAAGTAATTATACATAATAATTATTTAGTTTGAAATAAACAAACAGATCTGTACAATCTAACATTAATTTGAGGTTATTACTGATTCCAGCATGAATACTACATTCACCTTTGTGGGCAGGGGAGGGGTGGTAACCAGCATCCAATTCTCAAAAGTGGGCTCTAGACTATAAAGGTTGAGAACCACTGATTTAAACGATCAGATTAAAACTTCGTGTATAGATTTTTCCTAGGGTTTCACAGAGGGTTTTTTGAAATTATGCGTCCAACCATAAAATTAAGGGTAGTCTACTTATAGGTGAAAAGAGAAAAAATCATGTTCTCAAAATTTGTTCTTTCATATACAAAATAAATTAAACCTTGTAGATTTTTTTAAAAATTTTGAATATATTTTTACAAAACCATTATTTTCTCGCCTATAAAAACCCCATGTCGTGAGTCCACAAACGAGTTAAACCAACTGAGAGGCCACTGTCTGCTAGCAAAATTATCGCCAACCTCTTCAGTTAGAGGATATCATGTGGTCAGCACAACAATTAATCTCAGTTTTCTAGACCGGAGCTTCTACTTTTCCATTCAGGTAGCTCTTCACGAGGCCGTGTTTGCCATTATGTTTCTGAAACAATGTATATTATTTAGTTTCACATATCTTACAAGTTTTAAGTAAATATCTCCATATTGAGGTATATGGGGTGGAAACTCTTGGGCGGCGCATCGTACCATTTATTTTTAACTACCGAATGTGTCATTCAAGTTCTTCAAAACCATTTAGTAAATTAAATAGATAAATTTCATTAAAATATTCTTTATTTTAAACTTTAAATGTTAACATATAAATATTTACTAACATAACAGTTAATTTTCATGATAAATCGTGTAGATCTCTGGGTTCTTGGGGTAAAATGCTCGCCTCAGGACCGATGTACGTGGGTTCAAACCCAGCCGGGGTCAAATGACTTTTCTTGAGCGATAAAAACCCGGAGCACAACTTCCTTCGTAGGTCCCATGTCTATTGTTACATATAAAAGAACCCTGGAGGGTATGTGATAATACCTTTCCCGGTAAAGTTGGTAGGCCCTTTCGCTCTCACGCGTAGAAATTCTTGTATGTTTATATAATCAGTCAGTTCATAAATTGCACGTTAAATAGAATAAATACATATTTTTAGTAATAAACAAACCCGCATCAGTGGTCAAGCGGAATAGGCAATAAATCTCTTCTAAAACGGTTTGAAGGTAACGTTTTAGGCAGGACTTGAATTCTGGTCGAATGCGCTGATGGTAATTTATAATAAGTATTTTTCTAATCCATCTGTCTCCCTCCACATGACAGAGGGTACATTTTCTGTAAATCCTAGCTTTCTAAACTCTATCCATTTAGTCTAACGGATAGCAAGTAAGATGTCAAGTCAATCGTTTATTATATATTTAAAAAAAATATATTGTAGAACGTTGTTTGTTATTCTTTCATGGGAA
The DNA here is from genome assembly GCA_902151425.1 of Timema shepardi. NCBI lineage: Eukaryota > Metazoa > Arthropoda > Insecta > Phasmatodea > Timematidae > Timema > Timema shepardi. The sequence continues at coordinate 355,806 of CABFVX010000073.1, forward strand.
TAAAATACTACCCACTTTTTTGGCCACATGGTCTAAGGCACTACTATCGCAATATACTAGACTTCCGACGATGGGGATATGGTGGTTCGATCACAGTCGGGTGTACTGAAGGTGTATTACCCTAAATGGTTTGCTCATCCTCATTAAACATGCTCTCCCTTTCATCAGGAGTCCACTCTATTACGATTATGACATCTTAGACTATTTGACCACCGAAGCAGGTAAATTCCTGTTAACTGTCTAAACCTACCAATGTCAGGTAATATAATTAAGAAAATTCAGGTAGAATGTGTTGCCATTATTTAACTAACTGATAGAATCTAGAGACGTAATACCCGCCTCGGTGGCGTAGTTGGCTAACGCGCTTGTCGTGTTGAGCTCGACTGCTGAGGACGGGGAGATCGAGGTTCGAATCTCGGTCGGGTAAACTGGGGGTGGTTTTTCCTAACTGGTTTTCCACTCTCCCTCCACGCAAATGCGGGTTCACTTCCTCTAATTCAACCTTCCCAATTCCTAATCCATTAGAGTAATTAGTACTTAAAGCGTATAACCCGAATGGGTAGTAAGACACGGTGCTAAATATTATTATATATTATAAGAGACGTAATTTTTATTTCAGTAATCAAATATGTTAAAAGTTAAAAGGTCTAGTTTCGCCAAATTTAGAACTCGTTAATATTATATATAATATTTTAAATAGTCCCTTGTTTATGGTTATATCAAATAGTGAGCGTGCGGAACTACGAGAAACTTTGTCTTACGTCACACGTGCTGCCGTAAAGTTGTACAGTGATCGTCATAATTTTGCCCGGGCCACCGAGGAAAAGTGTTACAAGACTTCCACCAAAGTCTCACGAGACAAACAATGCACAAGGTGTTATTTAATGAAGCAAAGAGGACAGCTCAAAGAGAGCAGACGGTGACAGGAAACTATTGCATCACAGCGGAGGAAGATTACATCACGAGGGACTCGTTGACTGATTCACTTTAAACGATGACAACTAGGAAGAGTGATTATGATCGAGTGAATTTGTGCGCCGCGATCTGCAATTTTCATGTCCACGATTCTGTTTCTTTGGGGATTCGATAACGTGGATCAGTTTGGGAGTGTTTCTGTTTACTAGTATCATGGGTCCCGGTTTGATATCCGGTGGAAATTGAAGATATTTTAACATTAAATTGGGTAGAGTAAACTTGTATTTTTTAATGAATTAAAATATTAATGCCTGGGTGCTATATTAACCCAATAGCTAAGTTTAGATTAACTGCGAATAACCTGCTTCGGTAGAGATGGAGGTTCGAATCTCAATAGGGTGTACTGAGGTTGGTTTTCCAAGATAGTTTTACACTCTCTCTCCGTGAAAATGCGGGTACACTTCCTATGAATGTAACCTTTCTTATCCTTATATATATATATATATAAAACTTTTGAGTTTATAAAAATATATATCAAATAAAAGATTGATAAGCTATATAGTATCTCAAATAGTGGTGGAGATATGATCAAATTTGGAAAATTCTGGATGTGTAAATTATCGTTAGGGTTTTATAAGTAGGGAAAAATGAAAACTTCAATTTTGTTTATAGTTTTAATATAGTGAATAAATACAAAATTGAATCAAAATCGTTAGTGCTAATATTGAGAAAAATAATGTTTCCTCTTTTTTCCCTTCAGTAAACTACAGTTAATTTTAGAGATAGACATCGAATATAAAAAACCGTACAGGGGGATCTTATGAGAACCCTAGATATCAAGTTTTGACTGATTGGTCAAATATTTCCGACTATAGTACGAAATACAGAAGATATACGGCATCGTGAAAACCACTTTTTCCGTTTCTAAGGGCCGGTCATATAACGCCAACATTTATCAAAATCTTCTAGTTAAATTTTTTGACGATCACAATACTTATCCTTTTGAAGGGTGGAGAGAAAGTAAAAGTTAAACTAGATTTTTATGTAATAACTACCAAAACTAAAATTAATTAATGCATTATAATAAATAAAATATATAAAAATTTCAAATAATAAAAATAAATACACTTAACAAAAGAAAGCAAAAAAAAAATTGTAATTGTTTAATTTTTTATATTTGTTTTACCTTTATACAAATTTTCATTTCCAACTAAAGTCATAACATATTTTTTTAAAGTTCTAAAATTCTCTATAAGAGTTCCCCTAACCTAATTCAAATGATGATCAGAAAAGGTTGATTATGATGGATGACCAGACAATATTTACAAACAAAACCATACCAAGAATAATTATTTCTTTGTGGTATTGACCGTTAATAGTGAGGTAACTTTTATGGTAACGGTTGACCATGATTCTCTTTAATGGCTTTATGCGAGAGTTATTGTAGAGAAGAAAGTTCCTTCCTGGGTCAAACGGTAAATGGGAGGGAGGGGAAGGATATGCGGCCTAGTTGTGAGCGGAGGAGAATTCACGATCTCATTTTAATCAACTGGAAGTAAAATGATTGAAATTTTTTTATTATTATTTATATCTTATCGCCCGTTTGGATTATACGCTTATGTACTAATTACGCTGATGAGTTAAAAATTTGGAAGCTTTAATAAAGAGGAAGTGAACCCACATTTTTTTGGAGGGAGAGTGGAAAACCACCCCTAGTTCACCCGAGCGAGATTCAAATCTTGATCTCCCCATCCTTGGCAGTCTAGCTTAACACGAATCTAGCGTGTTTGATAACTACGCCACTGAGGTGGATTGTTTGAAATCACATGAAAAATATATTTGTTTCTAAAAATAATATATGAATTATTTATTATCTAATGTGTGCTCTGTTCTATTAGACTGATTTTAAAAAGTAGCTTTAGTTTCTCTCTATTTTACTAGCGCGTGCTACTACTGTTCGGGCTGTACGCATATGTACTAATTAGTGATAAGGAAGGTTGAATTTAGATTGAGTGTACCCACATTTGTGTGGAGGGAAGATATAAAAAACATTTTGGAAAATCCATCCTCAGCAAACCCGACCAGGATTCGAGCTCCAAACCCCTGAAATCGGCAGTGTAGCCTAACATGAAAGTGACACCTTTTAGACCATGTGGCCACCGAAGTAGGTTTTAGTAGTATTAAAAAGATATATTAGCACAATATATTACTACTCCCTTGGGTTGTACTCATATGTACTAGCTACGCTAAGTTTTTAGGGATGAATATGGCTGTATATAGAGGAAGTGTACCCACATTTACGTGGATGGAGAGCAGAAACCTTTTTTTTTAAAGGAAAAAACTACCCTCAATGAACCCTACTGGATTTCGAATCCCAGCCTCCTCGTTATCATCAATCTGATCTATTGCCATAGTAAAGATTTAGATCATTCGACCACCAAAGCTAATCTAAACCAATTAAAAAAATCGTTGCTCTTGTCATATTGTATTACTGGTTGACTAAATCACTGATGAGCCTAATTTCCAGGAATGAAATCTATTGATGTAGTCTAGAAAGAGCAAAATGATCCGTTTATTTTTCATTCAGAACGTAAATAAAAATAAATTAAAGTATGCTTGTAGTAAAAATGTATATTTTGGTCGAAAAAGATTAATTTACTATCTATAAACAACACGCACACTGTTAAATTATCATATATTCATCACAGAAATTATTCAACTCTCATGGATGAATCACACAGAGAGTTTAACTATTATGGATACCTCACAGTAAGGGTTAAACTACCATGAATGCATAACAAAAATGGTTTAAATATCATAGATGCGTCAAAAATTGATTCGACTATCATGGATATATCACAGAAAGGGCTTAACTACTAGTACCATGAATGTATCACAGAAATGGTTCAATTATCAGGGATGCATCATACAAAGGGGCAAATTAAAATGGATACATTATAGAAATGGTTCAACTATTATGGATGTATCATACTAGCGATTAAACCAACATGGATGATCACAAATATGGCTCAAATATCTCGAATTCATCACAAAAATGGATAAACATTAAGGAAATGTTCACTCAGTACACCCGGCTGAGATTTGAACCCCAGCTTCCCAGTCAATGAGCTACCAGACAGGTCGATCTTGACGTTTAGACTACGTGTATACCAATGCGGCTCGTAAGATAATTAATTACTGGAATTAAATTAATCGATGAAATATTACCAGTTTCGGTGGCCGCATTGTCTAAGGCGCTACTCTCACAATAAACTAAACTACCGACGATGGGAAGATCGTGGTTAGATTCTGGTTGGGTGTATTGAGTTTGGGTTTTCCTAAATGTTTTCACAGTCCCTCTTCACGCAGATATGGGTACACTTGCTTTAAAATCAACCTTCCACGTCCTTAACTCAATAGCTTAATTATTACATAAGCGTTTATTATTATTATTATTATTATTATTATTATTATTAGCACCACATCTTACTACCCGTTCGGGTTATACGCACCTACGCTAATGTTTAATGGTAGGGTGATTGTGAGATGAAATGAAGGACCTACAGTTTAACGTGGAATCCGAACCACGGTGGAGGCCTGGCATTCCCCACATTCACAAGATGTCTTGTCAGAGGTGAAGGAAGGGTTTGGTAATCAGATAAATCTTTGCCGGGACCTAGGATTGAACCCCGGCCGCCAGCACAGAAGTCTGACACCTTACCCCTAGACCGCCAGGTCACCCACAAGCGTATAGCCCGAATGTATAGTAATACGTGATTCTTAAAATAAAAATATATCAAATATTATCTACGCCAGTTGGCGCTTAGTCTAAGGCCACGGGCATACACACAGCTTGGTAGCGGAGCTGAAAGCACAGGGCAGAGCTTACAATTCAAACATACAAAGAGCAATTACGACGGACGGTCTCCCAGAGAGCGCAGCTAAGAGCGGTGTAGAGAGGAGATAGGTGCGTGTAGCAGAGCTGGTCGCTGAACGGACCATTCACTTTGTGATTTAAGACTGGTTGAGTTGGATGTCATTATAGTTTCTGAGAGTTATGTTTAATTTAGTAAAGTAATTTTGCCGAAATTTATGGTGAAACACTGATTTCTGAAGTTAACAGCAGAATTCTTCTTTGGCAGAAGAATAAAGATAATATAACATCAAAAGTATTTATTAAGATCATCGTATCTTAAAAAAATGTTGAACATTTTTCTAAGTTTTTCATATTTAATGATGAAATTCTCCATAAAATTCTCGTTCGTTTGGTCAGTGGAGTGGCGTAGTTGGCTGACGCGCTAGTCGTGTCAAGCTCGAGTGCTGAGGACGGGGAGATCGAGGTTCGAATCTCGGTCGGGTGAACTGGCGGAGTTTTTTCCTAAATGGTTTTACATTCTCCCTCCACACAAATGCGGGTTCACTTCCTCTAATTCAACTTTACCAATTCCTAATCCATTAGAGTAATTAGTACTTAAAGCGTATAACCCGAACGTGTAGTAAGAATCGGTGCTAAATAATAGTAATAATATTCAGTGGATCCCGTCCTCTCTATGCAATGAGTTAATAATATGAAATTTTAAAGCTGTATTTTCAGCCAATATCAAACCCCTGCCCGACATTCCTTGGCTGTTCAGAAACTGAACGTGCTCTGATAATCTGTGTGTGTGTCCGTAGTAAATATTCCTAACTGCTCTGATTGGTGACCTGGCGGTCTAGGGGTAAGGTGTGGGACTTCTGTGCTGGCGGACGGTGTTCAATCCTCGGTCCCGGCACAGATTTATCTAATTACCAAACCCCTCTTTCACCTCTGGCAAGACATCTTGTGAATTTGGGGAATGCCAGGCCTCCACCGTGGTTCGGATTCCACGTTAAACTGTAGGTCCTCCATTTCATCTCACAATCACCCTACCATTACACATTAGCGTAAGTGCGTACAACCCGAACGGGTAGTAAGACGTGGTGCTAATAGTAATAATAGTAATAATAATAATAATAATAACTGCTCTGCTCTCCACTTTCATCTACGCTGCCAGTGTTGTGTGTGTCCGTAGGCTAAGGGACCTATTTATAGTCTCGGAAGTGGATGAATCCACGAGTATACGAATAACAAGCAGTTTAGGTCAAATGGGGGATTAACTGACCCCCGGACATCAACTCTACATATGGCCCTAAATATTAGCCTCATTTTGTTTAATTTAGGATGATCTAGGGGGCAGAAGTCCTGGCTACAGATTGAGATGTCTTTGCATCGATCCCTAGTGCTTCTAAATTATTATTTTTAAAAGCAATGGATATGGAACGGGGTCAAACTCAGCCTAGTGAAGAAAAGCTAAGAGCTACTTTAATTTTTTTAAACTAGTGGCTTTGGTCTTTAAAACCGAGATTCATAGTTGGAAAGTTAGTTGTGCTGACCAGATGATACTCTGTATCCGCATATGTTGGCATTATCTTTGCAAACAGACTGTAGCCTCTTGGTCGGTATGGCTCAATTGCTGACTTACATATAGTTCTTTTTTTTACAGTGACAGAGAAGTCAGTTGAAACCCAACTGGGTCTAAAGAGAACTTTTTTTTATCCTAAATGGAACACCACTCTTCCTCCACGCGAATGCAAGCAAATTTCCTCGAAATTCTTCCTTCCTTATTCATACTATATTAGAGTAATCAATATATTCCTGCATTACCAAAACGTTTTGTGAAACTCGATGGAATCTGGTTGTTTTTTAAATAACTAAACATATATTACAACACCTTAGCTCAGTCGGTGGCCATATTTTCACAGTGGCGGAACACGTAATAATCGTTTCATGGATATGCAAGTCACTCCCTTATCGAAGTTTGAGCATATTATATTTATGTACGTAGACCAATTTATCATTCAATAAATAATTAACGAATTATTATACTTTATTTCTCATGCATATTTCACACTGTAGTACAAATTATTATTTATTTAGTGTATTTGGCTTGTCTATAGACTATTTTACTTTCTAGCTCTTACCCAGAATGTTGATTTCATTTTTTCCCGTGGTCCAGTTTGTGGAGCGCCTGGTACTCCACCTTGGACCACAGTTTGAAAACTACAACTTACAGGTTAATGTAACCTACCAAAGCGTGCCTAATGTGGACTAACACGTTTGCCGAAGAAACAAGTGCAAAATAGAAACTGGTTCGCGTCACCAGCTTTAAAACAATCACAAGATTTCCGCCTCATCGGCGCGAGCTGTTCTGCTAAAGTAAAATTACTTATCTATATTTCGTCCGCTCTGCATGAGATGTTCTGCATGAGAGAACCAATCAGATCTCAAAACCAACTATCTCAAATCAGTGCACGTGCATTGTAGGGATAGATACAAGCAGACAGCTTCGTTGGCTGTTGCGAGGATAATTGAAACAACCCGTTAATGGAAAGCGTGTGTATCGATGTGTTGGATTGAGCTACGACAAATATTATAAATTGATAACATTCATCGTGACAATGTTTTAAAATATATATTTATCATTATTATTTATTTATTATTATTATTATTAGCACCGCATCTTACTAACCGTTCGGGTTATACGCACTTACGCTAATGTGTAATGGTAGGGTGATTGTGAGATGAAATGAAGGACCTACAGTTTAACGTGGAATCCGAACCACGGTGGAGGCCTGGCATTTCCCACATTCACAAGATATCTTGTCAGAGGTGAAGGAAGAATTTGGTAATCAGATAAATCTTTGCCGGGACCGAGGATTGAACCCCGGCCGTCAGCATAGAAGTCTGACGCCTTACCCCTAGACCACCAGGTCACCCTATATATTTATCGACTGTAAAACTTGATTTGAACCCTGGTCTCCTCGTTTCCAATAGCTCAGCCTAACACGATAGTGACGCCTTAAGGGTCTAAGGTCACAGAAGTGGGTTGTCAGCTTTTAAAACATAGCAACTAGGGGTTGAGGGGTGGAAGGATGCTCGCACTGCCTATCGCGTGGTCTAAAGCTTTGGTATTGCAATAGACAAGATTTATGGTAACGGGATTTGAGGTTCGTATCTCTGCCGAGTGTCTTGGGGGTTAATTTTCACATGTAACATTGCAGTGCGGTTTTTTCCATCCCCTCTACTAACTAATGTGGGTGCACTACCTATAAACTACCTTCACCATTTAGGTCTAAATAAATTAATTAGTTTCTATATTCTTATTTGTTTATTTTTCAACCGAGTGTTAATACTCTTTCTGGCTATATGCATAGATTAATGCTAATGATCTGGATATGAGTAAGTCAGAATTGTAGAGGAAATGAACCCAAATTTTTGTTGAGGTGTAGATAGAAGTCACCCTTAGTACACCCGGCGGGGATTCTAAACCAGTTAACTTGCCAACGGCAAACCATACTAAATGAACTCGAACTTATTATTATTAGTATTATTAATCTCATTTGGGCTATACGCACTTACGCTAATGTGTAATGGTAGGGTGATTGTGAGATGAAATGGAGGACCTACAGTTTAACGTGGAATCACGAACCACGGTGGAGGCCTGGCATTCCACAAATTCACAAGTTGCGATTAATACACTTCTTGACAGAGGTGAAGGAAGAGTTTGGTAATCAGATAAATCTGTGCCGGACCAAGGAATGAACTCCAGACTCCCCAGCACAGAAGTCTGACACCTTATCCCTAGACCACCAGCTCACCTGAACTTGACATTAATCCACGCGGACGCCGATGCGGGTGAACCGTTAATTAATCCCTGCGGTACCCATAACGTTGGGCATGGAGAACAGATTTCAAGCTCATATAGCCTTATTTTCTTGTGGCAAACGGTTGTGATTCGAGTGCCAGTGAGATTTATTTTTGTTCGTTTACTCTAAATAGTTCCCCATCTTATCTACGTGAAAGTGTGGATTCCTCTTAATGTTGTCTTTCCTGCTGAATTAGTATGGTTTAACTTCACGCCCATTACTATTTCTAGCCTGTGGCCTTGGTCAGTTTTTTTATTCAAGTCATATATATTTTCCGCTACAGGCTTGCTAGGCCTGTCGTTGCTTCATACCCCTTATAATCTAACTTGAGATTAGAACAGGAACAACATCCTGTCCCTGGTTGTTAATTTATCAATTTTAAAGGGTAAACCCACATTTCACCAATGATACATTTTGGCCATACCAGGAATCGAACCCTGGACTCTTAACTTGGTAGACAGACACGCTACTGACTGAGTTAAGGTGTCGGATACGTCTTAATTAGTCTAGTAAAGCAAGAACGGGTAGTAAGACGTGTAACAAAATAATGTGTTGAATACAATAAAGACACAGCCACGGGTAAGGACTCTTATTAGTAATTATAAATCAGTATGAAAAATTATAATAGTAATATATTAAGATATTAATGAACTATTCAATAACATCCTCTATCCATTAAGTTGAGGGCTGACACCATGGAGATTTTTATTTTATTTAAATAGATTAGCATTAATTTATTTAGTAGATATTAATATTAGGTGTTCTGTCTTAAGACAGGTCCATTCCTTTTATCAGTGGACGTAGACCAGCAATGCACCTTGTCCTTTGCTTCCTCCTTCAGCTCCCATAATTTTTTTCTTTCCTTCTTATCATCCAATATTTAAACCTTCCTCCTTCCTAAGCTCCTCTTTCCCTCAACCTTTTCTTCTATAACGTCGTGCAGAAGACAGTTCCTCCTAAGGGTGCGTCCGAACTTATGTTTTCTTTGGCCGAAGATAGTAGATGTATTCAATTTATTTGATCCGACGTGTATATTCGTGTTTTCTACCTCTGCTATGCAAGTCTCGTGCTTCAATTAGGTCTGTAATTCTGCTCAAATATCAAAGTGCGATGCTGTGTCAGGGAATGTTTTTGCGCAAGTATGATGGACACCACCGCCGTAACTATAAAAGAAAAACCATACACGAGAAGAGAGTAGCAAGCCAACACTTCCTTGGAGAAAGAGAAGCATGACTTGGAAGAAATTCATCATAAGAAATAGATTAATATTTGGCATTAATCGAAGGCTTTATTTTCACTTTCCTTGCCCCACGTCTTACCTAGCCGGTCGGAATATATTCACATTTATAATAATGGGGTTCCAGATGAGGGAGGTAGATTTTAGAGTACATATACCCGCATTTGTGTGGAGGTAGTATGGGAAACTATTTAGAAATAAATGGTTCGGTGCCCCACACAAACATTCTCCCACTTTTATCTTAAAATAGCAACATTTACTCAAAACTCTTGCGATTTTTGAACCGATACAATAAACATTGTTGCAGAATCACTCCACGAAAGAAAAAATATAATATGCACTTTTATAGAAACATTGAGGAAAGAGGAACATCTATGTCCACCAAAGAACATAAAAATCAATTTCATACTACACAAAAAACTATATATAAAAAATATAATATATAGAAAAAATATATATATATATAGAAAATAATATATAGATAAATATAATATATAGAAAAAATATATATATAGAAAAAATATAATATGCACTTTTATAGAAACATTGAGGAAAGAGGAACTTCTATGTCCACCAAAGAACATAAAAATCAATTTCATACTACACAAAAAACTATATATATTGGTGGACATAGATGTTCCTCTTTCCTCAATGTTTCTATAAAAGTGCATATTATATTTTTTCTTTAGTGGAGTGATTCTGCAACAATGTTTATTGTATCGGTTCAAAAATCGCAAGAGTTTTGAGTAAATGTGGCTATTTTATGATACTATATATATATATATATAGTATCTATATATATATATAGTATCTATATATATATATATAGTAGTGTAGTAGTATTAAATTGATTTTTATGTTCTTTGGTGGACATAGATGTTCCTCTTTCCTCAATGTTTCTATAAAAGTGCATATCATATATATGCTTAGAGCTCATATAATGTTGGTTTTGTGAAAATATTCGTTTTGCTCCGCTCCCAAACCCCCAGTGAGTTTTCTTTGCAAGTGAATGTAAACTAATATGTTTCCAGAGCCGTTTTTTGATAGGTCTTACAGTTTAGCCACAAGAAGCCCCCAAATAAAGGTCCGCACCAACTTTAAAGTTGCTTCACCATTTTGTATTTTTTCGGGGATTAAAAATGATTATTTTTTTAACTTTTTGCGATTCTTCAGTTGTTTACAGGCGAGAAGCTATATGTTTGGCAAATTTCAAGCTTCTAGCTCATCTGGAAGTGGGTAAACATTAATGTCAGTGAGTGACACAGCTGTGTGGCTTTATAGTATTATAATTCTCCAAATCAAAACATTTTTATTTTTAATAGTACTACAACTTGGCATTGATAGGTTATCTCGTATCTCAAATAGTTCTGGAGATATGATCGAAATTGGACATTTCAGTTGTGTTGGCCTGAAAGTCATTTTCGTAGATAAAACTAGAATTGCCATTTTGTTTGTAATGTTAAACAATACCTAGCAACAAAATGTAATTAAAATCGTTTGAACCTATTTTGAAAAAAAAAATCCATTTTATCTCTTTTAGCCCTTCAATAAACTACAATTAAATTTATGTTTTGATCTATAATTCCAAAAACTCCTCGGAGAAACATTGTGAAAACCCTAGACCAAGTTTTATACCAATCGGTAAAATGGTTTCCACTCTAAACCGAGATACATACAGACTTTTGGTTTCAGGGGGCCATGATACTTCGACATTCATGAAAATCCATAGTTCATTTTTTTTTTACGATTACAATACCGCTTTCTCAGAGGGGTCAAGAGAAAGTTAACAAATATCAGTACACCTGGAGGGATTTGAGGACACATATTTTTGTGATGGACAGTCCAGATTAAACAAAACTGTTCTGACACCTTAGCTCAATCGGTAGTGTGTCTTCATACTGAGCTAGTGTGGCGGGTTCGATTCCAGACACCCCTGAAAAATTAATATCAAATGGAATTGGTGTTTCCCTTTCACAGTGATGAATTAACTGATGAGAAATGGGAGTGTAAGGGAGTGAGTCTGTTATAGGTTTAAGCTAGTTTGTAAGTCGTGTTGGTTCAGGAATGGCACGCTAAATACCTCAACGATTAATAGATGAGACCGACGCCTTTGTAAACGTGTCCACCTGTGTGACATAATGGTATCAGTCATACTGTACATCTCAGGAGGGTCCAGATATATTAGGTACAATCTTTTGTCATGTTTTTTTTTAAATAGCTGTAATCAGACCCGTGATAACGCATAACTGGTTTTAATGCTGTTAAGAGATATTTTATTTGATTTAGCACCGCATATTACTACCCGTCCGGGCTATACTCTTAAGTACTAATTACGTTAATGGGTTATGAATTGGTGGAAGTTAAATTTAGAGGAAGTGAGCCCGCATTTTCGTGCCAAGAGAGTGGAAAACCATTTAGGAAAAATTACCTCCAGTTCACCCAACAGAGATTCTAGCCTCGATCTACCCGTCATCGGCAGTCTATCTCAACACGAAACCAGCGCGTTAGCTAACTATGCCACTCAGGTGGGCAAGAGATTATTTATTAATTCGTGTGTGTCAAAAAATATATACGTGATGGTTGTCCAGTGTAATTTTTCACTTCAGTGAATTTTGTTCTTCTATCAGGGCTGATCTTATGTACGCCCATTCCGTATGATTAGATAAACACATGAATAATATAATTTGGTTTTCTAGTGACCGGAAGGATGGGGTTCAAATATTGTCTATACGGCTATAGGTATTATTTCCTAAATAGTTTCCCACCCTTCAGCCAAACAAATTCGAGCGCGTTTCCACAAAATGATATCCCTACTCCACTATTGTAATTAAAATTAGTTTAGCCTCAATGTAGTGTAAAATTAACAAAAAAAAATTGAGGATAATTCTAATTACGGAAGGTACGCTCCTAATTTGTATTCTAGCACCACCACTGTATTGTAAATATGCGAAGAGCTCAGAAGGGTGGAAATATTCGGTGCCCAAAAAGTATACAAATACAAAAATCAAATACAATTTGACTATAAAAGATATATGTAAATTCATTCGTTATGTTTTATGAAAACCGTAATTTTTAGAAACCATTTTTGACAGTTTTTTTTTTCTTTCCCCTACAGTAATTATTTGGAAATTTACCAAAGCTGTGATATGGCAGATGTCACACCTCCGGTGAGCTTTCCAAATAGTCTGCATGACCAAGCCGCGTTCGGTAACGTCAGTCACAATATTCTCTCGCCGGAATACTCGGTAGGTTTCATAGCCTTGGCATCGATGTTGTCTAGTGTGTACATGTGCGTATAGCGTCGTTGAAAAGAGTAAGCCAACTATTCAAGGAATTCAGATTGTAACCAAACGTGTTCTCTGTTTATTATAAATTAGAAACGTTAACCTACGACAAATGTCCAGTTTTCAAATGAAATATTCATATTTCTGATTATTTATGACATAGAAAGAAATATTGCTAGATCCACTTTCACGTATTCATACTTCAGGTCATGTGATATAAATCTGTCACTTTTGATAGATGTTATTAATATTTATAAAATTACACTGAAAATATCATCGTTAGGTAATCAATCTTGCGGTTGGTTTGCTTCAGCTATCCACTTTTGCCCATCCTGGGCCAAATTTCTTACATCTTTGTACCGTCTTCTGCCAAAATCGTCTGTTATCTCATTCATATACTCCAGTCCTGGTCTCCCACTTTAATTTCTCCCTCCCACATATTTTTATCTCATTATCTTCGTCAAACTACCATGTATCAGTATATGATGTCCTACTATATTAAATCTTCTTTGATTTATACATTTCCAAAATTTTCTTTTTTCATTTTATTTTTCAAGCACTTCTGAATTTGATACTATCGCCATCAATTTTGGCCACATATGTATATACATATATATAATTAAAAGCCCTTCATATGAAAATTGTACTGTAGTATTCTATCTATATGTATATTCAGCAGAACTATTATGTTCACAGAAACAATAAGTTAGCTATTGTAGACTAAAAATAAATAAACCACTTAACAAATATTTGTGATACGTGATGAAAATTTCCCTTTAATATCCCCGACTTTCTCTTATTTGTGATTTTGTTTACGTGCATCAGTTGGTAGGTTAAGTTTTATATTAGTTTTATCTTAGTGTTTATTTTCAGCCTTTTACAAACTTCACACGAAAACAAATATCTCGCCAGGTGCAGACTATGGCATTTTTTTTCCTTATTCAAAGGTATTGTCTTAAATCTTTTAATAAATTGCTCATGAACAAATTATAAATACTTGTTTCAGTTGAATTATACTAGATAAAGCAGTTTTATATAAAAACATGTTCGAGGAATATATACTAAGACCGGAAAAGGTTATGTCATTGCCAAAGATCCCCACTGCTGTCTGTCCCCAACTCGGTAGTTCAAGATCCGGTTATAAGACCAGACAGTTTCAATTTATTATATAAACTATAGATTGCTCGTCCTATCTTTGATCAGATATGGGTGAATTTCTGTAAAATATGTATTTCTTATCCAAATTGAGGATATTTCAAACGGAAAGTAAGTCATACAGATCTAAAAAATTAAATGTCAAAAGAGTATCTAGTATATTAATTTTGTGTGTGTGAGTATTAATTTGGCCCATTAACTTTTAATTTAGGTTTTAACAAACTCTTATACTATTCTATACACAACTTTTCTAATTTGTCGTTCAATATTGACCTTTTGTCAAGAATAATTTGTTTTAATAGTAGCATGTACATTTCAATACTTTGTGTAATCTTTTACATCCAAACTTTGTAAAATTATGTATCTAAACAAAATTTAAACACTTGTTACGGATAATCTGTACCATATGAACAAAATATTTACTCATAATGATGCCATAAAAGAGGAATGTATCAAATTTAATAAAAATTAGTTGATATTTATTTTATCTCAAATTATGCTTTGTATAGTAGGCTATTTAAGCTGTTTCTAAATCGAATACAAATTTTAGTTTTCTTAACTTTAAGATTAATATTCTAAAAAATATATAGATATTGGTTTTACAATAAATGCCACAGACATTGAAACACTAAATTAGTTTTTATAGTTTTTAAAATATTCCAAATTAAAATGGTTCTATTGAGAAAAATAATAAATATTTTCTCTCAGTGTCAAAAGATAAATATCGTGTCCTTTAAATTTTAATATTTTTATTTGTATTTAGAATATTAAACCGTAAACACGGGATTTTCTAGTAAAGAAAGTTTGGGTTTTATTGTTCATGCAATCTAAGACTTGAACCTTATTTGGAATTTTAACGACCCTTTCTCTATTTGCGTGAAAATCAAAATATATTTTATTGAAAGTTTATGAATTTTTGTATAGAAATAGGGCTTATTTTTGGGATGTGTTATACTATCAAAATACTTTATTCAAAATTCATTTTTAAAAGAATTAAGGTTTTATAATTTGTATATATATTCCTGGATAAATTAATGTCATGAGTTTTTTATTTAAAAGTTTACAACAAATAATCCATATAGTTATATTGTAAGTATTCGTATTAAATTAAACAAGCTAATATTATAGTAAAAAGTCAAATTCAGCTCTTCGTTATATTAAACGGAAGTCCATTATGAATCCCTTTTTCCTTGTTTTTTTTTATTGCGATAGCAGGAAACAGAAAATTAATTTCAGACTTTTCACAAGCTACGTCAAAAAGTCGTCCAGCCCAAAGGAGACATTAACTCTAATTATGTTAACTCTCCTGCCACCTCCTCAGCGCCTATTCAGTCGCGCGGTTAAGTGAAGTTGCGGGGACGTAGTGGTGGGGTGCAGAGGGAGGCTGCAGTGGGGACGTAATAAGAGAACGTTAACAGACCTGACCATTTATCAGTTGTCGTCCGACAGTGGTGCATATACAGTGTCCCAACATCATTCCGAGCGTCTCGACAGAAGAAACAGAACAGGTGAGACACATCCACGTGGCGGACTCTTGTTCGATTCTAAGGAGTGACTAAAACTATAATTTTGTTTATTTATTTTCCATCTCATTTTACAATCTATTCGAGCCATATGCATTTTAATAACCATTTAGTATCAACCAGCCGGGATTCGAATACCAATCTACCTGTCAGTAGCAAACTAGATTAAATGAGGTTGACATTTAGATATATATATGTATACAGTAGTTTTAATATGTTTCGTACATAAACGTATTGGCAGTAGATGTTCGTGTCTAACATTAAAATAATCTGGTATTCATAATTAACAAACCCTACAAAAAATAAAATAAATATCTTAAATCACTAAAGTAAAATGGAAGAAAGCTAACTCTTGTACAATTAATTGTTCATGAATATCAAAGCTTGGGGGATGTAAATTATATTTTGATACCTTTGTACAGGTGTCCTTTTTTCACTTTATGAAAATTTGAGTAAAACTTTGTCAAACACAACAGTTCAACAGTTTTTAAAGGAACATATGTTTTTGGTAATACTCTATGGGCTAATTTGAATAGAATGTATCTATCATGCTATCAACTCAAATGTATTTAGGGTTTGGTTTTAAATAGGGGGATGCATGATAATAGCTGGTCAGTAATTAGGCTGGAGGGAGAGTTATAAACCAAATTATGGATAGCTAAACCTCCAATGAATATAATCAGGTGTTGATCTCCGACCTCTAGAGTAATAATTCATATAGCTACTGAACACGTATATATCCTTACAGGTCACGTTGAACTAAAATAATAAAATAGAATCTCTTATTAAACAATTTATTTCACCAGTGCATTTTTTACTTTATAGAGTAAAGCTAAGCTTATATTAATCCTTAATATATAGTTAACAGTAAATAGAGTTATAGGCACAATTTATAAGAAAAATACACCGGTTTATAATTAAACGTATTAAGTCTTACTTAAAGCGATTGTCTTTTAATCATAAAAAAATTGTCTAACGTCATTGCACTACTAAATATGATATCTAAAAATTCTTCAATTAAGGGTTTACTCAAAAAACCACGTTAGTTAACTTTATCTTTTGAAACCTGAAATTCATATAATAAAAGTTTTTCCTATTTTATTAGATAATTTTATTTGATTTTGATTTTATTATTGTCATTAATATAATGGTAAACCACTTCTCAATAACAGAATAAAAATGTAATATTTCCCCTTTATTTTCAAAAAAATACAATCATTGTCATTGAAGCTAAAGAAAAAAAAAATCCGTTAATAACAAGCAAGTATAATTAGCAAATATCAAACATAAACAGATAAGCTAATTATGATCGTCTATATATATATATTATACTTGCATATAATTGGCTACACCCTCCTCTCGCATTCTCATTGGCTGACACGTCTCAAGTTCAATTAATATCAATAGTATATTTCATACATAACGTAACAGAAATTATAGTTAGATTAACTTTATGCACTATGCCATATTTCCTATGTATCGACTATAAACGCTATTATTGAAAATAATGTGTTTCAACTTCTTGCGCACTATGTGCTATGTACTATGCGCTATTAGCTATGTGGTATGCGTGAATGTAAGTCCAGCTTTAGTTTATCAATGAGATTCATGATAGATATTATTCATTCTACTATCGTGTTCAACGTCTAAATATTAGACACACCAAGACGTCACATGACTTTTTTACAAACTTTCAATTAGAACATTAAAATAACTACTAAAACATATTTAAAGTTAAGTGTAGTAATTTATTAGTTAATAATACATGCGTGAAATAAAACAAAATTAAATACTTTCGCGAAATTGACTACTTGACTTTTTAAATGCGAACATATAGTTAATTTTTTTTTAATATGGTTTAGCGATAATAAGAGTTGATTTGTTAACATTTATAACCAGAAAGAAAAAATTTATTTACTGAATTTTCATACCGAAATTTAACTTTTAATTAAGGAAATACAACCATTTTATTTACTACAAATCAGGACTTCAAATAAGTATTCATCCAGATTATTTGTATGTCAACACTAACGGGGAAGGAAATATTTCGAATTGTTTAGTGAGTGTAGCTGCATTTGGGTGTATAGTGTGTGGAAAACAATTTAGAAAAATAGCATACTCGAATCCCAACCTCTACTGACAAATCAGACCATACGAGATTGACGCCTTGATTCGCGTTCCCACCAGTGTGGGTTTTACTATAGTAAATAATTTTATAATCAAATATATTGATAAATGACACCTGGAGATGGGAATCGAGCCCAGGACCAAGCTTCACCTTTCATTATAGGCCACTTATTGCACAGTGTTGCTTTGTTTCATATAAATGATTTTATGTTTAAATTAAATAAAGGGCGATAGGTAGACAAAACAAACAACTTTTAAAAAATAACGCAGATAATTAATTAGTGTATTGTTAGTGTAGACTCTTTAAGATATTAGTTGAATTAAATAGTTTCTAAATTAAGTTGGAAATAGCAAGCCTCTTGATTAAATCTAGAACATAAAAATATAAAATGTTTGTATTAGAGAATGTTTGTACTCTATGGTGGGAATAGATAATAGTAGATTACATTTAGACAGTATTTCAATTATGAAAAAAATATTATTATTATTATTATTATTATTATTATTATTAGCACCGCGTCTTACTACCCATTCGGGTTGTACGTACTTACGCTAATGTGCAATGGTATGGTGATTGTGAGATGAAATGAAGGACCTACAACTCAACGTGAGATCCGAACCATGGTGGAGGCCTGGCATTTCACACATTCACAAGTTGTGATTAATACACGTCTTGTCAGAGGTGAAGGAAGGGTTTGGCAATCAGATAAAATCTGCGCCGGGACCGAGGATTGAACCCCGGATGCCAGCACAGAAGTCTGACACCTTACCCATAGACCACCAGGTCACCCGGAAAAAATTAAATTAAACATTTACTTTTTATTTAAATGTTTTAATTTTACGCGACTAAGTTAAATACCAAACACGCAGATCTACTATTATACTTATTATTTTAAATATCTAACTCAATGGTGAAGCCTAGTGTGTCGTATTAACATTGTAGTTAATTTCAATTGGGGTTTTTTTCATTTATTTAACTATAAGTTTATATTTTCATTTATTTTAAATTTTGTCTCATTTATTTTAAATTTTGTCTTGATACAGCCGGCCTCTCAGTCAAAACGTCGTCTAATTTTAAAAAAATATTTGAATGTAAGAATTATTCACTCCAAAAATTTAATTACAGTGCTTATAATTGATTGAAATTATTTTATTAGGATATTAAAAAGATTTTGTGTAAAAAACTATATTTTTTTGTTTTAAATTAAAGCCTTGAAATGTTAAATTTAAATAGTTTGTCAATGGATGTAATTGTGGTATTTCTCAATATTGTTTATTTTATTTTTTCAAAAATAAACTTAATACTTAAAAATAAAAATGTATGTATAGTACTTATTGAACTATACAAAGTTACACAAAAAAATCTTTTGTGATTTGAAATAAAATAATTGTGAATATAATAATTATATATATTTAGTTAATAGTTACGACATTCATAATTATATTTTGATTCTATACTAAGCCCATCTAGTCACTCAACAAAAGAACGAATATTAATCAATAGAATTAAATTTATAATATAATAATTATACTTTTCTAAAAATAAAAAAGGGTGAATTCCTTCTTTTTTTTAGTTTTATTCGTACTATTAGTTTTTAAGACGCACGGAAATGAAACGGCAGCTCTATTAAAAATATAAACCAGCTGTAGCGTCACGTGACTTTTCCCCCGATAGGGCACAGCAGGGATCCAAAGTCATTCTCTTACATCATAACAACTTCTTACATTGACGATATGCGTTACGTTATTGCGCGTAAGAGAACCGAACCCTCGTTATATAACCATTTCTTTTATCCCCGAGCGACCGGCCACTTTCTCCGGCCCCGGCGTGATACTTTCTCTGTCTGACCGACCCACAGACCGAATGACTCAAGACAGAACCACTTCACTTCTCTGGGAAACAAGATGCACGGTACCATGACAAGATAGAGCTAACGCCCGCGGCTATAGGTCACGAGTCTAATGGACTCGTCGTTCTTTGTTTACCTCACCGCACACACGTGATACCTTTCTTTTGTCAAGCTCCTTTTATCACTACTTTACGTAACTCATCGTAGAGGCCACTATTTTGATAGGAATAAGCTTATAGAAAATATGTTTAATTTTATTTATTTGAAGAATGTAAGATGCACTTTCTGTACTGACTGATTATATCAGCACACGATAATTTCTATGAGCGAGAGATAAAGGGCCTACCAATACCTCTAAGAAAGGTATTCTCACATACCTACATTCTGAGGCTATTTACAGGCAAAAATGGCATGTAAATAAAGGTTTTACTTCCCCTTCGAAGGAAGTTGTGCTATGGATTTGTATCGCTCAAGAAAAATCCACCGACTCCGGCTAGGTTTGAACCCACGAACATAAGGTCTTGAAACGAGCACTTTACTCCAAGAGCACAGAGGTAAACTTTTAGAAAATGTGCATGACCTAACCTTTGAGCAATAGAAAGTAAATCTAGTACCTAACCTGCATAGTGGTCAGATTAGGATATTCTTATAACATCTAAATGAGAAGTAGATTCAATAGAATTTACCTGATGATGAACTAAAAGCCCCGGGTTCTATTCCTGTGTTCAGGGGAAATTTTTGAACTATAATTATTATACATGAAATGCGCTTTCACTAATAGATAACTCCACCACTGAAGAGTATGCCAACAAATTATTATAGAGAAAGAAAGACGTCTATAGTGGCGATTAGGACATACACTGCCTCTTTTTTTTCTTTTCTTTTTGCGATTAAGACTCTCAGCCAACGGTTCCCGTCAGAATTTGTTTAACAATCTAATATTATAGTGGCGAGCCAACAAATATTCCCAGTTTGGCGTTTACGGAAATTTTTCTAAATCCTGTTCGACAGTTTTGCAAAATCAGTGGTGGCTTATAGGGTTTTTTTCAGGTGAAGGCAGACTTTACGAGACTGCATCAGTAAATAATTGTTCCTTTCCGTTCAGTATCAAAGCACCCATTTAAAACCAATGTGCACATACGTTTACTAAATGATTGTGTGTGTTAGCCAAATGGATAGTGAGAAAATTGGGAAATGGGGTGGATGGTAATTTATTAACGTAAACCTAATAAAATATGGCTTCAACTGGTAACCACACAAACAAACAAACACCGTTCAAAGTATCAAAGGATTAACCATTATATACCGCCTTAAAGTTATTTGAATAATTTTGTAGTGGTACTCTATTTGATGTATAGTAAGCGTATAAATATTAGTAAGTTTTATAAATAATAAAACTATTATAATACGAATGTGCAAAGTTTCTAACACTTAAATTTTACTTCAAAAATGTTTGGGATTCGACTTCGCTACGAATCAAATTCTGACTTCTGCAATTATATAGCTTCAACGATAAAAAATATTGACAGTTAAAATAAACAATTGCGCTTAATTTTTACAAGTTTGTGCCACTATATAAAGTATATATGCTCCGTTAACATTTAAAGGTATAACTCAGTCTTACCTTGACCGATTAAAACATTGCCCTTTAATCTAAACTTCAAAATGTTCTAGCACATAAAGGTAGGTTTCCTACCTTGCATGACAAACGTACTGTAAAATACACATCAATGCACACATGAAAAAACTTTGAATCAATTAGATTAAATGTTGTAATAATAACGTGATTTTTCAACTTAGGAACCAATATTTATAGCAAACAAAAACCCGCCTCGGTAGCGTAGTTAGCTAACACGCTAGTTTTGTGTTAAGTTAGACTGCCAAGGATAGGGAGATTGAGGTTTGAATCTCGATCGGGTGAACTAGGGTTTTTTTCCCTAAATGGTTCTACACTCCCCCTCCACGAAAATGCGGATTCACTTCCTCTAAATTAAACCTTCCAATTCCTAACCTATAAACGTAATTAGTACTTACGCGTATAGCTCGAACGTGTAGTAAGATGTGGTGCTAAATAAATAAAAATAAATACAAACAAAACATTTTATAAATGATATTTAGGATCTAAAGTTATATTAATAAGCACAACATAACTTTTTTCACAGCATAATACTTGCTTAGTCTACGATAGTAGGAGCTTGAAATTTCATTGACACATTAGTTTTATCCAGTCCACCTCATTACACGCTCTTTGTCTCTAGCTAGTTCTATCCAATCCACCTCATTACACGCTCTCTGTCTTGATCTAGTTCTATCCAATCCACCTCGTTACACCCTATCTCTGTCTTGAGATAGTTCTATCCAGTCCACCTCATTACACCCTATCTCTTTCAGGTCCATTCTAATGTTAACCCCTCATTTGCGTCTAAGTCTTCCCAATGGTATCTTCTCATTGAGTTTGCTTGTCAATACTCTAAACAAAGTTCTAGAATCTACCATTCGCACTGCGCTTTAAACTACGACACACCATAACACATTATTTTAAATACTTTAACTTCGATTCGGCCTCGAGAATGCTTTATTTATTTAACTACTCTTCGCTAAAAATTGAAAAAGTTCACTTGCCACACCTTTATTATTCGTATACTAAGGTATATTATTTTTCCAAGTCCAAATTTAACATAAAAAGAATAATTCGCACTTGTATTATTATACTCAACTTTTCATCCAATTGTTTTGTGTGACTAATTTTACTAGTCACTTGATATAGACACACACAAAAAGCTATAATTTAGTTCCTCTTCCCACCAACCTCTCCCGCACCCACCTTCAGGTTTTTGTTTGTTTATTAGAATCATTTGTCATTGTACAAAATAGAAACTAATACTTTCACTATACCTAAAAACCTCTTCCTTTATTTATGTTGTTTTAATCTCAAATTCCCCCCTTAATTTAATATAAATATATTAATAAATCAAACGTTTTAAAAGGTACTTGAAAATGCCTTAAAATCTAATGTACTCTACCATTATACGAAATATGTTTGTCCTACGTCCATTAAAACTATCATGCTTTTTAGGTCTCACCAATATTATTATATATTCAAGCTATCGTATTAATAATATTGATGTCTATATAGGTAAGCCTACACATGACAGTTTCCATATGGTTCTCTCTTCATCTTTCAATGCGAATATAAGTCTAATTCGCTATAAACCAGTGTTTCTCAAAGTGTGGTCATCGTACCACGGGTGATCCACAGTATTCCAGTATGTTTAGTAGTAATAGTTAGATAAAGACAGTTGATCACACAAATATACAAAAATTTGAAATGCAAAATGATTAAATATGAAATATCAATACTATGCTCTGTTTCTTTCATTAGATACAAGTCACATATAAAAGTAAGTCAGTACCGACATTAATTCAACAAATATGAATTATTATTTATAAAGAAATTATAAGGTTTATAATGTTAAAAATAATCAAACAATTATTACTTACTATTAATAGTTCAATGCAACCATTTGATTATTTTTTTCAAAATTATAATTTTATAAAAACAATTGTTCTTATATTTAGAGTCCTAAAACGAGATTTCCTAAAAAATAATGTTTTTCCTGCATAATTTTAAACAACCCCGCCCCCTCCTCCCTTCCACCTCTCCTAACGGGGCCCCAATGGTCCCCCATCTTCCATTCGGTGATCCTCCGTCATAAAAACTTTAGAAACACCGCTCTAAGCTGCTCTCTTCCTCCCTATCACTTAGCTTAGGATAACTCACTTCGATGTCTGCATGATCTAAGGCGTTATTCACGTAATAGACTAGACTATCGATAATGAATATATCGGGTTTCAAATCTTGGTCTGATATACTGAAGATGTTTTATCTTAAAGGGTTTTCCACTATTTCACCACGCAAATACAGGTACACTTCCTCTAAATTCAACCTTCCTAAATCCTAACACATTAGCGTTAATATTACTCATGCGTGTAAACTGATACGTGCTAAAAAAAACTTAGATCGTTAATAACTTTAAAACATTCCTCTATGAACTAAATTGTTTTCCAATATTTATTTTGTAACCAATTCTATGAACATCCCAAAGGTCAATACATATCTTTGGCGACATTTCACATGTGTTGAAATGGATGATTTCAAGGTGAAACTTCAACGTGTTTGAACAGTTTAATAATGAGATTTATCTAATATCACAAGTTATTCCATTCTACTCTTACTTGGCAATCTCTTTAACCTTCAAATGTTGACCTCTACTTTCCTTGAAGGATTTGAAGGATGCAAGAGTAGTATAATAAAAAGTATAAACATTTATAAATTAATAGTAATTCGCTTCGGTAGCCGCATGGCCTAAGGCGTCACTCTCGTAATAGACTGGCTGCCGATAGCGTGGGGGATAGGGTTTCGATGCCAGTTGGGTGTATTGAAGTTGTTCTTTCCTAAATGAAGATATATTACAATAGGGCAGGACTTCAATTCTTACCAATAGGGGGGAAATAAACTTTAAACTGTTTGAATAAAGAATTTGAATCAACTTTCTTGAGGGGAGTAGGGTAGGTCATGGTGCAAATCTATCGTGATTCAAACTTTATTGCTTACTTCCCGCGTCAGAATTAAGTATGCCAGTCAAACACACTGGTACTGAGACAGTTCTTCTATTGAGCTGAAAGCCGATACTATAAAATGTTGCTTCTTTTTTTTAGTAGTGGTAGAGTGTTTTCTCCCATCAATCACGATCAAAAATGTGTCAAAATGTCAAACTACTTGAACATCTTACACAAGTGCCCTCTTAATACGAATATCATAACATTAATCATATTCCAACCCTTTGATAAAGGGGTTGGTGTAATCAACCCCCAATTTTACGGAATTCTTGTTCGAATCCGGATGGTATTTACTAAGATATTTACTCAATGTATACGGTTTCGTTACCATAAAGGTCACTATCAAGGTCAAGTTTGAAATATTAGACGTAGCTTAATGTGCTAGGTTAAGTTGGTTTGAAGGTCGTAGAGTTATACAACGTGTATGTTTAGAAATAGAACTGTTTTTGTTTTTTTTAACCTTGCGTCTTAGTACCGGTTCGCGTTATATGCCTCTGTACTGATAACACTATAGTTTGCGAAATTAGGATGGTTTAGTTTAGAGGAAATTCCCCCGTGTTTGCGTCGAGGGGGAGTGAAAACCCATTTAGTAAAAACATCAATGTACCCGACCGGGGTTAAAACCCGATATCCTCGTTATCGGAAGTATAATCTAACATAAGAGTAGCGTGTTAGACCATGCGGCCACTGAAGTGGGCTTATAGAACTTTAAAATACATCAATCGTATGCCATTTAAGAATATTTATTATTATTATTAGCACCACGTCTTACTACCCTTTTGGGTTATACGCACTTATGCTAATGTGTAATGGTAGGATGATTGCGAGATGAAACGGAGGACCTACAATTTAACGTGGGATCCGAACCACGGTGGAGGCCTGTCATTCCACACATTCACAAGTTGTGATTAATACACGTCTTGTTAGAGGTGAAGGAAGGGTTTGGTAATCAGATAAATCTATGCTGGGACCGAGGATTGAACCCCGGACCCCAGCACAGAAGTCTAACACCTTACCCCTAGACCACCAGATCACCTGAAGAATTTTAAAGTTAAATTTTCATAGGAAGAAGCTTATCTGAAAGGTGTGTAAATTACCAGATCCAATTTCACGTTTTCATACGTCAAATCATGTTTTCTCTAGCTCTCACTTACGTTTGATATTATAAATAATTATTTTAAAACAATTAATGGCCGCAAAAAAAATGTTGGTAATTTTGATGAGTTTCTCTCTATCGGAAAACATCGAGATTGGCGCACAAGTAATTTTCTCCAAAACGGTTCGAACTATTTTGATTACCATATCAGTGGCTAAGAACGTAAATGATTAACGATAAGGTCAAACTTAAAGAAAAATAACTTCGTTTGGTTAGTAAATTTTTCTTAGATTAATGAAACGTCCTAGTGTTAGGGCCTAAAGTTAACAGTGCTAAGAATTTAGAAAATATTTAGTGATTTTTTGTACGTTCAAAATAAATTAGACTTTAAAACATACTGCTGAGGACGGGGAGATCGAGGTTCGAATCTCGGTCGGGTGAACTGGGGGTGGTTTTTCCTAAATGGTTTTCCACTCTCCCTTCACGCAAATGTGGGTTCGCTTCCTCTAATTCAACCTTCCCAATTCCTAATCCATTAGAGTAATTAGTACTTAAAGCGTATAACCCGAACGGGTAGTAAGACACGGTGCTAAATATTATTATTTTAAAACATAGCATATTGTTTAGAGTATTAATAATATTTATATATGATAGCATAATATATTTATATTGTTATTATCAATTTCGAATTTTAAAATTTTAAGCTTCGTTTATAGAACCTACTAATAAAATAAAAAATACATACTAAAGTAGTGTAAATCAACGTTCTTGTATTCATGTAAGCAATAAAAATCAAATGAGCAACTGAAAACTTTTGTAAATTGATTTAAAGAGTAACTAAATATAATTTATATGTATATTCATTCGTTCCTACTCAAGAAAACAAAAGTCTATTAAAAAGATGATAGCAGTTCAAGCACCTTTTTTCCATGAACGAAAGTTTAACCCTGAATTTGTTTTTCTCTTACGTAACTTTATTAGGTCACGTTGAAATGATCAGCTGTTGAGACTGACGATCACACAGCTTCCACTATAAATAATGTCAACAGTGTCACAGAAATATCTTGACTTCAGTAACAAGTATTTTCAGGAGAGAAAAAATGATCAACTGGTCTGAATAGATTGTATTAACTTTTCTAGTATATGGTTATTCTTGATTGATTGGTAGAAGCCACTGCTTATAATATTTTGTCACCGAAGTAGGATGAGAGGAATAGAAAGTTTTTTTACTTCAACATCAGACCATGTTCACATTGGGAGGGCACGCGGAATAAACGTCAAGATTGTCTTGTATGGTTTTCTGGTGACGAATAGTTTAGGGTTCTTATCCAGGCTGGGTATAGTTAAAGATGTTTTTTTACGGAATGGTTTTCCAATCCTCTCAATGAGAATTCGGGTACATTTCTTTCCCTATTTCTAGATCATTTGTGGCAGTTAAATTTTAAATAAGCCAGTCAAGTAGTAAGTGAAAACAGGCAAAAAAGTATACCTTCAATCCAAAATCTAACTTAATTCTCAAAGAGATATTATATTCTAGGTTTTTTATGAGTCAAACCTTGTACGTTTAAACCATAAAATAACCACGAAACTGACTGAAATACTATTTGACCAGATGAATAAAACATTATTAATAACAAAAATGTGTGTCAAAATAGTTTAAAAAAATTATCTATACGCATATACTAGCTACGCTTATGGGTATAGAGATTAAAGAGGTAGAGTATTAGAAAAACTGTACCAACATTTGTGTGAAGTGAGATTGTGGAACCATCTAGGAAAATGTAATTCTTAATACACTCGGCTTGTATTCGAACTAAGACCTTTCCATCACCGGCAAACTAGACAAGGCTGACACTTGGACAGTGTGCCTGCTTATGAGGGTCATTAATATTTTTTTTTATCTATCAATATCAGTGGTACTCAACCTGGTGTGTGTGAAGACATCATAGAGAGCAAGTAGCATTTACAAACTATTTTATTTAATGATAAAAACCTAATTATAAGGGACACCTTTAGGTTATTCACAAGAGAACCGGAAGTAATTACATTCGATCTGAAAACATTTCTCTCTCTCTCTCTCTCTCCTTTATGTGATTATTATTTGGGTGGTTGGTTGGATTTAAGATAAACAATAATATATTTATTATGTATTAGAATAATCACCCGATCCAATGACCGAAAGTTCTCAGGCATCAGTCATTCTGGTGTTAGACTGGCCTGCTAATGATGGAGAGATCAGGGATCGAATCCTTGTCGGATCTACTTAGAGTAGTTTTTCCTAAATGGTTTCCCACTCCCGTTCCACTCAAATGTGGGTATATTAGCTCTAAAAATGCCTCCTTTTTCATCCTTATCCTATTAGAATGATCATCATTAAAGCGTATAACTTAAGGCGGAAATGAAAACATTAGTTTGGTTCTACTTTTTTCTATCGTTTAAAACCTATTATTTAATATATTATTTGTATGTTATTTATTGTATATTTTATAATGTTTATTACTTGCATTACATTGTAACCACATTGGGGGTAAAAAGTTGAAGAGAAATTATATCCGGGTGTACGCGAAACAAAAAAGTTAAATATCTGTATTATTATTATTTTATTAACAATAGGTTCTACTTTAACTCACTCCAGTGGTCACATTAACAAAGAAATCAGTTTCATCTAGTCTGTTTTTCTAGAGATGGTGAGGCTAAAAGATAAAATCTGATCCAGGCATATTCCGGTGGGGTTTTTTTTTACCTAACTGGTTTTCCACTATTTTAATACGTAAATGCGAGCTCGTTTATCTGAAATTCTATCTTCCTTCCCCCTTATTGAAAATATGAAGAGAGCCCATGAGGGAAAATGCTGTGTACACATAAAAACACACTGGACCATTGCGTATTAGTAATTAATTTCAATACATTATCAGGATAGATGTTATAAGCTTAATTGAATAATTTATTTTAATTAAAATTTTGTTCAGGTGCAATAATATTTTAAGGCAGGCGTTTCAAACTTGTTTGATGGAAAGGTTCTTATTGAAAATTATAAATACGAAGGAAGCCGCATTTAAAAACAATTAATATAATCACCATACGAAAGGGAGGGAGGGAGGGGAAATCAACTTTAAAATTCTTACTATTACTAAATTAAGATTATATACTATTTTAAAACTTAACTTTTTTTTACAGAAGTATGAACTCTTTTATTTTCACAAAGGGTGGAAGTTTTAAAACTTTAAATCTTATGTGTAATTCACTTTCATATATAATGGAAAATACGTGATCCGTAATCTCTAAGGTGTTTGTGCCTTTTCAAATGAGAAAACAATTGTTCACACGCCAAACATTTCACATATTAGGTGCACATATTCAACAATTTCTCAAGATCTATCTCTGTCGATTAAATAAATTTAATTTGGTACCTAAACATTACTAGCTAGATTTCTCCAAATAACGCTCTTGTTCAAAATGTCATAATCCTATCTTTTCTACTTCAATAACGTTTATAAAAGTAATAATCGTGTTGTTGGTTCATCAAAAAAGAAGCGGACCGCACCTAAAAATGGATCGGACCACAATCTTGACATACCTGCTTTAATATATTTCTCTCACGAATTGGTAATATTTTATTTACATTAGAAAAGATCAACCCAGCCATTAATAGGATTTACAAAATAATATTGGAATGCTGACATCCTCTCCTTCCCTAAAATAAATATGATTTTGAACTCATCACAAGGCACCACTCCTTGTTTAAGATTCCCATTCTGTGTAAATGTTGACCAGCGGGTGACGTCACTTCAAGATGCGTGCTTCACATATATCACATAAAATACTTATTTGACTCTTTGAAAAACACTCTCAAACCATTTTTTCTTAAGTCTCCAGCAATATTATACTACTCATATAGTATGTATCTTGTAAATTATAAGTACACCCTTGTTACATACATGTTATTTGATATGAGTCAAGCTAAAAGCTTATAGATCATCATGTTTTTCCAAGTGGGGTCAAGTGGTTTATTCTCTTCCTCGTATTCTCTTAGATTATAAATATTTATAAAGCGAGCCTTACGACTTGATATTCAAAAGGTACAGCAGTATAAAAAAAATGTTTCTAAATTTCAAATTTTTTTAAAAAAATCGCATTTATAGGTGCATCGATACAGAGAGATGCCTTAAAAAAATTACTAAACACATAATAAACCCCCATAGTGAAAAATAAATAAAAATATACACCTTCTGAGAACGGCAAAGGTATGCAAAATATAATAAATTAAGAAGGTATTAAAAGTTTTAAAAAAATAATCCTGGCAATAAATAACTACCAAATGAGCCACTTTATAAGAGTGAGACTCAAATGTAATTTTAAAATGCATTACAAACTTGTTAATCCGAACTAATTCGGACCTAATCTTGTTCGTACTAGCGAAAATTTTGATCAAGTGGGCGAAAATAGGGGTACAGTATTTTCTCGAATTTTAAATTGGAGTTGAATGAGTTTAATCACATTTACATTTATTTAATTGACGTATATCACGCACGTAATATGTACTGTAATTATTCATAGTTATAGGAAAACACATTGTGTTGAATACAGCATGTAAATACTAAGCATTTATCATCAGATATAATTGTTTCTTACAATTTCCTCTAAACTTTGAGCTTGTTAACCAATAAAATATATTTCATTTGACTTAATTTTTTCCCCCGTTTTTATAAAACGTGTGTTCGTATTATCTGGAATTTCGGACTACCGGGGCTAGATCTAACGGGATTTTACCGTATTCGCTAACATATACAACGGAATAAACAAATCTCCATCCAAACTAAGAGGATCATCCCCACTTTATTAAAATCTATGGGTCAGAGATGTATTCCCGATGTGGATTCTTGTCACCGTGACCTCTTATCCTCTCTTTCAGATTGAGAATAAAGAAATATTATCTTCAATATCTTAATGCACCTTTCCCTCGCATACAAAGTACATTTCACAATACAGTGGGAAAAATAGATATAAACAGCTAAAAAAACTTAGTCTCATTCTAGTTTTAAAATTTATTTGTTTAAAACGTGAAGTGATTCGACAATAATTTTCTTAGTTACACTCAACTTATTTTCACAAAAAAAAATTGAGAAAATGTGCCCAAATATTTCAAATTTAAAAAATATGGATAGGGGAAGCTGAAATTTAATATAAAGACAATTTATCCCGATAGTAATTTTTCTAGTTCTATCAAACCGATTTAAATTTTCTTTTTTAAAAAAAATTGAAAGTATTTCGAGAGTTACTATATAAACGTTTACAAATTTTCAATATTGAAGTCTCCATGTATGATATAAGTTATTCGTTGAATGTATGGGCGTTATTAGGACAAGGTTTTCAATGTTACAAAAATGTGGCTGAGATCACTAGAAAAAAGTGTTGATTTTGTATATTAGCACAAAAATTATAAAACGCCCACCCTTACACCACTGAGCTTTAATACAAAAAAAATTTGTGGCTTTGAACACGCAGGAAAGTTTACTTGACCTTGATACAACTTGTTAATTTTTAAAAAAACGCTATGTTTCTCAAACAGTTTCTTTGAACGTCATATTTAATAATGTTTCAGTTTCACCATGAGGACTTGGCTTCGAGAGGAGGACGTGTACGAGTGCACACTTTCCGAGGACACTCGGAGGTTAGCTAAGGAAGAACTGAGAGAGGACGCATACACACGTGATCAAGCCTTGCAACAAATGAGAGACTGGGTGCGCAAAAACCCACGCATCCTCAACTGCAGGCTAGGTGAGGATATCAACACATGCCCGTAAAAACACAACGTGCTAACCCCGGTTTTTTTAATAGTTTTTTTAAGTCTATTACTACAATTTCTACCCGCTTCGCTGCCCGCATGGTCTAACACGCTACTCTCGCAGTAGACTAGACTGCCGATGACGGGAAGATCAAGGTTCTAATCTCAGTCAGATTTACTGATGATGGTTTTTTCCAAAATAGTTTTCCACTTTCCTTTCACGCAAATATGGGTACACTTCCCATAAAATATAACCTACTTAATCCCTTAAGTCATTAGCGTAATTAATACATAAGCGTATAACCCGAACGAGTAGTGAGACGCGATGCTGGGGGGGGGGGGGCTATATTTCCTAATAAAAAATCTTAATTGGGATTATCCCATTGGAATTAATTTTAATGGGATTATTTTCTTATAATAAACGAAGAGAGTAAAGAAAAGGTTATGCTCGATTTATTGCAATGTGTGACCTGTAGAGAATTTCCATTCATACTCCATACAATCTAACAGACAGGGAAACATATTTTACATTTTTTCACTTCAAATTATGCCAAATTATATATATATATGTGTGTATGTGTGTGTGTGTGTGTGTGTGTGTATCCCATACTTATCTTTAATAAAATATAAAGTTGTATATGAGTTGCAACAGAAATGTCCGCAGTTGAACTAATTTTATTGACGCATATCGCTGAAAATGGACTAAATGACAATATAGCAGCTTTGTCGCTTTATAAGAAACTTTTTAAATGAAGATAAAAAGTTGTCATTAAGTTACAGGTCACCCTTGACAGATACTCAACAACAGTTGATATCACCAAGTGAAGAAAATTAAACTATTTTTCTACTGGAGAAATATTTTTTTTTTAACAGTAAAATGTTTTTCTATAAAAACTGCAAAAACACTGCCCTTTTCTTGCGTTCCCTACACCACCCTGTGAGACCAGTGCCTGCAGCGCTGTCATCCATGGTAAATTCCAGTAAGAAGAGGTCATCTCAAATTCTGATAAATGTTTAGAGACGGCGGAGCGCTGCATGACAATTAACTCTGGCATTGAAGTAGCTTGGATCCGTTTTATGGATTCTAAATACTCCCTCAATGTAAGGTGAATACTAATTCAATGAACTTGACCGTCATGGGCTGGGGCCAATCGTCCGGTCATTGTATGCATGGCACGACCTTCAGACAACCTCTTTATATGTCACACGTAATAAATAAAGATAGTTTGCAAACATAGCAAGTATGAGCGCAGAATGGTGGGTGTAGGAGGGGGCTTGTACCCTTCTCCCCCTTATAAATTGTTGAACCTCCTACTTTTTAGTACCGCGTCTTACTACCCGTTCGGGCTATACGTTTATGTACTAATAAGGCTTATGGTTTGAGGGATTAAGACGGCTATATTTAGAGGAAGTTAGCCCATATTTGCGCGGAGGGAGAGTAAAAAAACAGTTTTAGATAAACCACCCTTAGTACACCCAAGCGAGATTCGAACCTCTATCTCCCCAACATGGGAGTGTCTCCTTAGACCACATGGCCACCGAAGCGGGTGTACTGATTGACCCCTTGAAGTGTTGGTTCTATACGTCGTAAGCACCATCAACAACTGTTTCCAACCTGTGTGGTTTTACCCTCTCCCTCCACGCAAATTCAGGTACATTTCATAAATATGTAACCTTCCAAATATTTAATACATTAGTGTAACTATTACATAGGCGGATAACCCAAACTGGTAGTAAGACACGGTGCTAAAATTAAATTAATTAATTAATTAATTAATAGCTAGAAAGTGTAATTTATAAAATTCAAACATATTTTAGCGGCTAAGATTTATACAATTTTATTGGTGCTATTTCAAAGGTATTAGCTTACTAATATCCATCAAAAGTGACAGCTGCATATCACATGATCTGACGGATAAATACGTGAAAGTACATCTTGGTACTTTTCTAGAACACACTTCTAAGGCGACACTCTCGTATTGGACTGGCCTGTTGAAGACGGAGATATCGGGGTTCGACTCCCGGTCGGTTCTACTCAGGGTGTGGGTGACCTGGTTGTCTAGGGGTAAAGTGTCGGACTTCTGTGCTGAGGGTCAGGGGTTCAATCTTCGGTCCCGGCACAGATTTATCTGATTGCCAAACCCTTCCTTCACCCCAGATAAGACGTGTATTAGTCACAACTTGTAAATGTGGGGAATGCCAGGCCTCCACCGTGGTTCGGATTCCACGTTAAACTGTAGGTCCTCCATTTAATCTCACAATCACCACTACCATTACACATTAGCTTAAGAGCGTATAACCCGAACGGGTAGTAAGACGCGGCGATAAAAAAAAATAGAACCCCAAAGACTTTTATATAATGTTCTTCCTTTGAAAATTGAACTGTAGCATGTATTCCATTATTATACTTGGAGTTTTTTTTAGGGGGTTCATACTGAAAGGTATTTCTTCATGTCAGAATCCTACTATATATTAGGATTTTGCTAAGAAAATTATTTTCAGAACAAACTTCCTACCAAACGCAGTGTAAGCCCTATTTATGTCTGAGTATTTGTTCCAGATGCCAACTTCCTACTGAGATTTCTACGTTTTAAAAAGTTCAGCTGTCCCATGGCTCAAGAGTCCTTGGAGAGGTACCTGTTACTTAGACAGACCTACTCCCCTGCCTTCAACAATATGGACATCACTAGTCCCGTTATGGACGAACTTCTGACTTTGGGGTCAGAGCAGTTTCTTGACTATACAAATAAATAAACAGGCCATGGCGTGAACTTTTGTCAGTGCAAGTAGAGCTTGTTTAAATTGTACTAGTAATAATAATATTAATGCGCGTTTGTATTACATCAATCGTATCCCAGAAGTGGAACGATTAGACAGTACTTTTGTTTCATTTCCCATTGGACGCCCGAATATACTAATCGTATATTCTTTCCGTGGAGGCTCATTCCATGTCTTGATGAGATGAAATGATGGTGATAGTGAGTATGAGGGTGTAGATCTAGTAGAAACACTAAATCCTAACTTAAACCTAACTAATCAAACCCTGGTGACCATATCGATAAAATAAAATATTCATTGTAGCACCCGGGAATCGAACCTGAGACCCCTAGGCTCGTAGCCTGGTGCACTGAGCACTACACCAAGGGGCCGGTTAACTGTATTATTGAATCAATAGTGTCATGCAGTAGAATACTAACTGGCCAGGTATCAAATGAACACACATTCTCCATATGGGGTATGTGGAACAGAATCTATTTGTGACTGGTCAAATATGGGTCGAGTGAGCGAGAAAAAATCACAGGTAGGCTACATTTTACAGTTTTAACAAGCTCTGATTACCCTGGCAACACGACAAAACATATTATTAATAATTTTTTTTGCAGACATAAAAATTTCAAAAGACAAATTATTCTAATTTATACTAACCTATACTTTAAGTATTATAGTTCAATTAACTAACAGTTTTTACATAGTCTATCCTGGATTTACTTAATTAAAGTAATCTTGAGACGAGGAATTTTACTCAAGTATTCGGTTGGTACCATGCTGGCCAAATATTCTTACTTGGAAATCAAATTTTTCCCTGTGAACATGGTTTCTAGTTGGTTTCTAGTTGGGTAATGTAAAACCAACTATTAAAATCAGCAACCCCATTTTTAAAACTGGTAGATATCATTTTTACAGACAGCCCTAGTTACTTTGTGCCCACTATTTAAGTACAAAGATAGCACTCATTCCTAAATAATGAACTATGTGGTGGGCGAATTCGAATAAATCCCGACACCTTAGCTCAGTTGTTAGTGTGTCTGTCTACTATGCTAAAGGATCCGGTTCTGAACCCCAGCATGGCCGGCAAATTAATCGGTGGTGAAATTCAGTCCCCAGCCGTTAATTAATCACTGTGCAAGGGTAAATCCACATTTCACCAATAATAAAAGTTTCGGCCATGCCGGGAATCGAACCTAAAAGCCTTAGCTCAGTAGACAAATACGCTATACTAACAGAGCTAAGGTGTTGGATATTAAAATCTACTAATGTAATAAATTAAAAGACGAATGGGGAAAATGGGGGAAGTTACATTACCCAAATTTTCCTGTACAATGACTTTAATATCTTAAAAAACCTTAGTTTAAATTTGATAGCGAACTCGTTTAATCAGACTCTAAAGTCCATTAAAAATATTTCAGGATTGTCAAACAGATTATAACACTAACTTAATTGAAGTTAAAATTGGATTAACCGCCTTGTTTCCCTGTATCTTTCAAATGGTATATTTTTCACTAAAATAGTATACCGTATGGACGTATTATATAATGTGTCTTCAAATTAAGTGTTTAACTGTTTCAGATATATGTTTGCTGTTCCGGAAAGAGATCGTCTAGGTAGACGTGTAATTATTGCTCGCCCCGGTAATTACATAATTATGTGAACAAATTATTCACTATCAGTAATAAAATGTTATCAGAAATAAGTAAACAAAACTATCATTTATAACTACAAAAACAAATATTGTTACCGCGAAATGTGAATTGACTGGATTTACTGTAATTGGAATATCAGATATATGTACTAAGGATATTTTTACTTATATGGATTTCCACTATCCCTTCGTCCCCAGCCGGACACCTTTCCTTTAAGTATACTTTTTCTCATCTCCAGTTCTTTAATGTAATGTGGAGCTACCGTTCGGGTAATAAGACATGGAATAAAAAGAAAGTAAAATAATTTTTAATCAATAATTATTTAACACTCATCTTCAATAATATTAAACTAATTTCATCATAGCTATAGAAAACAAAGCCCTAATTATATTATTATTATTAATATTGATTTAATTTATTAAATAATTTCAAAAACAAAACAAAATGTAAATAATAAGACATTGGAAAAAAATAATCTTCCAAATTTAATTCTTAACAAACTTCTTGCTCAGTTTCTGCTCTAAATTGTGGCGCCTCAACTTACCCCTTCTGCGTGCTACCCTCTGCAACTCGTTCCCTTCGCCAATATGGGTACTCCTCTACCCAAGAACCCATCCATTTGGTGTAGATATTCAGAAAATACCCCATCCATTGACATCCGTACTATTTTTCAATAAGGATTCCAGACCCAGAACTAGTCAAACCTATAAGGTCATAGAATTTTAAATTGGTCGAGGGCACCGAATAACTCAAGTTCTGATAAGTTTGAAGGAAAATCACCTCTCAATACACCCAGCCGGTATTCTAACCACAATCTCGTCACAAACAAACCAAACTAGTAGAACCTGACGCTTATTCCACGTGCCCACCGATGCTGGTTACAACTCAGTTTATAGATTTAACCCCATGGATTAATGTTTTAACTTTACTTTATCGGGATATGCATCAGTTGATCTGAAATTATTAGATGAAAGTTTATTTTGAAAGACTTATACTAATGTATATATCCTGTTCCCCTGTTCATTGTATATGTTCCTATCTAAGTGTCCTATAGTTTCTTTACCAACTTCCTTTTCCTTCCTTTAGTGTTTTTGGCTTCCTCTTTTAGAAATTTGTACTGAGTTTCTCACACCCACCTCTGATGAGTTCCGATAGAATGAAACCTAGGTTGGGGGATTGGGCGGTAACGATCGGTTTTCTTAAAAAGGCAACTATTACCTCTTTTTCCAGTGGCAGCAATTTTATTATTCCTTTTTATATGTTTCTATCCACCATTCCTGTACCTTCTTCCGAATATAACTAAACATTATGATACATAAATTATTACATTGTTTTTTAAATAGACCATAGTTCTCACCAACATAACTATTTATTTTATATTATTTCTAAAGCATCTAATATGTAAATTTTAAAAATGACACCTGGATATGGGAATCGAACCCGGTGTTTAATTTGGCTAAATCCATAACTAAAGATAATTTCTATCTTCTAAGAGTCGCTACTCATGTACACTTCATTTATCATGAAAGGTAGCAGTCCTACCTTGACCGATTACACTATGGCTCTATCTTATAAACTGCGCCATTGTGTAACAATTCAAGGCCACCTTTCAAAGTAAACGAAAGGTACAGTTAATTCCACAAGTGTTGTCTTAAGGTAGCAGTCTTACCTTCACGCATTACACTATGACCCTGCGTTATAAGTTCATAGTGAAACCATGTAAGGTAAGCGTACTACCTATCTAAAATATTTAATTTACATGATCTTGTTAATGAATGCCTTCACAGGAGTGTTTGACCCGTACAAGTACACCAACGCGGACATGTGCCGTTTTCACGGCCTCACGTATGAGACCATGATAGAGAGCGAAGAGAGCCAGGTCCGAGGTTACGTCCACTTTGCCGACGGTCTCAATGTGGGGTTCCCACATCTCACCCTCTTCACGCCTAAAGAGGCGGTCCGAATTGTCAAAAATGGAGAGGTAAAATGGTCCGATGAAGCAAATGTCTAGTAATGATCGATAATGACCATACACGATTTCTGTGTTTATCAATCTGAGTTCTTGCTTTCTGATATAAACTGAACCGTACCGAAATATATATTTAGTTTATATACAGGGTGTATACAATCTCTCTGATCAAACTTTATGTGGTTATAAGGCATCTCAAAACAATTATTTTGTTAAAATTTGCCATGGGTCGAAAGTAATTCCTTTCTTAACTATACCCTGATTTTGGTTGAAAGACCTTACTTCGTTTTAATGGAATTAAGGTTAACCCATTCATAACGGTAGTAGTAAGTACATCATTTAAGGCCTTTTATCATAATAAAAGACCACTCTGCATTGGATTCTGGTGCAAAATAAGTCCTTCTAAAACGGGCTTCTTCTCAAACTTATAATATACATTCTAGTTAACATTAAAATGTTTTGCTTAAGGGTGTGAATAAGTTGTGTTTTTTTTTGCACCACATCCTACATACCATTCGGGTTTAACACCTATATACTAATTACAATAATGTGTTAGGGACTAGGAAGGTTTAATTTAGAGGAAGTGGGGAGAGTGTGTAAAACCATTTAGGAAAAACTATCTTCAGTGCACCCGACCAGTATTTAACCCCGATCTCCCTTTCTTCGGCGGTCTACTCTAGTACGAGAATAGCGCCTTAGACCATGCGGCCAGCAAAGCGGTTGTGAATAAGTTAATGAATACAATGTTTTAATGTCAATATCATGGTACACAGTGAAAGTAAATGTTCTACATTAAAGCCATCATCGAACTCAATACACATTCCTAACCGATGCAACAGGTTCTGTCGTGCGCACTCAAACAAGTCAACATAATGCCTGATGACACGAGCATTACTACACTAGTCAAGTCCAAGCACAAGAATGATTCATTCCATCTGGAATTTTGATAATCTGTAACGTTGTAAGGAAAAACTTCCAATCTATGATTACTTTACATAACTATTTGTTTTGACATCACCTATAACCAACAAAGTTTGGTTGGATGGTTAGTATACCCCTTTATTTACATAAGACATTTATGTGTATGTATTTGTGAATTATTATGTTTTGTATGATATAATTTAAGGCTAATTTACAGGTGTTAGTGTTTAAAATAAGGTAATAGTTGTACACATTGAAAGTTAATACGCTTCAAAAGCAATCTACAATATAATTTCCCATTATAATTCAAGCTTGAATATTGAAACGGACTTATATCCTGAAAACTGTTTATTAATTGAAGCTTAACAAGCCCTGTGGTATAGTGGTCAAGCGCATTTAGCTTCTAGCATAGTGAACCTGGGTTCAATTCCCGGCTGGTACCATGGATTTTTCCTTGGAGCGGAACTACTCCATCCGGTCACCAAAGTTTGGTTGGTTAGGCTATGAGTTTCTACTGGCTCTACACCCTCATATTAACTATCTTTATTTTTATTTTAGCACCGCGTCTTACTACCCGTTCGGTTTATACGCTTAAGTACTAATTACGCTAATGGATTAGGAATTGGGAAGGTTGAATTTAGAGGAAGTAAACGCACATTTGCGTGGGAGAGAGTGGAAAACCATTTAGGAAAAACCACCCCAGTTCCCCCGACCGAGATTCGAACATCGATCTCCCCGTCCTCGGCAGTTGAGCTCAATACGACTAGCGCGTTAGTTAACTACGCCACCGAGGCGGGTGTGTTAACTATCAACATAATCTTATCTCATCGGGACATGGAAAGAGCCTCCACGGAAATTTGTTTACTAGATTCAGACGTCCCTTGGGCAATGGTATATAAATACCCGCTAATCTTCACACCAACTCGGCTATGAGTGAAGTAGCCCAGACATGACTGAGTAAAAAAAAAATCCTTTGTGCTTCAAGTAGTCCTATACCCACTTTGATGGCCTCAAGGTCTAACGCGCTACTCTCGTAGCAGACTAGACAGTCGATAACGGGGAGATTGAAGTTAGAATCTTGATGGGTGTGCTGAGAGTGATTTTACAAAATGGCTTTCCACCTTCTCTCCGCGCAAATGTGGATACACTTCCTATAAATGTAACCTTCCTAATCTCCTAAAACCATTAGCGTAATTAGTGAACAGTCGTCTAACCCGAACAAGTAGTAAGACGCGGAGCTAAGAAAATAAAAAGAATAGGTAGACCTATATCTAAAAAGACAGTAGACATATGTGTACAAGAACATAATAACCAAAGCATTGTAATTTCAGCGGACGCTGCCCATGCGACATAAAGAAGTCCATGTGATAAATGTCCCATCTGCACTCAAGTTCGCTGTAGATTTTGGATTAGCGCTTATATCTGAAAAAATCAGGAAACGTGTCAAGGTAACGAAAATTAAATTGCTTTTCTTAGCAGAGAAAAGTTTAGTCAGGTAGCAAGGTAAAAAATGTACTATAGTCAATATTTGTAGCACGATATTTTTACCACTATTTCTTTCTTGATTCAAATATCTATTTGATTATAAGTCTATTTTGTGTGTTACCATGATAGACATTGCTTTTATTTTTCCAACTCCTTTACTTATGTTATAGTTTGCATGTTCTTAATAACATAATGTACCAATTAAATCACTAGTTTATACAACAAAGAATAAACCCATTAAGCTCAACAAAACCACTTGTATCTTGGGATTAAACTAAATGAACCCTAAAGCAAATAGATATGAATCAAGTTCATGTGTATTTGATGTACAGTTACGTGTTGAAATTTCACCTGCCGTTCTGGAATGTAAAACTCAGAATACACAATACATTATTATTATTATTATTAGCGTCGCGTCTTACTACCCATTCGGACTATACGCACTTACGCTAATGTGTAATGGTAGGGTAATTGTGAGATGAAATGAAGGACCTACAGTTTAACGTGGAATCGGAACCATGGTGGAGGCCTGTCATTCCCCACATTCACAAGAAGTCTTGTCAGAGGGGAAGAAAGGGCTTGACAATTAGAGAAATCTGTGCCGGGACGGATGATTGAACCCCGAACCCCGAACCCCCAACCCCCAGCACAGTAGTCCCGACACCTTACACCTGTACCACCAGGTCACCTATATATATTCATGCCTATATATTATATGTACATATAGACATACATACACACAGCACGAAATTGCCATAGTCATGCATATATATATATATTATTAGCACCGCGTCTTACTACCCGTTCGGTTATACACACTTACGTTAATGTGTAATGGTAGGGTGATTGTGATATGCAATGGAGGACCTACAGTTTAACGTGGGATCCGAACCACGGTGGAGTCCTGGCATTCCTCACATTTACAAGTTGTGATTAATACACGTCTTTGCATATATATAGACACGGACCGACTCACATTCATAAAAACCCAATGCAATATTCCCAATTGGCTTACATTGATGCACATACATAAACAAACCAATGTTCCCATTTGACTGCTATACACACACACACACACACAATGCAATAAAATTTGAAAATTTTGTTCCATCCCCTCTTCCCTCCAAAACACCCATATATCCCCTCCATCGCCTGTCAATTCAATAGCTGGGGCACATATTATTTTAGGACTACATCACGTCATTCCTATCAAGGTTTGTTGCTTCATACCTATTAAAAATACTTTTTAAATTGAATGCAGTGCAAGCCCAGATGTTTTCAACCAATAAACATGGATTGAAAGTCACTAGAATTTGACATTATAGTAATACGTCTTGTTTTAATTATGAAATACTAGTAGAGGTAGCCCTGGTAACACTTTTCTTTACCTCAGACATACAAAAAAACTCTCTTCATCTTGTTTCTTGCGACCCAGTTTTTAATATATTTTTAAAAATCTAATAAAAAATTTAAAATTCCAGCTTCAAGGTGCACATGTTTGTGCACAGGAGCTACTAATTTTAAACTTTCAACCCTCTGCGTGTGGTAGATATCATACAATGCTCATAATAGACAAACTCT
Organism: Timema shepardi; assembly: GCA_902151425.1. NCBI lineage: Eukaryota > Metazoa > Arthropoda > Insecta > Phasmatodea > Timematidae > Timema > Timema shepardi. The sequence continues at coordinate 397,500 of CABFVX010000073.1, forward strand.
TTATTTTACTAATATAGTTGGGGTTTTTTTTAATCATTTAAAAAGATCATAAGCTTCCAATAATACTTCCTTCTAATTTACTGTTCTCTTTGGGTTAATAATTTAACAGACTAAAAATGTAAATACAGTTATAACATTTTTCTCTTCCACCATAGTGGCTACATTAGTTTCCAGTTTCCAAATAATGGACTTCATATTAAAATAAGATTGTACTAACACTATTAGTAAACTAATGACAGGATGTGTATAGTTAAACTCAATAATCTTTGTCAATAGTAATAAAAGTAAATATGCAATATAATATTACTATAGCTGGATTTTGGTAGGACAGTTACAAAAGATACTAAAATAACTTTAATCTACACATACGTCAAGTCGTGTTATCTGCAGTTATAACTTTTGATAGAAATTATCAATACCTATAAAATAACACTTATAATACAGGATGTTTCACTCGTATGAGGCCCAGTTATCATTTATCTATGAATTGGGGCCTCTTCTAAGTGCAACATCCTGTATTTTTAAAAAAATCAATACTGACCACAACAAAATTTGTTTCTATTTTCTAAAAGGTCCTTTTTTACCAGAATCCAACTATTACTATATTTTAGTTTAGGTTTACCCTTTGAATATATCAAGCATTAACGCCTGACAGATTTTACAAACACATTGAAGTTAGAGATTTTAAAGATAAGTGTTTTGAAAATAATAGTAGAAAAAAATTGCTTTAATCAGGTTTGATCAGGCCAAAAGAATGAAATCCATCGTAAAAAGAAAAACTGCTAGGAAAAAATCTTATAAGAATGGTAACATAGGCCTACACAACCCAACCAACATGAACTAAAGGAGGTTATTTCGAATATTAACAACTAACTTGCAATAAAAAGTCCAGTGGCAGTGGAACTTTTTTTATAGGCAATTTGTAGATGAATCCAGAATAAAAGGGAGTTTGTAAGGCGAAGCCCCCCAAGCCAGAGGAAGTTTTTTTTATATATAAATTGGATACATTCAGAAGCTATTGGGTAATTGGGCCTTAATATGACCCTCTACATATAAATTTATATTATTTTTACTTTTAAATGGTATGATTCATTAATTTTCCACAAAATATTGTATTTTTATTGGAAGCGCTCAGGAGCTTTTTTATTTTTAACTGTAGTTAGGGTTTAATATATTTTCTCACACACAACCAAAAATAAACCTTTCTTTTTTAACATTGTTATCTGAAACTTACATTAAATTAAAAGACATAGAAAATGTAATGTACAAAATAACCAGAAGACACTTTGAAATCGTATGTAGTTAATCTAAAATAAATGTTTGATCCATAAATCTCAACTACAGTAGCCCCATGGCTTCTTTGGTGCTGACTGACAGCTTTAAAAAGTTACCAGACCAAATTACATATCACTATGCCAAATCAGATGATCTGCAAAAACATGTGTTTAGCAGACTGTCAGAATTCAGCTGTGAGTTGTCAGTCAGAACCAAAGAAGCCATGGGGCTACTGTATATCTCATTTTATAAATAGCAGAGGGATCACCTCTCAAAAACATTGAAATCAAGGATGCTAAAAGTAAAAAATAGTAGCATGTGTTACAATTAAAGTAAGCCCTTACCAATTATTTATTATTGTTTTCAAATAATTATATTTATTTTGTCCATTTGAAAGAATATCTACAGGGAATTGAGAAAGATTAAGCTTTGCCAGAATTATTTCAGTCCCCCTTCAACCCTTGGTTCCACTGCCACTGTTGAGAGCTTTATTAATCACCAAACATTTAATAATGTTCATTTTCTCTGTTGTCATAGTAAAATGTCCTGTAATTAAGTTTGTGCATTTAGTTCTACACTTGTCTGGAGGAAGGATTACAATTTATCGACCGTTCCATATTGCCAAAAGAATACGGAGGGACGATGCCGATGGCTGAGATGATAGGTAAGTCTCAATGTTCAGCTTTAAAAGTGTTTGGTTACAAATAAATAGAATTTGAAATATACAGATTTCTTTAACCAAATCAAATTTAAGTTCCTTTCCTAAAAAAATTTAAAAAATAGGAAAAAATGTAAACCTAAAAAAACTAATTTTAATTAAGGCTTAGCATCCTGCAAATCCTGAAGATTTAAGGATCTAAAATATATATGGGCTGTATCCGAATTCTCTACTTATGTGCTGTCTGCCTTTATACGAACCCTTGCCACTTGCATTAATAATCACGTGACCCAACGTAGATCATGTGAATTACCATTAAGGATGTCGGTGCATTCCTCACATGCCCTCGAGTCCAAGGACAGAAACAATTAGTTGTCGACACATCCTTAGTGCAATCTTTGATTGGCAACTGTTTTATTATTTGCTTCTCATCTGCTAGAGCTCATAACTTTATGTTGCCCGCCATTTTTAATTACACGGGATGCTAAAGCAGACTCATTTTATAATATTAAGAAGTTGGTTATATTGAAAAGTTGATTAATCAATACCATGTGTACCATGACTGTGTATCACCAAAAGTATTGTTTATTGGTATGTTTTAATTTTCAGAAAACAATTGAGGTAAACGATAAAATGGTGCCGTTATTAAGTGCTGTAGGCTATTTATTTTCATTAGGTCTGATAGATGGTGTTTAAAATAGTTTCCGATATCATTGGTAGGTAGTAGCATTGCAGTCCCAAGGATGTTGCAAGAATCGTTTGAAATGTCTGATGCAGTCTTGGACAGGAAATGCGTGGGGAGTGTGAATTTATCAAGTCTATAAGTCAAGGATCCTTCCAAGGATCTTCGAGACTATTCAAATAGAGATTTCGTTTTCAAATTTTGAATATTATCTTTTTTACACTACTATGCTGCCATTTAATAGTTTATCACAATATTGTTACCATAAAGAAATTGCATTATGACAACAAAATCTAAAATTATGAATTTCAATATCAATTAATGAATTAAATATACAATAGTCAAGTAAATAAAGCCATGGGACTACTAATGTAGGAAAGCTAACCTCTTATGCCTATTATGTTTTATAAAATTCAACTTTGAGACTCTTGGCAAAATGAAGAGCTGGATTCAAATCCATCTTAAATAAATATTTTTTTTTAAATAAGGTATATCACACATATAAATATATGTAAACAAAGAGAAAATGTCACCAAACAGCTGTGTTAAATTAAACAGTTAAAAGAGAATAGAAGGGCAAGGCCTACAAACTTACCAGAAAATAGTAGGCCTCAAGATGTCACAACAAAAAACACATGTAATTTTCAGGGTACATATTCAGGGTCCCATTCTCCAGCAGAAGAGAGTAAAACACAGACTGGACTATAACTGCATGGCTAGAGGTAGATCATGGTCACTTAGATACTGTTGTTGCCTGTTTCTTGATTATTTTTTTAAAATATGCTTGTATTCTGCAGTTGCCTGTTCAAACTTGTATACTCACTCTTGGTAGATGGATAGAATGTTATATTTATAAGCTATATTTAATTATGTCATTAATAAATTAAATTATCAATCATTATAATAACCTAATACAATGCAACTACTGGATACATTGGATTCACCACAGGAACACTCAATGAATGAAAGGTCAACATCTTAAAACCAGCCACAACGACCTTGACAAACCAGTAGCACTTCATGTCCAAACACATCATGTAGATTTTTACTCATGCTATATTACTAGAGCTTTCTCTAAATTATGTAACCAAATCTAGGCACTCACCTGGTCTCAATCTTAGATAAGCATTTCAACTTTCCTTCCACGCAGGCCTACTTACACCTGTGAGTAATCTCTATATGAACAATTTAATTCAATAGTGATAGATATTGTATTTATATCATATTTAACTATCTACCAAGAGTTGAAAAAAACGTTTGAACAGGCAACAACAGTATCTACAGTAGCCCCATGACTTCTTTGGTGCTGACTGACAGCTCACAGCTGACTTCTGACAGTCAACATTTAGGTATATACCTAAATGTTGACTGTCAGAAGTGACAGTTGCTAAACACATGTTTTTGCAGATCATTTGTTTCGGCATAGGGATACATAATCTGTTTTGGTAACTTTTCAAAACCGTCAGCTGTCAGTCAGCACCAAAGAAGCCACAGGGCTACTGTAAGTAACCATGATCTACCTAGACATACTGCCATAGTCCAGTCCAATATATAGAAAATAGAAAGTATCACATGGCGAAAGACATTTGATTGGCTAAGCTTGTGACGTTACTCAGTACACATGTCAGCGCATTATATACGTAAAGCTATATGGAAGACAAACTAAGTTGTTAAAAATCAAGTCATCTTATGGAACTTTAAACTATAAATAAACCTTTAATTAGTTAGACATTGGGGTAGATTTTAATGTTGTTACTATATTTAATTTTTTAACTATGTATGTGTGTCTGCCTTGTATTAAAATTAAACTGCTGTATACTGGGTGATGTTAGCAATGACATCATATGCCTCCAAGTGGCTTTACCTTTCTATTCTCTTTATATTGGTCCAGTTGTGTTTTACTCCTTTCTGCTGATGAAGGGGACTTATTGTTTTTACATCCATTACTGTTTCCAGACTGTGGCTTGGTTCAGTTTTTTATTCAAGTCATATATTTTCCTATTACCAGCTTGTTAGGTCTGTCGTAGCTTCATATGCCTTATAAGGTATCTTAAGACTAGGACCATCACAACATCCAGACTCGTGACATTAATTTATCACTGTGAAAGGATGAGCTCACAGTTCACCATTGATAAATTTGTCGGCCATGCCGAGAGTCGAACTCGGGACCCTTAGCTCAGTAGACAGACATACTACTGACTGACCTAAGTTTTTGGATGAAGGGGACTGATTTACCCCGAAAATTTCATAATATTGTGTTTTAATTGTGAACTTTGAGGGCTAGAATTTTCCTTGTCCTTCTATCTTCTTTTCAATATTAAATTTAACATTTAAATATATGTTTAGGATTGGTTGAATCCTTTATTTCTTGAAAATAAATCCAAATTCAAATTGTCAAATCTTGACAAATGTAGAGTTTTAGTTTAGGTGAAAATATTTAAAATTTAATTTATAAAAAGTCGTGTTAGGCTTGGTGCTACTGATAAATGCTATTTTGTTTATCAGGTCTGATACATTATAATCAAAAAAGAGAACACTTTTCAAGTTTTTATGGTAAATTAATCATTATATTGTACAATTTTATTTTATCCTTTATTTTGTGATTTTGTTTATCTCCCAACTTCACAAGTATACCATTACCAATTGCTTAAAACTGTTATTTGAAGTCACGGTTTTCATAATTGTACGCTAGATACTCTCTTTGAGATTCTTATGAATTTTAAATCTCTCAAATACTAGGGATTCAAGGAATTCTACAAATTGATGATTTGAGCAACAAATCTCTAATATACATAGTTTCATTTTTTATATAAATCCATGATTTATACAAAATAATGTATTTATATACATCACTATTTTTAGCACCGCGTCTTACTACCTGTTTGGGTTATATGCCTATGTACGAGTTACACTAATGGGTTATAAACTCGAAAGGTTTAATTGAGATGAAACGCACTCGCATTAGCGTGGAGGGAGAGTGGAAAACCATTTAAGATAAAAACCAACCTCAGTGCACCTGACTGGGATCAAACCCGATCTCCCTTTGTTCAGCAGTCTAGTCTAACACAAGAGTAGCGTGTTAGACCATGCAGCCATCCAAGAGGGTGATTTATTTATAGATCAGTTTTGACAATATAATGGTTTATAATCATACTATTAGGTGGAGCAAATCTTGTGAAACTGTTCTCATGTTGTTGTAGCGCTATGGAAACAAGAGCTGCTAGCAGCGCGAGCCACGTTACTCTCTCACGATGAAATGAGAGTGAAAGAAGAACTGTTTAGTGAGCAAGCTCGGCAAGGGTCTGTTGCCGCACTAAAGCAGACCATGTCCGCAATCCCGGCGACCAGCTACTGTATCCCAGGCAGTTTCAGAAAGTTGGAAGTAGATTAACTCCTTGAATGCTAACACATTTGATGATATCGTTACATAATGAATTGTTCTTATTATGATGTAAGGGACAAAAACATTTTTTAAAAGACTTTTGTTATATTTCCAGTGTTGAAGATGAAGATATAAATATGGGGTCTATGTTATATGATTAGCAACATAAGCACAAATTTATTATACACTATAGTTTTTGTAGTGTAATCAAAATAGCAGTTGCCAAATATGTCAATTTTACACATTTTAAAATTAATAAATATCACAAACAATAAATGAAAAGAATATTTCATTATTTTTTAATTTGAAAATATTATCGAGTCTACTAAACTGCTGACATACTTTTAAATTCTCAATGAAACCAAGAAATACAAATTACATATGAAGAAAATGTGAGAGTCAAAGCTGGCTTTTTGGAATTAAATATTGTTTAAAATAATTGTAATGTTATTTTATATGGCTAATGTTGTTTCTTTTACAGTAATGACAACACATTGCTATTAGATAAAGAACAAATGTTGTATTAATAAAGTTAAGAGCATAAGCAATCATGAATGATCATTAATAGTTATAACTATACTACTTATATATTTCTAAAATAAAGGAAAAATGAAACCAAACAGTTGTATTAGATTAAACTTTGATCAGAGGATAAAAGGGCAAGGCCTACACACTTACCAGAAAACAGAAGGCCTCAAAGTTCACAATTATAAACACAACAAAACACGTATGAAATTTTCTGGGTACATCAGTCCCTTTATTCAAAAGAAAATAGTAAAAAACAGACTAGACAATGACAGCATGGCTAAAGGTAGATCATGGTTACTTAGATACTGTTGTTGCCTGTCTCTTGATTAAAAATAATTAGGCTGGGATTCTGTGGTTGACCATTCAAACTTGTATTTTGACTCTTGGTAGATGGATAAAAAATCTTGTATTTATATTATATTTAATTATTATATTAAACTGTTCAGTTATTAATGTTTATAAAGAAATGGAAGAAAGGGAGAGACGGCTAACTGGGTCAGACCAAGGGGGATGGGAGGGTTGCGCCTGTATTTAGTTATATTTTATATATAATTATTAAATTATCAGTTATTATGTTGTTTTTTAATCAAGAGACGGGCAAAAAACAGTATCTAAGTAACCATGATCTACCTCTAGTAATGCTTACATAGTCTAGGCTGTTTTTTACTCTCTTCTGCCGAAGGAGACTGATGTACACTGAAAATTTCATAATCATGTATTTTGTTGCGTTTTTAAATGTGAACTTTGAAGCCTACAATTTTTTGGTGTGTAGGTACCTTGCCTTTCTATCCTCTTTTCGATGTTTAATTTAATATTTCTAAAATAAAAGCATTGTGTAAGCATATGACACAGATTTAATGTTAAGGATAGTAGTTTAAGTCTACTAAGTCATGTTGTATTTTTATCATTACCAAGTAGTTTTGTAGTTCATAAACCGTAATGAATCTTTCTTGCCAGATATTTGAAATAGGAAAAAAATGTCAATGTAATTGACATTCTAATGAAGAAACTAATGTTTAATTTGGAATTAAATGTTATACTAAGCAAATTGTTTGCACTTGTTCAAATCAAATCAAGTTTAATAAATATTTTAAGAAAGTTAATCCAAAGCTAAGTACCTTACCTCATTTTTCTGTGTATATAATAATAACTTTCAACCTGGATACAAATTGATGGAAGTTATAACCAGCAAGTGTATTGATCAAAAAAGTGGAAGATTGGTTGTTAAAATATAAATAAAATACCATAACTAAAGTGTTGTTTATTTACTTTGTGTGTTTCAACAAAACACTAATGGGTAAACAAAAGGGAATTTGGCAAATAGTCATATTTTTAGAGATAAGCTTGTTATTTTCTGTAGCATCTTGTGAAGAATTTGGTTAAAAAAGATATAAGTTCTTAAAATATGTGCAGAAACATAATGTAAATTGTTACATATCTTTCGGCACTACAAATTTTATATTTCTACATATGGATTTTAAGGTCATAAAATAACAGTAACGGTATTTTAAACAAAACAATTTCAATTCTTTCAGAAAACTTGGATAGAAGTATAAAGGAATGAAATTGAATTTCCTATGTAATTTGCTTGTGTCATTGGTGGTTAAAACTCAGGAGGGCTTTATGATGGATTAAATAGCCAAGCTATTAGAGTTAAGTAGCGTTATATATTCAGCTAAATATCATATTCTATAAATTGAAAAATTACAACTAGATACAGAAATTAAGCCAGGGAACCTAGACTTAGTATGCCAATGCTCTTACTTTGACCTATCCAGGAGTCATCCCATGACCAGGGTCATTCTTCGCTCATATTTTAAGGCAGAGTTTGTGATCAACGTGCAGAAATCATCGGCTTCATATGAGCGATCAATTAAGATCACAAACTATCAGCCACCCTCAACTTGGGAGAGCTTTATGCTGCCAATAGTCTCAAGTTGAAGGTGGCTGTGTTATCTGATAGTTCGAGATATTAATTGATCATTCATACGTAGCTGAGGATTTCTGCATGACGATCTCTCTCCCTTAAAATATGAGTTAAGAATAACCCTGCACATGGAATCAATTCAGGATAGTTTGTGGTAAGAGCATTGGCATACTAAGTCAAAGATCCTAGGTTCGATTCCTGATTCCAGGTGTGATTTTTCACTTTAATACTATAATTAGATGTAGCTATAGCTGTACTTAGCAACTCTAATAGTTTGGCAGCCAATCTCTTGCTCTAGTGGAAAGCAATCCTGGCCACTAGTCTAGTGGTCCCGTGTTTGATTCCCGGCAGTACATATAGTAATTTTCTCGAAGGGGAACCGTTCCATCGGTTGCAATGGTCTGGTTAATTAAGTTCAAGTTAGGTTAAAGAGCTGGAGAAGAGTGATGTAAGGAATGTTCCTGGACAGACAGTATTGATGAGTGTTTGTTCACAAACACCCTATCCGGCAAGCTGCAGGGGCTTCACAATGATAACGATTAGGTTTAAAACTTCTACTTGCATCATACAATCATCATCATTATCATCACATCAAGAAGACGTAACTGCACCTGTATGGTGGCTAAACCTCAGAAGACTGTTACATATCCACCACTGCCGGTAAAAGACCAGAAGTGTCTAGCAGACAAACCCTGTTGACATTAGCATTAGAAAAAAAAAATCTTGGTTATTTAATAATTTATTATATTGTACTTTTTTTTCCACTATATATGCATAATATCAGTGAGGAGAAACCATGAACAATGTATTAATACATTATGAAATAATTTGTAGAATAGACAAAGTGAATAGCACGTGAGATGATTTAGACATAAACACACACAAAATTATGTAAATTATTATGTGATAGCCATCTATCATGTTTCTGCCAAGAGTAGATTTTACTTCAATATTAAGACTTAATGTTATACTTAGTATGATATAAACTTTGAATGTATAGAAATCTTGAAAAAATAATTAATTTTATAGATAAACACTGCCTTTCAATAATATTGTCAACAAAACAATTCAATGAGCTGTACCAAAAGAAATCCATAATTGGATCAGATAAGAAGAAACTTGATTTGTACTTTACAAATCATAGAGTGAACATCAACAACTTTTCTCAAGGAAAAAATACCAAGTCCTTCCTGTTATTAAGAGTTATTTACATGAATGTAGACAAAGAAAAAAATAGCGCCAAATCACTATATTTAATAAAGTTTAAAAGCTATTTACATAAGTAAAATATAATATTCTTAATATAATAAGTGATAAAATAATATGTCATCTTCGTCTACCCTGTAAAGTAGCAAGTAGGAAAGTGTGAGGTACACTTTTTTTAATTTGAAGTAAAATCAAATCAAATATATTAAATAATCTCAAAGCTGAATCAGGGTTCAAATATTTTTTGTTAGCTGTTTTGTTTGAAAAAATATTTTATCATGGTTATTTAGCTTTCTAACTTTATGTACTAAAATTAGTTTGAAAATGTTTTATTGCACAATTGTTTCCACTATTTTATTTTATTCTGATAAATCAACTTACAATTCAGTTACTTCAGAATTTTTCATTTGAATACCGTCTTGTAATGAATGTAACAGTTCAGAATGGCAATAAATGACCATTATTGATGAAAATCTGTGATTGTTAATTTTTTCCTAAGCCAAGTCAAAGCTAATATTTGTTTCAATGAAAGCCTTGTGAAAGTTTCGAAGCTTCGCACACCTCTAGTAAGAAGCTTACCTTGCATTATTCCACTATGGTATCACTTATAAAATAAGGTCATAGAGTAATCTTTCAAGGTAGAATAAATGTACAGTCCGTTTACTTTGATTATACTATAAGCCTATCTTGTATGCTGCACCATAATGAAACCATCAAGGTAGGCATGTTAGCTTTCTGAAATGATAGACGGTATAAGGTTTAATGTGTTGTAAGCTAATAATTAATATCATGGTTTACATTCTTCATGGAACGGCTCCAGCGTACGAAAATCTCTCCAAGTGGGAGGCAGGGAGTTGAGAAGATGGTTCCTGCATCGTTTACAAGGGTCACTGAACAGGGTGATGTAGCTATGAAACCATGTCTGTAGGGAAGAAACAAGAAAACATTTAGAGCCATTATTATGAGTGTTTATATATCAAACCCAAAATGTAGTCCAAATGTTATATGAAAAGCATTATCTATTGGGATTCACTTAAAAACGTTACAGATCTAATTTCAAGTATTCATACGTCAAGTCAGTGTGATCTACAACAACAACTTTTAATATATTTTATCAATATTTATAAAATACTACACTAATAAAATAGTAAAATATTATCATTTCTGACCACAAAAATATACATTTGTAATTCTTTAAGTATCCTCCCTGTGAAAATTGGACTGGATACTAGCTCATACAACAGATGTTGCATTAGATATAAGAAAAACTGTAGTTTTAAAAAGAACATAAAAACAGTTTGCCAAAGGTGTAGAAAGGGCGGGTAGTAAATATATATATATATATGTATAAATCTTTTATTAGATCAAGGTATATACTAAATATTTTCTAGAGATGCCCCCCTTAGAAATATTACCTTTCTATGCCCTTGCTGTTTACAATAACTTTAAATGAGCAATTTTAGAAATATAAAATTCAATTTATGCTGGTGTAATTGGTATGATAGTAAGTTATTTTATCAATTAAGTAATTTTATAAGGCTAAAGTAGGCCTAAGAATTATAATATAGTATTTATATTAATGAATGCACATGCAAACAAACACAATCAAGCCGATGGTTGATCCAACCCAAATATTTCAAGACGGGTCATATTGTTCAGCCCACAGAGCATACCATGAATGATCGCACAGCCAGCTCTGGAAGTGTAGGTGAGTAAAAATGTAACATAGCAGCATGAGCATTTTCCGTGACTTTTCGAAACACTTTGTGCCTCGATTCTGTCCACAAATCCAGTGTTTCAGTGAAACCTTTCACCACAACCCATTCAATCATCAAACCTTTGAATGCCACAACTGCCTTCATAATTCGACCCAATGTGATCTGAAAAAAAAAAGCATTTACAGAGTGATTTTATTAGTTGAAAAACGACACCTGGACATCAACTGTTTCCAGCCTATGGCTGGGTCAGTTTAGGAGAATCCCTTTATCTATTTCCTCTCACATGCACACTTTCTGTTATCTGTTCTTCCTATCTCTTTCTTGGTCTCCCTTAAGATTTTTATCCTACATAGTACATCTCTATCATTCTTTTTGGTATTTTCTTCTTTCCCGTCCTCGTTAATTCTTGCTTTCTCTACTATCTCATGTACTACCTGTACCCCTATTCTATCTCAAATAACTGAATCAACCCTGTTTCTCCTCGTGACAGCTAACATTCTCCTCACAAACTTCGTTCTTATCGCCTTCACGTTACTAGTCTCTCTTACATTCAATGTCCACACCTGGACATGGGAACCAAACCCAAGACCTCTGGATTAGTGTGCCAATTCTCTACCAGTGAGCGACCCATGATTCATCCCATGCTCAGTGTTATTCTTCACTCATAGTTTAAGACATTGTCTATAATGGACATGTTTGAAATCAATGGCTACTTGGATATATCATATAAACCACATCCCCCAGCTGCTTGATAGTCAGCAATAAGCTACTGCAGGTACAATATTTAAATGTACATGATTAATGAATCACAAAAAGACTTAACGATCTTAGCTTACGGATTCAGCCATCAATGATATCATATTTCAATTAGTTGGATGCATATAACCTGATCAGGTAGTAAGACGCGGTGTAGATTGAATGTGTTGACAGCAGTGGTGCGCCAGCGAAGGATGGTGTGGAGGCAAATGGAGCAGTTACCCCTTTCCCAGAACTCAAATTAATTTTCAAAAATTGGTCAGCAAAGGACCATTTCAAATATCTTGTAGTTGCATCTAGTTTGTTTTTTTTTAAATTACCAGATTTGGACCAAACCAAATATCTTGTAGGGGCATATAATTTTCAAAAAATCTTTGGACAAAAACTATTCCAAATAGTTTCTAAAACATTAATTTTTCAAAAGAAATTCTGGACAAGAACTACTCCAAAAATGTTTTAGAATCATGTAAACTTGTTAAATTTTCAAAGGGAAGGCCCTTCCAAATAGCTTCTAGATGGATCAATTTTTTTGCAAAATTCTCCTAGAAAGGATTCTTGGACTCCTTTTTGGGTTGTGGTGGGCAAAACTTTTCATTTTTCTATCTTCCCCCTTCCCCTTACACAAATAGGGTTTCTTGGATACTGATTTTTCTCTTCAAATAATACACTCAAAATGTCCCAGTTTGTGGAGAAAATATTATGGCGGGTCTATCTTCCATTATACACACATTAAAAGTGCTCCAAAATTAACATATTGGAAAAAATAGCTTTGAAAATTTGTGTCCAAGCTAAGGTCACATAACTGAAATTGCTGGCCTTAGTTACAATAAAAAGAATTGAAATAGCATCTATTATGGAGCTGTGCCACTTAACCGTCCCAACCCTCTTCCCCTTTCTCCTTCAAAACTTAATTTTGGACATAGCCTTGATTGTTTTTACACAGCCTACCCCCTAAATAAAATGTCCGGGTACGCTACTGGTTGACAATGATGGCTGTATTCTTAACCTCAGATCATTCTATCCTATTAACAGCGTTTTTCTTGTATCATATTTTCATACCACTTCTTATATTTAAAATTTACCAACAAAATAAAATTAATATGTTGTGTATATATGTTTTTAACATCTCATTACTGTTCACAATTTTTATTCTTACAGATTGTATTGATACATTAAATGTTATTATTATTACTAGTAATACTAACATGGACATAATTATTATTAATGGCCTACCTGTAAAACAGCATTAGAAGCAAATGGTCTGGACACGGTTACATTCATATCTGTATACAAACGATCGATAGTTTGTATAACATTGTCAACCGTTCTGAAAACATTAAACAGTAAAAATATATGGATTTAAATAAAACAATGTTATTCATTTAAAATCATGTATTAAACCATGCAGTGTGTGTTGGTGAAATCGGTAAGAGAGGGTGAATTAATATTAATGTTGTGTTTAACTTATGCTTTCATAAAATGAAGAAATTACCCAACAGCTAGCAGAAGTACCCGACATTGCCCGCAACAGCCACGCAATTCAGGCAATGCTTTTCTTTACTTCAAAGAGACAGGAAACTATAAAAATCTCTTCATTTTAGTTCTTCAGACCCAGTTTTCAATGAATTTAAAAAAATCTGATCAAAAATTTAAAACTTCGCCCTCGAGGTACAAATGTTTGTGCACAAGCAGGGGGCAGATATATGACTCTGCCACCCATAGGCACTAGATAATTTTCTGCCCACTTTTCCTCCCTTAATTTCTAACTTTCAAAATCCTCGTTTCCCCCCTACCACCGCTCATGTATACCATAATGTACACAAGTGCTATCTGTGGAATGACATAAAAAAATGCTTACAATATTTTATTATTTATTATAATGAGGTTTTAAAAGTATTAATAAGCTAAGCAAAGATGTAAAAAAAATTGAAATAAATTGGCCTACTCTTACACTAGCACAACAAACCAATTCAAATATTATATAATTTAAAAATATAAAGCCTGCATTAGTAGACTGTATAAAGCCTGCATTAGTAGACTGTATAAAGCCTGCATTAGTAGACTGTATAAAGCCTGCATTAGTAGACTGTATAACATGTTGCCTACAGATAAAATATTGGCATGTAGTTTATATTATCTTTAGCCTCAATTTCTGCTGAGTGAACTGGTCAATGATGCCAGACAAATCCCTTTTATCCAATAAATGACCTTCAATTAAGACAAATGTAAGTGAATTAAGATGATACTCTGTCATGTTGGTACGCAGATACAGTAAACCACAACAATCACACACAGGATGAAACCATAAAATTATTTTAACCGGCAGAAAAAAAACTATGTATATTGTTAGTTATACAAAATTTCCCACCCCTAAAATAAGCCGCCGTAGGCACGTACCTACTAGGCCTAAGTGTAAATCCGCCCATGTGCACAAGGACAACGAGTTTTAAAATTTCAGACCTCTGTGTTCAATAGATATTTCACAACAATCATGAGGACAAACAAACTCTTTATTGTATTAATATATAAAAGATGACTTTGTGGAATTAACAGGTTAACTATTTTTGTTCACTTAGTTTTTTTAAGGTAGATGGAAGCAATAATTTAAAATATCATATTAGATTATTTTCAAAACAAATTCTCCATAGTTACATTTTTTTACAAGTAAAAGTGATAAAAATTTTAATAAAAAATTGAGTAACTTAAATAAATCTTATTTAGTAGATTTACTACAAAAGATAAACAACGTACCTTCCAAGGCCCACCCATTAGAATTAAAACAAATAAAACAATAACTCACTGTGGTGGTACATTGTGACTACTTGTCAATGTTCGTCTTCTCTTAGCACTGCTTGAGTTCATGTAGGAGCGTTTCAAAGAGTTTTGACTCAAAAGGGTCACTGCAAGATTACTGTACTCATGAATCTGCAAAAAAATATTAGTTGAAAATGCCATTCTAACTTTTGGTCCAGAGAAAATGGTTTAAAAATTGTTTGTAAGAAAGCCTACAAAAATGTTTTGTTTTACTAGGAATTTAACATTATTTAAGATAAAGAATGTAATAAAACTCAATTCAATTTTCTTTAAGATAAACTGTATAGTGTCACATAGTTGGTTAATTTTACAAACTGATTTCTCAATCAATATCTTTTAAAGCTGAAATTACTGTATCAATTATCTCTATTTAAAATGTCAAAATGTACTAAAAAAACTTTAGACAGCAGCTTGGTAGGCCCTAATATTTTGTAAAATCTCTGGTATCTATAAAAACTTTATTTGGAACATATACTTGAATTAGCAATACTCCATAGTCTATAATGTACTACGATTGCACCTATATCAAAATTAGTTCAGTGTCTTAAAATAATATAAATGATATCAATCCATTTGACAGTCTTAAGTCATTTTTTCTTATAATTCCTCAAAAATGAAAATTGTTGATTGGTATAAATTATTAAGTGTAAAATATATAGGTGTGTAAGGAATCGAAAACTTTGACTTCACTTCAACTATTTCCCTGATTTAAATGTGCTCAAAAAAAGAAACTTATTTTACTTTTTAAAAAAAACATAAAACTTTGTCAATGAAAAAATTGACAGCTAAAATAGGCTACACATTCATTATTTTTATTTTCCCTCTGGATTATGATGTAAATAAATTATATTAATATTCACCTGACAAAAAAAAAGTAGTTAGTTTAAATTGATGGTGTTGATAACATTTAACTTGATTTATTAGCTTAGACCAAAATTTGTTGAACATATTTAGCCTGCAGAGAACATTTTATACATGATCATTTTAGTGTCTAAAGTTAACATAATTTAACAACATACAAAATAATCAAAATTCAATAAGGATTCATTTTGAATTAACCACTATGATCAATATTTTGTATTAGGTTATAGAAAACACCAGACTATGTCATTATAATTTTAAAATGAGACATGATTATTTAGGAATATTGTGATCATACTCTAACATCAGTGTCTCAAACATAATTTTCAGTTGTACCATTAACAACAATTAGGAGGTGATTGTTGATCAAATCTCTGGTCAAGATAACCAGCCAATTTTCTATCAACTGTTTTATTCTACAATCATCTTGTTGATGGGAAATATTTAACTTATTAATTTTAATAAATCAATTATATTTTGTGCATTATTTAAGTAATTAATAAAAGTAATGAGTGTTTTATATATTTATTTTGAGTGTGATTTATTGTTAAGAATAATAGTGTTGATTATTAAGGAATGTCCCAGATATGTTAATTTATTGAGATGAATAAATATCAGGCAGCCTAGGCTACCAGAAACATAAGGTTTAAATCTATCATAGCCAACCATATCTACAATTTTAGGTCATTTAACAATCAGATTTTTCTAACACAATGCTTTTTTTACAATATTGCCATGTAGTATGTTTTACTTGATTATTTGATAAAATATAGTCTGTTATATATGTACATTCCATTTACCCTGAAAAGTAGCAATCTTACTTTGAGGAATTACACTAAGATTTACCATTTTGGAATAATACAAGGTAAGCTTGCTACCTTAGCGTGTAAACAAAGGGTACACTATAGCTTACGATGGGAAAGAAGAAAAATTACATTTACTGGTCTGATTATGAAAAAAAGTTTGGCTGTAGTCTTACCGATAATATAGAGCGTTTGCCTATCACTTGTATTATGAGTTAAAGATTATGGTGAGCAAAACTTAAAAAGAATTACAATGAAAATGTAATACAATTTCATTGGGTCTACTGTAATAGTTTGATTCAAATAGACCTTCCTATACTTATAAAAAAAAAAAAAGAAACCTTGTCTGTCCACTTGTAGCTGTGCACAAGTTGAGAGTACAATGCTTGTCGTTCCTGCGTGCTCTCTTGAGAAAGGAACGTGGTGTTGCCTAGATTGAAAGGGCCAGGGGGTGGAGTGAGACTTGCAACTGTTTGTTCCACATCCCTGGAGACAAATTAAAACTTGGTGTCAATTAATTGTATTAATTTTGTTTTTAGACATTTACAATGTGTTATGTTGTGGATCAAATTTATGAAATATAGTAGGGTTGTGCGAAACTTCAAAACTTCGATTCAGCTTTGAAACTTTGACTTGACTTGAAAAGTTTTACTTGGCTTTGAAACAAATATCAACTTTGACTTCAAATTAAAAAAATCCAGCTTCAACAATTACAAATATTCACCAATGAATGACGTGTTTGTGAATGTAAGTGTGATGAGTTTGTGTTTCTATTAGGAATGTGTATTTGAATAACTTATGGTAGGCCTATTTTATGAAAAGAAATCAATCATATTTTAGAAAAAAATATTTTGTTATTTCATGGAGGGTTAAGTTTTGTTAAGTTGAGATAGCTTATGATTTAAGCATATAATTGGTTGTGTGCTAAAATACAGTAGCCCCATGGCTTCTTTGGTGCTCACTGATAGCTCACAGCTGACAGTCAACATTCAGGCATATACCTAAATTTTGACTGTCAAAAGCGACAGATGCTAAACACATGTTTTTGCAGATAATCTGGTTTGGTATAGGGATACATAATTTCCCCAGAACATAACATTATGAAAGTAATTTCCCCGAAGATCATAAGCGCTCAAAATAAAACATTGAATTTTTTATAGAGTCTGAAGGGAATAAGGATTATTACATAATACATAGTTTGGAAAATTCAAATTCTAACATATTTTTAATCATAGTTATTTTTATAGTATCTACCTTATAAAAAAATTTAGTTCTCTCCCATCTCATTGTGTGCATTACATATTGTTATTAATTGTCCATTGATACCAGTAGGCTTACCGGTACCAACATTTAATTTTACATCTTGATAGGATGAGGCAATGGAGTGTAATTTCGAGAGGCCTTGGTTTAATTGTTGATTATCATAGAATTTTTGTTTTTTCATAAACTCGCCACTACTGCAAGGTCTATCACTATAAACCACACGAGGGGAAATACTATCGCTATTTACGACTATGAGTTTTTACTGATCACATAATTTGCATTATACAAAACTTGCAATACTTCCTATGTCCTTACTTCTAGGTATTTCTTGGGGATGTTTATTAGACACATGATATCATAGTTTATCATGTCTGCCAAACCATTCACAAAAAGCACAGTTGACATAATAAACATTTGTTTAACTAAACCAGAACTCTGACACATTATCTTAGCTCCTAGACACCGTAACGCTTTGTGCTTACACCGGCACTGCCCCACTATGGCATATTGTGATAGTGTTGGGTTTTGAGTGTCATCGACCTTTGTTTTTCATATAAATGAAATTACCATAGCAGAACCAGAATGTACTAAAAACGTCAACAAAATTTTTGGAATTTTCCCTGCCTCAAATTTTCCCAGGACTGCTCTAATTTCCCCCGAACCTAGTTCGAACATCTTCTGCACCCCAGGGCTTTGTGTATAAAAAATAAAAAAAATAACTTTTGTGTGTGTTATGTTACATGGCAAAGAAGTATTTTTAAGCATTTATAAACTAAGAACTTTTTCCAAAATATTATTTAAATATTGGCAAAATTACAAATCAGACCAAAGAGGAAAAATGTCAAGACCTATGAATCTGTAGCAACCACAGTGAAAGTAATTTTTTTTACTTGAGAATTTTTCCGTAGCATTCGATGTAGTAGGATATAAGTTCCTTGTATTTGTATTTTGTATTCTGAAAATGTAGGCCTATGTAATTATGTGCCTACATTATAAAAACAAGCATTGAAGCATCAATGTCCATGATTGTGAAAAGATGCCATCCTAGTATTATTATTTCTACGATAGGCCTACCCTATTTGGAGTATACCAATGCCATACCTCATATTAAAAATTACAATCGTTGCAAGTTCTTGAAACTCTAGCAAAAATTTTGTATCCTTTCCATCTTCACCATGGTCAGCCCTTACTCCACCTTTTAGAACTTCAAATACATGAGCCACATTGGCTCTTAACACTTTTACGGCATTTAAAGCCGAGTATAACGGTTCCATTATTTTGCCTACAAATACAAATGATAATAACAAACCAAAACAAACACTTTAACTACAGACTTTGGTTTCCTATCAACATTATAAATGATATCCGAACCAGCACCTTGTAAACACTGACCACTATACACAGTTTCATTAAAAATCAGTTTGACCAATACAAAAATGTATACTATCCCAGCCCCAGCTAGTAGTTTCCTAAGGATAATAGATAGATAGTTAAATTATTTTGTTGGTTTCAATATAACAGTTATTAACTTTGAGTATGAAACTGTTAAAACAACACAAATATCCTGCAAAAAAAATGACAAAATATAGAATGTTATTGTTCACTTTATAACTCCGTGTTGTGAGCCAGAAAGCGAGCTATAAGACCGAGTGGCCGCCACCGTTAGCGATGATAGAGCCAACATTATTTTAATGATAGAAGGTATCATGTGATCAGCACAACGAGCCCTCCAGTCGTTAATCTCAGTCTTCTAAGCCTCAGCTGCTAATTATTAATTGAGAATCACTTTATAATAAAATATAACCATTTTACTCTCAAATTAATAGTACCTATGAAAAATATAAAAGAGTATGCAAATGATGTATTCAAATACAATTTGCGCTCTGTAGAGCATCATCATCAATAACAACGACTGTTTCCAGCCTTTGGCCAGGTCAATTTAGTAAAATGACTCAATTGTCGTAAATTTTTCCACCATTCTCCTCTCACTTGCACACTTTTTGTTATCTGCTCCTCCAAACACTTTCTGGAACTTGCTTGAGATCCATTTCCAACATACTTCATCTCCATCTTTCTATTTGGCATCCTCTCTTTTTCCATCTTCATTACATGGCCATGCTTTCTCAGTCTTGCTTTCTATACTTCCCCATATACTCCTTATAATCCCATTCTTTCCCTGATAACTTTATTTCTTATTCTCTTTCTCCTCGTGAAAGCTAAAATGCTCCTAACTAAACTCATTTCCATGGCCTCCATGTCTGTACTGTATATGGGATTATGGGTACAAAGTACGATCTATACAGCACTCCCTTACACTTTAATGGCACTTCTCTTCTCTATAGCCGGTCTCTTACACACCTATAGAACAACTCACCCTGCTGCCCTCTTCTTATGATATCTTCTCTACTCCCACCCTTCACCTCAATAACGCTTCCAAGATATTTTACATTCTGTACTTCTCTCAGCCTTACTCCTTTAAATTTTATAGCTTTATTAGGGCTTATTTCTTCCGTGTCGTTACCATCACTTCACACTACAACATGCTAGATTTTATTCCAGACTCTTTCCATTCCTCATTCCAGTTCTGTAGCTGGTCCTTTACTTCCTCTTCCTTCTCTCCCTATACCATACCAGCATACATCATGGATTTCATTCTTTCCTCCCCGAGTTTCCTTGCTAATTTATTCATGGCCATTTTAATTACCATTACAATAGAAGTAATGAGAAAGTCCTACCTTGCTTCCCTCCAATTTTTATTTGGAGCCACTTCGTCCACCCCTTCTCCATCTTAAAACAATTCATGTTCACTTTGATTAAAACTCCTATTTCCACTTCAGCCTCCTCCCTCTCTTTCCAAACTTTATTTAAATCCACACTATCACATAATTGCTCGCCATACATCAATGCCATTATCAAGTCCTTCCCAAATTCGTACCTTCTTTCCATCAGCTGTCGTATAACGAAGATCAAGTCTGTTGTAGACTTACGTTCCCTAAATCCATGCTGTTTCTGTCTAAACATTCCTCTCATTTTATTTTCTAGTAGAGTTTAATATATTCTTGTACAGTGGAACATCAGCTTTATTCCCCTATTATCCGTACACATTTTTCTGTCCCCTTTCTTTAAAATCAGTATTATAATTCCCCTTTTCCCGTCTTCTGGTCCTTGTTCTCATTCCATATCACTCTCAGCACCTGTAAAAACATAGTATTCCTGCTTCTTCACCAGTTATTATCCTTTCCACAGTCAGTTCGTACACACCTTATTTTTTTAATTGTGTCATCAACTTTAAAATCTAGTGAGATTAAATATATTGGAAAATAATAGTGATCTATATTTATAAAATGAAGCGTTTGTATATCTGCCTGTCTGTTATGATCGTAGTACGATATCTATCGTACGCAGAGGTCTGAAATTTTAAACTTAGTAGTCCCTATGCACAAAAATGTGCACCTCGAGGCCGACATTTTAAAATTATTTCGTGGTTACCTCGGGTAAAGCCAGGTACTTCTGTTAGTCTTATCTTATATATAAAATTCTCGTGTCACAATGTTCGTTCCCGTACTCCTCCGAAACGGCTTGACCGATTCTCATGAAATTTTGTGAGCATATTGAGTAGGTCTGAGAATCGGCCAACATCTATTTTTCATACCCCTTAGTGATAAGGGTTGTCCACCCTTAACATTTTTCTATAATTTTTAGACATTTTTT
>CABFVX010000073.1:432087-490906 GCA_902151425.1 Timema shepardi
CCCCCCCCGCACTATTATTTTCAACACACATATTGAAGAATCATCATAGACTCTACCATAAAATATGAGTGACTATCGACATTTTTATGAGGAATAAATTAAATTTGCAAAATAAAATCTAGCCTATGCTACTCGCTGATAATGTAGCTTTATATTTGTGAAAGAATTTTTAAAATCGGTCCAGTAGTTTTTGAGTTTATCCATTACAAACAAAAAATCAAATCTTTCCTCTTTATAATATTAGTGGAGATAGTGAAAAAGTACCTATGTCAGACAAGTCAGAATAATATCATGGACCATCAGCGTTCCTTAGGGGGAGTTCCTTAGGAAAAAAGTTCATTCAAAATCCCTATTGTCAGAATATGATTATAATTAGTGGAGGAAACCCTAATTGTTTTCGTAGGTAGCAAATGATGTCACACTACCCGCATTTGCGTGGAAGGACAGTGGGAAACCATTTAGGAAAAGCCACCTATAGTGGACCTGACTGGGATTATAACCCTAATCACTCCGTCCTCAGCAGGATAGTGCAAGACGTGAGTGACGCCTTAGACCATTTGACCAATGAAGTTGGATATTCATATGTAAATTTACATGATATTCAACTGTAACTTGTGATACATATTTTCAATATATAGCAAATAATAAAGATAACAAAGTAAAATACCCACTTCGGTGGCCACATGGTCTAATCCGTTGCTCTCGCAACACTTTAGACTGCCGAAAATGGGAAGATAGAAATTAGATCTCTGTTGGGTGCATTGATTATGGTTTTCCTTAAATAGTCCCCCACTCTCCCTCAACGCAAATGCGAGTACACTTCCTTCAAATATAACCTTCCTAATCCCTAAAAACATTAGTGTTATTAGTGCATAGGCGTATAACCCAAACAGGTAATAAGACGCGGTGCTAAAAAAAAGGAAAACTGTTATCAATATCGACCGCAAAATAAAATGTATTTTCTAAAAGTTTATTTTTATAATATGCTTACTATATACCAACACACACTCTTTTATGTTTAATTTTAACAAATTAGTACCCACATTTGTGGGCGTATCTTGTTTTCCACTGATGAAAGGAGCTTAAAAACAAATTTTGTTCGAAATATTTATCAAACGGCTAACATTTGAAGCTATTAAATTTTGTAATAAGGCCATGTCAGGGTTTACTACTATATGGTGCAAAAAGTTTTTAAAATTAAATCGCTTAGCAATAAACAATTAATTTAAGGGTTATGGATGAGAAGGATAGTCCAGAGGAAGTGCATCTGCATTACCGTGAAGAGGTAGTGGACAAAACCATTGTCAGAAATAACATTAGGAAAATAACCTCAAAGACATATGGTAAAGACTCGAATCTTGGCCTCTCCATCACCGGCGATCCAGCCTGTTGCCAGACTGATGCCTTAGACAGTGTGAGCATTAGTAAAATGAATGATTCCATTTGACACTTAATATTCTGAGTGTCAGTTTAATCAAGGTAGCTTCTGATAAGTTGGTATTAAGAATTCAACTGATGGATGACCTCATACAATAAAATAAGATAAAATTTAGGATTCTAGAAAAAGGAAGCTATTGAGAGGTTATGCTGGAAGGAATCAATTTGGTCAAAGCAAAGGACCTGTCGAGACACAACATTAATAATAATAATAATAATAATAATAATAATAATAATAATAATAACTGTAAGTGTGTTTTTTTATGTTTGCTGGAGCAACAAGTATAGAACTCAAATTCATGCTCAGTTAAAATTCTTAATTGGTGTCATTCAATAATAATAATATTTAGCTCCGCGTATTACTACCCGTTCGGGTTATACGCTTTAAGTACTAATTACTCTAATGGATTAGGAATTTGGAAGGTTAAATTAGAGGAAGTGAACCCGCATTTGCGTGGAGGAAAAGTGGAAAACTATTGAGGAAAAACCACCCCAGTTCACCCGACCGAGACTCGAACCTCGATCTCCCCGTCCTCGGCGGTCGAGCTCAACACGACAAGCGCGTTAGCCAACTACGCCAACGAGGCGGGTCTCATTCAATAGTTATATGAACAAATATAAAAATTAGCACTCAATTTTAGTATATGAAAATAAAAAAAACAATTTAAACCTTATCTGTTTGTTAGCTGGTTGGATGTTCAATATCCTCACTGAGCTTCAGAAAGTGTTATCAACACAAAATATTATTTCATCCGCTCACACCTATCCAAACCTACCGCTGAAGATGGTCTGTAAAGGAAACAAACCTCTGGTGGTTTTGTTGAATGCCAACAAGAATACTGGCAGCCATCTTACTAGGGTAAGAAGATACACAACAATCTAAGAACCCGTCTCACTCCATATGGTAGGTAATAAAGAACTCGTACGAACCATCTGTCTGATCGTGGTGCGGTTATTTTTCTTCTTCTTCTTTAGAACACAGTGGAACTGAAATTAGTAAAACCGTTTCACCATAGTTTAAATGATACAATAATATTGATACATATTATTTTAAAATTTAAAAAAACATTAAAATGATCCATATCTTGCTGTTGTCAAGTTGAAAAATGCGAATAGTTTCGTGTCTCAGTAAAACTGCTGTGAAATGGGTTATTTAGTGCTTTAATTGGCTGGATCTAAAATAAATTCACACTTTAAAAATTAAATCTTAAAACAATACAAATTTATAATATATATTGACACCCGCCTCGGTGGCGTAGTTAGCTAACGCGCTAGTCGTGTTGAACTTGACTGCTGAGGACGGGTAGATTGAGGTTCTAATCTCGGTTGGGTGAACTAAGGGGGGAGGGAGGTTTCCTAAATGGTTTTCCACTCTCCCTTCACGCAAATGCGGGCTCACTTCCTCTAATTCAACTATCCCAATTCCTAATCTATTAGCGTAATTAATACTTAAAGCGTATAACCTGAACGGGTAGTAAGACGTGGTGCTCAATAATAATATATATATATAGATTGACGGAAAACTTCTAAATAAAATTTGCCTACATGCGGGGGCCGCTCGGTTGGAACAACTCACGTATGGGTTTACGCCATTGAGTGTTTTTTTATCCTTAAATAGGATACACTTTTTATTTAATGTATAATTCTTTGCTTAGATCAAAATTAGATTGTTATTCTTTTGCTTTATTCTTTTTTGATTATACTATATTGGTGGTGACTTGGCGGTTAAGGTTTTAATCCTGATTGGTATTTGGGAAGCCTTTCCCCCTGTGGTTAATCATTGTGATTTTCCCATTTCCTTTTATGACAAATTCGGGAATATTTACTAAGGCAGTATTATAATTTCAATCCCTTAAGTAAATATGTTGATATTAATTATTTTCCATACCAAGCTTTTACTAACAATCTGGGCTATCCGAATATCTACATTAATTGAATAGGAATGAGAAAGGTATTATTTAGAGATAATTTATTGGAATTTTCATTAAGGGGGAGTAGAAAGCTGTTTACCAGACAAACTTTTGTACACCAAGTCAGGATTCGAATCCCGACCTTCCCGTCACCGGCAATCCAGATCATTTGAGCTTGATTCCTTAGTAACGTTGTAACGTTTAAAAGAGATAGCCTGATATATTAATGTTTGTAAGCCACCATTAGGGTGACATTTGATATAACGATTGAATTGGGTCCAAGTTTGCTGTTTTGTATTATAACAATTAAAAATGGATGATATCTTATTCTATAAATTAAAAGTTCTGGTGTTTTATAGTTATTTTTATTTTAAGTAGATAAACAGTTTGTTTTAGATATTTCACACGTTGTAGATTTTAATAAAAGCCCGAATATTACGTCATATGCATGATAATTCCCGACACGTGAAATTTACAACACAGTTTAAGATGTCATAGACTCCACCTACACGGCTCCTCGTCAGGAAGGAAAGCGAAGAGATGCGTACCCTGAAAGGGTATATCAAGCGACATTTCCTTCTCGAAGCTTCCTAAAATAAAAAAAAGTGTGGTCATCCAGGTGCGTTTCTGTCCACAAAACTCCGTTTTCTTTATAAAGAGAGACGTAGAAGGATGTCGCCATACCTTGCAACTTAACAACTTAACACAAATATATCTTATTACCCACTCTTATTTAAAATATCGTAATTTTGAATAAAGATGTGAATAATAAGTTATTGAGATGTATAATTCCATATCATTACAACGTCTAAGCCCACGTGTCCACCGATGCGGTTTTGATGCAAATGTATATTTTTAAATATTTATTGATATAGCATATTTTATTCTTTTCAAAAATACTATACACAATTGTTTGGATTTTTTTAAATCATGTCTTACTACCCGTTCAAGTTATACGCCTATATACTAATTACACTAGCGTGTTGTAGATTAGGAAGATTATATTTAGACTAAGTGTATCCGCATTTTCGTGGAGGGAGAGTGGAAAACCATTCAGGAAAAAACCAACCTCAATACACCCAACTGAGACTCGAACCTTTATCTCCCCGTCATTGGCAGTCTAGTATACTGTGAGAATAGTGCGATAGACAACGCGGCCACCGAAGCGGTATAAATACTGTACTTAATCTTGGTAATATTTTTTAGCCAAAAAACTAGATAATATATTTCAAATTAATTCTTTACCCAGTTAAATATGGTAAAATGTGCGTCGACAATTTTCAAAATAGGTTTCAAATTTCCAACGCCTTAGCTCAGTCAGTAGAAAAATTATCTGCTTAACCAGTCCCAGGTTCGATTCTCAGCATGGTCTAAAAATGTATCATTGGGGAAATGTGGATGGATTTTCCCTTTAATAGGGATGAATTAATGGTATGGGTTTGGGTGTCGTGGCTCTTCTATGTGTTAGTGTCGTGTGCTGATATAATCAGGTGGTTCAGAAAGTTACCTCAGCTCAGTTTCAAATTAATTTGTGATCAAATTAAACATTTGAATGAAGATCATTATTTGATGAAGTGCACCTTTAAATGTTAAAATAATAATAATTTCAATTTCAATTTCCTTTATTAAAGTGCTGACCAACAGTCGTAAGACCTATAGGCCAGCACTGAAAGTACACAAGTACCTTACAAATACATATATTTACACGAGAAAATAATATAAACAAAAATGGCTTAATAATGCTATATAATGATTAATAGTTACAAAAAAAGTAATTAATAATTATAATAATAAAAAATATCAATAATAACAACAAACTAAAGAGTGGTTAAAAGCAGTAACAATATGCAAAAAATAGATCTGAATATTGTAAAATCTAGACTTTATTGGCAGAACCTCTCAGTGATAAATTATTGATATGGGAATAATAATAATAATAATAATAACATTAATAATAATTACGGTGAATCGATGCTCTGCCTCGCCGGTGGCTGTGCTACCAGAATTCTCTTAAGACCCCTCTCCTATGCAGGTTTCGAACTATCAGGGCTTGTCACGTGCCGTGTGGCTGCTGATCCTGACCACCACCACAGCGCCACAAGCGGAGATCCTCTCTAAAGTGCACGTCCCTTTCGACAGCGAGTTTCTGGTGGCCAAGGAGGAACCGGGGAACATAACACTCGTGGAGGTGTACCAAGTGGCTGCGGGACTACCTCTTCGTGAGGAGCTGTATGGTTTCTGGACTCCCGCGGGAGTAAAACCTCCGCTCAGGAACTATTTATTCCAAAGAAGAAATAACCTACATGGGCTCGTATTGAGGGTTGCTTACTTACTGGTATGTTATAGTGACAGTAAAACAAAGTTTCCTTATAAAAATTGCTTATATTTATGTCATTCTGACATGAAAAGTGTGCCTGTACATGGTCTCAAATTCCTGTTTGGGAATATTTTACAAATATATTTTAGCTAATCAACATAATCTCCTATAAATTTACTGAATATTTTAATTGTGTGTTCCAGTAGTCATGGTTTATATCCATGAGTGTGGAGTATTTGGAGATGTATGTTGAAACATCTATTTTCTATTAAATTATCCTAATCTATAGCGCTTACGTTCCCCATCTAAAATAATTAGAACTTTTTATTTCAAACCAGACAAATAATTTCTAGACATGGAGTTAACGGTTTATTTATAATCCTGATTGAAAAAACAAGCTAGTTTGAAATAGATTATTTTAAAGGCTTCCTTCCCTGTAAGTGTTGTATAGTGGTGTTTTTTTTAGTGAAATCTGGAGAAAACGGAGATAGTTTTGGTACATTTTTTATATAAACTTTTGAAAATAAACTATTCAAGGTTGTATCCTGATTGGCGTATTCTTCCTTGAGTACCGTGGGGTTGAGAAGCTTACCCCAATGACTCGAGTAAGGGAAGGGCATTGTGGTTTTAATAGTTAAAGAGTGATACCTGTGATAGGCATTCCACCTATATGGGGTAGGTTTAAATCAGTATAAAAATCCGACTACATACACAGAGATATAAACTGGCGGTGTCAAAATAAATAGAGGGAGGTTTATATGTATGTACCTTGACAAATCTCTGCGTAGTTTGTAAAGCTATGTTTAATATTTACGAAACTTAATTTAATTATATTTTGTATTAGAATATTTGTATGCGATACCAAATATGTTTGTTTAACAATATATTCACCCGCCTCGGTGGCATAGTTAGCCAACGCGCCAGTCGTGTTGAGCTAGACCACTGAGGATGGGGAGATCGAGGTTCTAATCTTGGTCGGGTGAACTGGGGGTGGTTTTTCCTAAATGGTTTTCCACTCTACCTCCACGAGAATGCGGGTTCACTTCCTCTAAAATTCAACCTTACCAATTCCTAATCCATTAGTGTAATTAGTACTTTAACGTATAACCCTAACGGGTAGTAAGACGCGGTGCTAGCTAAAATAATAATAATAACAATATATTCAGTACAGTTAATTAAATTTTAAAAAATTTAGTCGCTTCAATGGTTGAACTGTCCAAGGTGTCAATCTCATGTTGGACTGGTCTGTTGCAGAAGGGGAGATTGAGGTTCGAATCCCGGTTAGGTTTACCAAGGATGGCTTCTTATTTTTCTAGGGGGCTCCCCATTCCCATCCTCCACAAATGCGGGTAGGCTACCTCTCGAATGCTTTCTTCCTCATCCCTACACCATTAGAGTAATTATCATAAATGCGTATAGCCTAAACAGATAGTAAGATGCGGTGATGAAAAAAAATGTTGCTTTACATGTGTTGTGATTTTTCTGTAATTTTATGCGGGAGACTGTACCTATGGACAATAAACACTGAAAAACAATTCTTTTTCGCGACTTATCCATCCGCAGCTCAAATTATAATGCCTTTATAATGGAGAACAGTCATTCAAGTTTTCTTGGACAAAATTCGACTCTCTCATTATCTTAATAACAAAACACAAACACAAATAAAAGTGTGTTTATTCAACTCAACGTTTTTTGGAATCTAAATTATGGTGGCAACTTAATATTTATCTGACACAGAATCCTCCTACAACTATGAGCCATTTGGATGCTGCCAAGGGATATGTCAACATTGTATGGGAACTTCTGGAAAAGCAACTGAATTTCAAGTAAGTGTGTGAAAAAATGTAATATCAAAACGACATTTGGATCAATTATTATCTAATGCCTGTGGTCAAATGGTCAACCATGAGTTTAGAGGATCTTAGTTTTTAATTTCGGATGTTGATGACAAAGAAATTTATTATTTATGTAGGTGCATCCTACTACCCAATTTTTAACATTCTAAATGATCAAGTACTGTGTTGTGTTAAAGTTAGTTTGTAAGTCTTGTGTTGATGTATGTGCGTTTATATAATTCAATTTAAATGTTCATTTTAAGATCAATTCAAATCTCAATGGGAAGCATGAAACCACTGAGAGTTTGGATACTCAGCTCCAATGCGTTAGAAAAACTATTAGAATTCCGGTTAGTGAAATGATAATTTATCAAACGTAATGTAATTTAAAATCCGTATCCCTTACGTGATGCAGTCTGAGACGAATTAGTTTGAGAGTGTGTTAATTAGTTATTAATTTGTTTTTACCAGGTGTTAGTTAGATATGAGATATAGTAGAATTCTATTAGGAAACAACCTTTAGAAAATACAAATATGTGTTCATTAGTTGTAGTATTTGATAGATATTGATACTATTTATTAAAAGTTAAAGATCACATAACTTTTAGAATTGTTTTAGTAGTTGTCAAAAAATGTTCCTTTACATATAAATCGAATTGTTATCTTTATTCACAGGAAGCATAACTAATTAATATAAATTCATCCCAAAAAATAATCACTCTTCTTTCTTGGAATAGTTTATTTTGCCCCCTTAGCAGAAACTGCTTGCAAAATGAAGCCAGTTTGAGAAATAACTCAACGAGTTTCTGCCTTTAAATTGTTCTTGAGCCAATAGACACGTCGTCTAAGGCGTCAGGCCCGTGATGGGTTGGATTGTCAGTGACAGAAAGGCCTAGAAACTTATATAAATATGGCTGTGTTCCCTATTTTTATGTTATTTTATAAAGCAACGGAAATCTTAAGAAAGATCTCTAACAATGTTTACTTTAGAGCGAAAGACTGTTAGTCAAGAAAGACCAAATTGGTTCCCGACAAAAAAAAATAGCAAATGCTACAAAAATTCAAAATGCTCTTGGCTACCACTTACCTCCTCATGCATATCCTATATAATAAGCCGCTAAATAGCCCTAATGCACAGACAAGGTATACACCAGACCCCAAGCCTCGAGATCAAAATGGCAGCGTTCCAAGGGAGAGCTTAAGCCCTTCAACAAGGGTATAAATAGATGTCATAAAGGGGCTTTTTTTAAAAAAAAGAAAAGCTAATTCTAAACATGGTTTCATTAAAGAGAGGGCAGAAATATCTATCTCGAGTCGATCGGCCGACTTACAAAAAGCTACATTCAGGTAGCGACCCAACTCCCTCTTCACATAATCGTACCTCACAAAGAGCTTAGCAAATTGTCCCTTACCATTACAATGGTCCCTTTATGACAAACATATTAAAAGTTAGTCTTGTAACAACTTACACGTTTGAGAGTGTTTTTATCACTGAACATTAACCACCAGCGAACTGCAGTATTGATGAATTCAACATGGCTCAAGGAGCGCAGCGAGACTTTCGTAAGGTTGAGGATCTGTTATAAATTTGTCTATAATCTAATGTTTGGACCTATAAACTAAAAACATTGCCTACCTCCTCACCTCTCTCTTTACTTTCTATGAACCGCTCAGATATATACAAGTATACTGAAGTATATAGAGGACAAAGTATGAAACTGAAGGGCTGGGAAGGGGTGGTACCTTCTATTCACCTTGAAAGGATGCTTAATTTGATATATTTCACTATGGTTTAACTTATAAGATCAATATTCTCTAAATAGAAAAATGACATCTGGATAAGGGAATCGAAACCAGGACCTTTGGTTTGAATTTTCACACGTCCATCACAAACTCTGCCTTAAAATATGAGTGAAGAATGACACTGGGCATGGGGCAATTCCTGGATAGCTCCCTGGTTAAAGCACTGTCGTACTAATCCAAAGGTTTCTGATTCGATTCCCGTGTCCAGATGACATTTTTCAACTTGAAAATATGGTACTTAGATACGGCTATAAACGTTCTTAATAAATATAATAGATTGTATATTTAATCCATTATAAGATAGAGCCATAGTGGAAAGACTGCTAACTTTCATAGTAAACGTAGTGAACCATTATTTCAAATAGTTTGTTCTTTCAACACTGTGAGACAGGCCTATATCTGAAAATCAGTATTGTAGACGAGTATAAGCTAAGAACTAAGAATCCCTTGTTTCTACAATAATTTAGCAAAAATATATTTTATAAATGATCAAATTTATCTATAAAATCATTCGATAACTGTACACTATGCTAGTGATATTTGTGTTTGTTATTTATTTTAAAGGATTGACTACCAGCCCTTAACTAAACCAAATTGGAACGAATTAATAAACATGTTGATGGACGATGCGATAGACTTCACTGGAAATACAGTCATGATGAACCTTGACAGAGTATCTGCAGTGAAGTTCACAACTCCAGTTCTGTATGCCAGGTAAATAAACCTTGCATGTTGTTGGAAGTTTAAAGTACTTTATATATAAACTTCACTTCTAATAGCGTCATGATGACATTATGACAGGTCATCTTTAATTTGTATTCATCACAGACAATTCTCATAGCTCCAATACATAAAACTATGTTTATGATCTTCTTGTTGCATAAATGTATATTTTATAATTCCCTTTGTCATTTTGGAATTTTAGGTAATATTTTGTTAGTTTGAGTTATATTTTAGTCATTCAAGGACATTTTTTTAAATCATTTTTAAGAATATTTGGGTAATTTTAAGGCATTTATGTTAGACAAGTTTTTTTTTAATTATTGATATTTTATAAATCCATAAATTCTCTCAGCACACAATTGTGTAGAAAATTAATTTTGTATCCTCATTGCTTGTATGGTTGTAAAAAATATTTCTTTTTCTGAGACACTGCGACTAAGCCGGAGAGGGTTGGGTTAGTAGGGGGTAGTACATGTTTCTAAATAAATATTATATTCAGCAGAATGCAAGAATTTAGTAGTAAAAGGATTTTAGTTGCTTTTATAATTTTTAGTTTACAATTTTATAAAGTATGTGTTTGATTTAGCCGTGTGCATACGGGTTTTTGTTCATAATTTTAGCTAATTTTTTTTAAGTAATTTTTTTAGAATTTGTAGATTATTTTATCTGTAATTTTTTTCGGTCATTCTTAGATCATCAAAATCCGGACCCTGAAGATGAGTATTGACAGAGTAGTTGCTATACCGAATTTCTAATCTCAATAATTCTACCTCTTCAATGAGTCGTTTATAACTTTTGAAATGAAATAAATCAGAAAAGAGTGTGTTTTTTTTAATATATTTCTATGGCTTCCCTTCAAATCATGGTAACGAGTCTTTTAGTGTTGGGTATTGCATAATGTATGAAAATAATGTTGACTACGACAGTTAATTTCAATCAAATTCAGACTCACTTCGGTGGCCGCGTGGTCTAAAGCGCTAACCTCGTTATGGACAAGACGACCTAATAATAGAAGATCGGGGTTCAATCCCGAACGGGTGCACTGAGGATGATTTTTCCTAAAAGATTTTCCACTCTCCCTCAAAGTAAATGGGATTTATTTCCTCTAAATTAAGCCTTATTAATCCTTAACCCATTAGTGTAGTTAGTTCATAATCGTATAACCCGAACGGGTGCTAAAAAAATAAAGTACCTATTGAGGATGTTTATATAATATTTTTATGTAGATTTGTTACGTAGAATTTTCATAATTTTTTAAGTGAAAATCTAACTAAACATTAAAAAGAGTTGAATTTGATATAATTTTCCAATTATTAAGTTTCATCGCGTTGTTTATTAATGTTTAAGGTTGTGTTTAAATTGAACATGTCTCCTTTCTGTGCAGCTACAGGGTGTTTTTGAGGCAGCCAGAGCATCAAATCAAAGTGTCCTGGACTAGTTTCTTGCGTCCTTTCTCTAGAACCCTCTGGCTTGCCATTTCAGTGTACTTTATGGGTCTGTCTTTACTTCTCTTCTACTGTACACCTTTCTGTAACGAAAACCTCAAATTTAAAGATACCATCTTTTATGTATTCATCATTTCCTGCAACCAAGGTAAGTAAGGTATTTTTGATAAATAGCTGAGGGGTTTTGGGGCAGTATAATGCTATATCACAAAATATTAATTTTCAGGTTTTTTTAAATTTAAAGAAGTATGTTTTTTCCATAATTTGAAACAAATTTTATATATCATAATGAACAATCTTGTTTATCTATGAACTGTATAATACAATACAATTAAATAGTATATATAAATGTTGTTGTGACATACGAGTAGTTCATTGTTGCTCCCAAGCCCTTCAATTGTTAAAAAACAACAACAAATTAATTTTGCGGGAATATATAAGCAGATTTATTTCAAACAAGTGTATTTTAAGAATAACACGTACTAATATCTATCTGGGCTATCCCAATAGTTACACTAATTTTAATGGTATAAATTACGGTAGAATTTATAAGAAATGCAGAAGTATTTTCGTGGAATAATTTTAGAAACTTATTTAAGAAGAGGGTAGTTTTAATACAGCTGGCCAGATTTTGAACCCTAACCTCTCCGTCACCAGCAAACAAGACCAAACTTTTCTGACGGCTAAGTTCACCCACCCACCGATTCGGGTAGTTATATAAATATTAATTCAGTCTGCAGCTATTAAATTAATTTTTACACTAAACTAAAAATAAGTCGTAGGTACCTAATATATCAGATAAAAACTTAAGTGTTAAATAAAAATTTACAAACAACGCCCGCAGCTTTGGGTACGCAGCTTCATGATAAATAACACTGTATACTGGTTTTTCTGAGAAAAATTAGTATAAAAGTAGTTAGCTGACAGCCAATTTTATAAAATTTTAATCCAAACATCAAATTTGAAAGAAAGTATACAGTATTGAATCATACTATTTATATAATCATAAAAAAATATCTATGGCATAAGTCCGAAATCGAGCTATACCGACCAAGGGGCCGCCATCATTGCGATGCTTGTGCCAACATTTGCAGATAGAGTGTGTCATGTGGTCAGCACAACGAGCCCTCCAACCGTTAATTTCAGTGTTCTAAATTGGAGCTGCTACTTCTTTATTCAAGTAGTTCCTCATTTGTCCTCACGAAGCTGCGTTAGACCCCGTTCTAAGATCCACAGATACATTTTGGAAGCAACGGGGATCGAACACGGGACCTATGTATGTGTAGCCAGGAACCCCGACTATTAGAACATGAAGGTAGTCTGTTGTGGTTATGTTACAGTGAAACCCCGTTTTTAGTTAGAACATGTTCTTACTAGTTAAAACTAGATTATACTGAATACCTTTGTTACAATTAGAATTTACTGCTGGTCATAAATTAATGTCAGTTAAAACTGGTTTTAATTAAACAAAACGCGTTTTGATAAAAAAAAAATGACTCAGTTAAAACGGTTTTGACCCTGGTCAGGGTTCATTTAGCTTACACGTGACGTATTAGAACGATTCTGATTGGCCGAGTGGCGTCGCCTGACTCGGGCGGGGCGAGTTGGTCGACACGCCGCCCGCTTGTGCACGCATACACTCTTAGTTAGTTATAAGTTATTCACGAGCTAGGTTTACCTGGATGACAGCTCGAAATTTTACTAGAAGTAATCCCTAATATATCACTACGCCAACAGCTTACATATATCACTTTGGACGACTGTAATGAAAACAGATGGTAATATATTAATGTGATAGTTAACCACGGTAATTTAGGCCAATATTATATATATATTTATTTGAACTCTGACACAAAGTTTATTTATAGTTTTATTCCACTTTAAAAAAATGTTCACATCACTTTCACAAAAAGTTCTAACAAACATAGCTTCAAAATTGCGACTGAATAATTTAAACCATATGATTAAACATAACGGGAAACAAGTTTTTTACAATGTTGCAGACACGCAGTTGATGAAAATATTTTACTCGGTTAAATATTTCAAAATACGATAAAATAATCATAAAATAATTTATTGTATGTAAAAAAATTACAACCATTTTCTCTTTTCCAAGTATATACGATGCCTGTATTAAAAGGTATTGATGTGTGCACTATACTAAACATAATCAATAACGTTCCAGAACGAAAAATAAGTACTTTTAATTATGTTTAAAATATTGTTTCCAGTTGGATGAAAATTAAAATTTTAAAAAAGGCAATAGTATGAGAAAACTTAAGTTTTCGTTATTTTAAATGTAATATATAACAGGTAATTAAAGATCTTTACATTTACAACAAAACTGTGATCTTTTACAAGTGTTTACCAAACCCTTCCTTCACCTCTGGCAAGACATCTTGTGAATGTGGGGAAGCCAGGCCTCCACCGTGGTTCGGATTCCACGTTAAACTGTAGGTCCTCCATTTCATCTCACAATCGCCCTACAATTACACATTAGCATAAGTGCATACAACCCGAACGGGTAGTAAGACGCGGTGCTAATAATAATAATAATAATAATTTTACAAATGTTGGCAACCAAAAACCTAAACATATGATTTTCGAACTGTCATCCAGGTAAAAACCTATCGTGAACAGATATATATAGATGGAGTCGTACACATTTGTCATGGCAGATCTAAATCAAGAAACGCAACGGAAAGAAGAATTTTTAAAAAGGATATTACATATTTATGAACACTAAAAAAAAACCTACAATGTCATGATAAAAGAAATTTACGATAAATTAGTGCATGAAATTGAAGAAGCACAATTAGATGAAAAAGAGACACCGAAACAGTAGAGAAGATTAAATCGATTCCATGTTATTAATATTTGTGGACGCGAAAGTTAGTGACAAAAAAAGAGCCTATAAAGTTATACTTATTCCATGTTATTAATATTTGTGGGACGCGAAAGTTAGTGACAAAAAAAGAGCCTATTAAGGTCTACTTATATATAGACGACATTTTCGATATTATTGAAGCAGTTCATGTGGCCTTTGGTCATGGAAGTCAATACAGGCAATAACTGAAACTTGAAGAAGATATGTGAACATAACAATAGAGATGATAAATATATTTCTGTCTATGTGCGAAACTTGTCAGCGTAAAAAAAAAGTATGAAGAAAAAGGGGCTTGTTTCTAAACCTATACTTCATTCAGAAATTAACAGTCGTTTTCAAGTTGATCTGATTGACATGCAAACGCAAGAAGATCGTGGATTTAAGTTTATAACGGTGTATCAGGACCACTTGACAAAATTTGTTTTGTTACGTGCACTGAAAATCAAGAGAGCCGTGGAAGTGGCACATCAATTAACAGATGTATTTTTTACATTTGGTGCTCCTTGCATTTTACACTCTGATAACGGCAGAGAATTTGTTGATTCTGTCATAAATAAGCTGGCTTCATTTTGGCCCGAGTGTAAACTGATTCACGGAAAACCCAGGCACAGCCAAAGCCAAGGGTCTGTTGAACGCGCTAACCAAGACAATGAACAAATGTCGGCTTCGTGGATGCAAGACAACAATACTAGGAATTGATCAGACGGTCTTCGTTTTGTACAATTCATGAAAAATCGGGCACTTCATTCTGGTACTAAGCAATCACCATATAAATCCATGTTTGGTACAGAGCCGCGAGTAGGGCTTATGACTTCGAGTTTTCCTCTAGATGTTATTAAGGAGATACGAGATGAAGATGATCTTAAAGAGGCTTCAAATAAAATTAATGTGAAAGATTAAGAAAACGAGGTATCTTATGATGTGTAAATATTACATGACTCAGAGGAAGAAACGGCCGTAGCTAGTAGCAGTGGACATTCTCAGATTACAGCTACAGCCAGTCAAGAAGACCCAGAAGCTGTAGCTAGTATGAGTTCAGAGCCTCAAATAATGTCAGCTAGTGACGAAGATCCAGAATCTGTAGCTAATGAGAATCGACAATCCCAAATAAGAGCAGCTACACAAAAACCTCATGAAAACTTTACATAACAGGCCAAGAGAATGAAATTGGCTTCGGATTCAATACACGCTCCTGTAGAAATCAGTGATAATATAATTATACCAACTCCTGATGTCGACAGAGCAAAAGCAGATCTCCACAATATTATTGGAGTGGTTCTTCAAAAGGATGAACAGGGTTTGCACAGGATTGAAACAAAATATGGGATACTCGATAAATTGTATTGGAGGTATGTATTGTTGAATTTATTTCAATAACTAGGGACAAATGTCGTCGCAAACTCTTTCAGTGGCTCCTTGGTTCAAAGCACTGAAAATGTTCCACTGTTTAATGTTGCTAACTATGCATGTCATTCATTAATGTTTTAAGGTTTAATATTTTTATTGTAATATGCATAGTTCGTAGAGGTTCCTCTTAAATAGCTAATCGTTTTTTAAGTACGCCAACTAAATGTGCTTTTTCGGGTCCGAATTCGACGTATCCAAATAAAAGTTCTTGCTATTAGAAAAAGGGCCAGAGACAAATTTATCTTTAAGAACTGCTGCCATGACAACATCCTTAGGAACAGGCCAAGGATTTATTCACTCTGTGTGTAAGAAGGCGTGTATGTCAAAAAGGTACTTTTGTAAGAAAAAAGGCAACCTGTGTAACTCGAAATGCCACGATAGTTTGTCTTGCAATAACAAGTAATGTAAACTTACTTTTCCCTTTTTTTATTTTATGTTTGTCTTTTATTAAGACTCAATCTAATTTCGTTAAACGTATCAGACTAATTAATATATTTTTAATGTACGATTATTTTCATTTCACGTTTTTAATACGGTAGACATGGCTCTGTTAAGATCCTTAAAAATGTTCCTTTAGTGTATGATTATATTTGTATTACTTTAATATTAATGACATAGATGTGTGACCAATATTCTCAATAAATATTGTATTAAACAATACAAATGTTTTTTAATCCCAATCAACACTTAATTGGTTTTGATTTAATTATTTCCCCCAAACAAGTTTCTCTAGCTAAAACTAGTTCAAATTTAAAACTAGTTTTATCTAAAATTCAAACATGTATAGCAGTAAATTTTAGTTATAGCAAGGAAATTCTAGTTGTAACAAAGGCATTCAGTATAAACTAGTTTTAACAAGAGAAAACGCGTTCTAACTAAAAACCGGTTTTGACTGCAACAGTTATATTGTAACAAATTGTTCTTCG
Organism: Timema shepardi; assembly: GCA_902151425.1. Lineage (NCBI taxonomy): Eukaryota > Metazoa > Arthropoda > Insecta > Phasmatodea > Timematidae > Timema > Timema shepardi. Next base: position 448,778 of record CABFVX010000073.1, read on the forward strand.
GAAAGATTAAAATATATTTATTTCATGATACGTCAAAAAATGTCCCAAGTTGTAATGAAGTTTGTCTTTGCTTATTTTAGATAATTTTCTTAGTTTCACATTACTAGGAATCAACATGATTAAGACTAAAAACATAAGCTAGCCATAAAATATTTGTTATAACTTTTCTAAGAATTTTCTGATGTGGTACTCTTGTAAGAAATTTAACTTATCATTTAATTCATAATATTCAATCTGGTCCAGTTTTCCATGACGTGGAGGTCGTTTTTTAGTATAGGTTTTTCCTAAATGTTTTCCCACTATACCTCAAAGCAAATGCGGCTACGCTACAGTCCCTATTAATTCTACCGTACTCATTCGTGCTCTATTAGTGCCAGGATGACTTTAATAGGCATTACATGTAAATAATTTGTTTAACTCTTTGCCATCCTTTGATATTTTAAAGAAACTATGTAAATAAATCTTTAGGCTGAATTGATTGTAAACTTAAGATTAAAAATACTCGCAATGGTGGACACATGGTCTAATACGTTGATCTCGTGCTAGACTGGATTGCTGGTAACAGGGAGATTGGGGTTTGAATCCCGGTTGGGTGTAATGTACATAGACTGATTTTTCCTCAATTATTACCCACTCTCCCGACATAAAAATTATTTAAGATGTTAACTAGTAATCCCTATTTCATTAGTGTAATTAATGTATCTGTGCAACCCCGACGGGTAGTAAGACACGTTGGGATAAAATAATCAAGTGCTACGTAAATAAATAAGTATGTATAGTTAGATTCAGATAGCAAAGAACTTATTTGCCAGCTACAAAAGCTACTAAAATAATATTCAGACATTCATGTATCCACTCATGTGATCTGCAGCTGTCCCTTTCGAATATTTCAAATAAAATATGTTTATATTTAATACTGCCACATATTTACAATGATAAGTTATTTCGTATCTGAAATAGTTGCGGGAATATGATCAAAATTGAAAATTTCTGATTATGTAAACTACCCTTAAGCTCAACCTCATTTTAATTTGAAAAGGAGAACTGTCATTTTGTTTGTAATGTTAAACAGTTCCTAGATACCAAATTTAATCAAAATAGTTATAGCTTATTTTTTGTACATGAGATTTTTTCTATTTTTGCCCTTCAGTAATAACTTTAATTTTTAGAGTTAGATTATTATTATTATTATTATTATTATTATTATTACTAGCACTGCGTCTTACTACCCGTTCGGGTTATACGCACTTACGCTCATGTGTAATGGTAGGGTGATTGTGAGATGAAATGGAGGACCTACAGTTTAACGTTGAATCCAATCCACGGTGGAGGCCTGTAATTCCCCACATTCACAAGTTGTTTTAGAGTTATATATCTGATCCATCCGACAACTTAGTTCAGTCAGTAGCGTGTCTACTTACTGAGCTAAGGGTCCCCGGTTCGATTCACTGCATGGCCAAAAAATGTATCATTGGTGAACTGCGGGCTTACCCTTTTAAAGTAATAAATCAATGGCTGGGGGCTGGATGTTGTACCTGTGACAGTCTTAAATTAAATTATAAGGCAAATGAAGCTATGACAGGCTTATCAAGCTGATAGTTGAAAATATATGGCGTGTATAAAAAACTGATCACAGACTGGAAACATTGATGGATGTAAAACAAAAAGATATCTAATTCTAAAAATGTTTAAGGGAACCTCGTGCAAATCCTAAAAACCTAGTCTTAGCCAGATCGGTAAAATAGTTTCGGCTCTAGTCTGAGATACATACACAGATAGAGGGGGAGAGACAGATGGCATCTCAAAAACCACTTTTTCGATTTCATGTTGTAATGAAACGTCAACATTTTATCAAAATATCGATTTAGAATATGTTTAGGATCACCATATTTCTCCCTCCAAGGGGTCGAGAGGAAGTATACATATGTTTGTATTTTATAAAATTTCCTTTCTATGAGAATCCCACTATACACTAATTTTAGGGTGTCTGAATAAAACAAGAGGCTCCGTCATGAACAGGTTTGGTGCCCCCCCCTCGGAACAGCTTTGCTCAAATGCTGCTGTTGTCGGCCTCTTTGACCACAGTCGTGATCATGGCAGCATATTCTGCCGGGCTGGTATCTTCTCTGGCCGCTAAGGACCAGAGACTGCCTTTCACCACGCTTCAAGAGCTGTTGGATGAGGGCTCCCACCAGTTCGGCACGGTGGACCACTCGGCGGAAAAGGAACTATTCATTGTGAGCCACATATCAAATATTAGGGTGGAAATGTAGGGGACGCGATAAAAGGGGTTTGTGCAGTTTTATCAAAATATTGCTCCAGTAGAAATAAAGAGTTTAATTGTCTATATATGATGATATCAACAATTGTTGAATATCTTTCATGAGCATAGCGACAATAAATGACAAACATTTCAAATTAAGATAAAAAGTTATCCTTCAATTCCAGGACACCCTTGAAAGATATTCAAGAATTGTTGATATCTAAGCTAAGTAACGCCAATTTTAGGGTTTTTACTCCTTCCCCCTTTATCACACATTGTCACAATTTTGTAAATCCTCCCCTTCTAATACTGTCACAATATCACGCACACCTCCTTCCCATATTTAAATATTATTTTTAATTGTGGACCCAATAGTATAACTTTTTTTATTAAACGTGTTCGTACGAGTTCGCCAATCTCAACGATGAGTCGATAGCTGTTTGTTTATACGTGCGCCCCGACGGATTTACTAACACAGAAAGTTGCCCGATACTCTTAGTTGTAATGTGACGTCACACTATATCTGACTCCCCTACCACCTCGTCACGCTTGGTCACGTTGGACACTACTCGCCCCTGATATGTGTACGTAGTTTATGGACAACCCCTAGCGGGTTATTTCTAATCACCAACGTGATAAGCATATGCGGCTAACTTTTTAAAATATTTTTTTTTAAATAATTTTTTCAAAATAATTTAAATGCTGACTTTATTCACATTAACCCTTTATTTATATATATATATATATATAATAGAAATAGTAAATAAATGATAGTATTTTTGTTTGAAATATGAATTTATATCATTAGATTAAGTGATAAATTATTATTCTGGTGTCTGGATGTAAATTAAATCCTTTAATTATGTGTAATTAAGCCAGATGTCAGCATCATATAGCTAAAATATTGAGTCAAACTCTAAATGTGTGTGTGTATATGTGTGTGTATATATATATATATATATATATATTAATCCTAGTCTTAAAGTCTTTCAAATCCTTCAAATACTTGAGTTTTTCGAATCCTTTAGGGTATTCGATATTAGAACATAATAAAAAAATCATATTCAAGATTTTAAATAAAATATGTATATATTATGTTCTAATATCGACTACCCTAAAGGATTTGAAAAAAATCAAGTATTTGAAGGATTTGAAAAACTTTAATACTCCTATTAATCGATGATTATAAAGACTCAAAGATTCAAAGGACTTGAGATTTTGAACGAATCAAGGATATAAAACATTCTAGTATTCTAAGTACTCGAAGGACTTGAGGATTCAATTAACTCAAGGATTCTAGTACTCTTAAGTATTTGAAGGACTCTAGGAATTGACTATTCGAATGACCTATCTATAATTGAAACACCCGCCTCGGTGGCGTAGTTGGCTAACGCGCTTGTCGTGTTGAGCTCGACTGCTGAGGACGGGGAGATCGAGATTCGAATCTCAGGTCGGGTGACCCTGGGGGTGGATTTTCCTAAATGGTTTTCCACTCTCCCTTCACGCAAATGCAGGTTCACTTCCTCTATTTCTACCTTCTAAATTCCTAGTCCATTAGAGTAATTAGTACCCGAATGGGTAGTAAGACGCGGTGCTAAATATTATATTATAATTGAAACCTTTAACACGAGCGTATGTTGTTGTAGAGCTCCAAGGACCCTGTACTAAGACAGTTGTACGACAAGGTGATGTCGTCAGACACATCCAACTTCCCCAGCAGTATCGGAGGAGGTCTGGAACGCGTGTGTACGACTCAGTACGCCTTCTTAGCGCCTCTCATCAGCGTCATGGGTCGCTCTGAAGAACTTCCTTGCAGGATTAGCATGCTGCCTTATGTGTTCATGAAGGCTAGCCTACCCTTTGCCACTCCTAAGAACAGTACTTACAGACGACTCTTCAACCACAAGTAACACCACTAACACAGGCGTGATATTTCCGTACGGAATTCGATACGAGTAAACCTTGCCATGTATATGGTCAACTATCATGACATATATTATCAAAACAAGTAGCTAATACACTTGTCCGTAATTTGCTAGTATTATTTATTATAGTTTGCAGCAATGTTCAAATACAGAAGATTATTATTATTATTATTATTATTATTATTATTATTAGCACCGCGTATTACTACCCGTTCGGGTTATACTCACTTAGGCTAATGTGTAATGGTAGGATGATTGTGAGATGAAATGGAGGACCTACAGTTCAACGTAGAATCCGAACCACGGTGGAGGCCTGGCATTCCCCACATTCACAAGATGTCTTGTCAGAGGTTTGGTAATCAGATAAATCTGTGCCGGGACCGAGGATTGAACCCCGGCTGCCAGCACAGAAGTCTGACACCTTACCCCTAGACCGCCAGGTCACCGACTTGAAGCAGAAGAGATACTCTAGCAAATTCAGTAGAGATTTCCTCTTATTTCAAACAGAAGTGAAACGAAATATCTTATTATCGAAGAAAAAGTTTGAGGGAAGCTATTTTAATCAAATGTATCTAATATATAGATCCATAATTTCAAAAAAATATTCCAAAATTTTTCAAAAATACTTTACTGAAGAAATTTAATTTTTGTTTGCAATATTAACTAAACTATAAGGATGAAAGCAATGAACTTTAGAATATTCTTCGTACGTTTTGTAGTAGGTAGCTACTTCATTGTTCATCTCGTAATAGCCGTCTTCGTTATTCTAGTACATGTTTCTCTACTTAATTAAGCACGAAAACAGCTCCCGTCTGTGGGAAAAAGGGGGTATTTAATAAAGATAACTAGTACACTTATTTTATTATCCCATGTGTTTGTGTCAGCGTGAGAGCTTAGCTAAAATAAAATAGGCAATTTTCAGAACCACAATTTATTACTTGGTGAAAAAAGACCGAACTAATTTCAAATTGATCGATTTTTGGCCTTGTCAAAAATCAAAGCTTGAACCCATAAACTATCAGTACTACTGACTAGACTAAACAACGCAATATTAAACAAATTACATTCTTAAAATACAGGATACAATAATAAACCCGGGCACGGAAATAAAATCCATTACTTTTGGATGATTGCGCAAATTTTCTTATACCATTAAACTTTTTTTAAATAGCCTACTTTGAAATATTTAAGGTATTTCGTGGAAAATAAAAACATTCTCCTGAAAAATTACCATTTGGTACATGGCTTGTTTTGATAAAACTGTCCTTATTGGCATTTTATTGTTAGGAAATTGTTTATTAATTATGTATAAGAATAGTTTTGATACCCAATACCAGTAAATTTAAGTCCGTGAGTAGCTCAACAAATTCAAATTAATGTATGGGACACTGATAAAAAAAAATATTAAATAAATTCATACCTGTTCTTCAGGAGAGTGTGAGAAAACCAAATATGACAAAAACACTCTTTAGATGATTGAAATTTGCTCTTAGCTTTATGGATAAATGATAGTTGAGTATATTAAGGCTTACTTTTTGGGGGGTTTAAAATTGAATTCATATGTGTGACAGAAATAAAAACTACATAACTGAAAATATCATGACCATGTTACAGGATACGGCAGATGTGGGATTCTGGAATCTTTAGTCTCATTATGGAGCAGAAATTACCAAAAATAGTTTATGAAGAGCAGAAGTCGATAAGTGTTAATTTAAAGGATGTCACGCCAATCCTCGTACTTTTAGCTGTGGGCATCTTTGTAGCCTGGTGCGTCTTGCTTCTGGAAACGATCAAGAAGAGACACTGAAATCACTGATTAGGCCCTACTTTGGTCACTTCTTATAAATGTATTAAACCGTATCGTTTAATACATTTATCTCTTCTGGGTGACTTTGCATCTATAGATTATCAAAAAGACACATATATCATTGAACCCTTTGGGTATTTCTCATTACTGTGTTATACTGTATTGTGTGAGACATTGGTCTCGTTTGGTCGGCCTTGCGTCTTTAGACGATCAAGAATAGACACAGATATCACTGAACACTTTGGGTATTTTTCATTACTGTGTTATCCCGTATTGTGTGAGACATTGGTCTCGTTTTGTCGGCCTTGCGTCTTTAGACGATCAAGAACAGACCCAGACATCACTGAATCCTTTGGGTATTTCTCATCACTGTGTTATACCGTATTGTGTGAGACATTGGTCTCGTTTGGTCGGCCTTGCGTCTATAGGATCCGAGTTTAGATATTGATGGCGCTAGTTAAAACGCATGATGAATGAAAATTGCAATATTTTTAATTACATTATATTTACATTATTTAGCAAAACAGCGTAGTAATAAAAATGTTTATTAATATATATATAGTAATAAAAATGTTTATTACTATATATATATATATATATATATATATAGTAATAAAAATGTGTATTAATATATATATATATATATATATAATTATATATTGTATGCACAGTCTAACTTGGTTGTGACAAACCGAAAATAACAATATCACGGTTGTAGTGAGCAAAATTCATGATTTTAATTAAAGTATATTCCCATATAAATTATCGCTTTTTTAACTAGAGTACTACACGGATATAAATTTAACCTGCTCCCCGTTTTACTCAAACATCGCCACGACTTTAAAATCAGCTATAAACGAACCCTTCCGTTGGAAACATGTTTACTAACTAAAGAAAGAGTCTCTCAATTAGATTGTTTTAAGGAGCTGAGGCAAACGATGAGACTTTAACACGATTAGTGTTAGGTAAATTTGAACCATATCAAAGTGAAATCTTTAAAACAAATATCAATTTTAACTCCTGACAAGACATCTTGTGAATGTGTGGAATGCCAGGCCTCCACCGTGGTTCGGATTCCACGTTAAACTGTAGGTCCTCCATTTCATCTCACAATCACCCTACCATTACACATTAGCGTAAGTGCGTATAACCCGAACGGGTAGTAAGACGCGGTGCTAATAATAATAATAATAATAATTTTAACTCTCACAAATGAAAATATTAATTGAGTGTATTAAGTGTATTTTAGTCTATACAAGCATATTAACTTAATAGGCTACATTTAATATGTAGATACTCTATGTAATTATATTATTTTTTCCTCAAATTATTTTGTTTTTAAATCTATATTTTTATCCCGTTATTTAGAACTAAAAAAGTAGAAGGTAGAATTAAGTCATAGCTAATATATTAAGTAATGGTGATACCAAGCAAATTTTGTCGATTTCTTAATTCTATCTATATCTAAGTTCTAGTGTATGATTGTATGTCCTTAGCAAAATCCTAGCTTGTGCCCCATTACAAATATTACTCTACTAGTTTGTTGTTTATTTAATATTGTGCTTTGAAAATAATTTAAATCATAGCTTTATCAAATTAATATTGGCGCAACAGAAAAGTGTTGTTTAATTTTCCCCTCTGTATTGACTAGATTCAGGTGGGAGTTTTGTGTCATACTCATAGTATGGGGGGGCGGTAGGGGAGTATTGTTGTTTACATCTCTACGAGTCAAAAGCCTTGTCCTACTTCTAGATATAATTGCTTGTGTGTCGTAAATTAATATATTACTATATTGCTAGTGTTAGTAAAAAAAATAGTATGCCCATAAATCTTTTTTTTCTACTTATTTTAGTCCAAATAGAATCATATCAGTCTATGTAATATGTAAAATAAAATTATAATATAAAAAAGAGTGCAATTATTTTACACGCACGTACGTATCTGACACATTCAAATACTACATAAAGTAGGCCAAAAAACACATTTTTTTAGTATAAGCACCAAAAAATTTCGTAGATTTAAACATGTTCGCATACAAAAAAAGTATTACTGAGATTATCTTAATTTATGTTTTTGTATCAACTAACCTATTTACCAGTAGAATATATAATTTATAATTTATAAATAACTAAGTTTTGTGACACAATATGTATATTGTATAAACAAAATTTGCATCCAATAATATTTCCAACCTGTCAGTTTTTTATTCAAGCGATATATTTTCCACTACCAGCTTTTTAGGTCTGTCGTAGCTTCGTTTACCTTATAATCTAACTTAATACTAGAACAGGCACAACATCCAGTCCCCAGTCTTTAATTCAGCACTGTGAAATGGTAAACCCACATTTCACTAATGATACTTTTTCGGCAATGACGGGAATTGAACCCGGAACCCTTAGTTCAGTAGACAGACACGCTACCAACTGAGCTAAAGTGTAGGATATATATTTTATAAACCAGTTTAACTGTTGATACAATGTTGAGATAAATTTAAAAAATGCGGTCCGGACAAAAGTTTAAAACCTCGATTTTTTAATTAGAATGTTACTGCTCTTCCAACTGTTTGGTCATATTCATATCTCGTGTAAATTACTAGATTAACTTTTACGTATTCATACGTCAGGCCATGTTATCCTCTTCCTAAATCAACCACCCAAATTTTGCTTGATGTGATTTCTATCCATCCGAAGCTGGGCATGCACTCAGACCTAAGGCTGGTTAGTGCTACCTGCACCCTCTGGTATAAAACCTATGTACTAGGGTAGTTCAGGAAGTGTGGTGGTTCCCCGTTACCTTCACACTGAATTTATATAAGCGAGCACTAAGAGTTCTATAAATTTTGCCGAAAAGGTATTTTCACATAAATTCCAGGGTTATTTTACATGCCACCATCGACATAGGAACAATGGCTTTTCTTCCCCTTCGAAGAAAGCTGTGTTAAGGATTTTAATCCCTCAAGAAAAATATGTCAACCTCAGCTGTGATTTAACCCATAAACATCGGGTCATGAGGCAAGCAATTTATCCCGATACAGCAAAGATTGACTCCACATGTTAGCTGTGGCGTCCCCTTTTGATAAGTGTTGTCAATACCGTTTAAATAACACTAATAATATAGTAAAATGTAATAATAACTGTATACACTTACAAAACTGGAAAATGTTATCAACCTTGCCTGCAAAAAATATGTTTGTATTTTCTAAAAGATCCTCTCTATGAAATTTGGACTTTAGCTAAGCCTATAGCGTGGCTCGTTAAGACAAAGGTTTAGCGCTCCAATCTCAAACCAGAACACACTATTTTTCTCTAAACCTACCACAAGTAAACTATTAAGGAAGTTTAGGTTTTATTTGTTGGGGGACAAAATGTGTTGTTTTGTATTTACCAAATAAAGTGTATTTTTTGATGACATGCTCATGAGACTAATTAATTTGTGTGAATGGATGTTAAAAATTAATACAGCCCCACGTTGTTTAAGATTAAATTATTAGGTAAGTTATATGTAAACTTATATGTAAAGTTGTTCCCATGCTAGTGTCTATAAAATACATGTTGTGTTAAGTAGAAATTGGTTTTTACTACCCACTCAAGCTATAGGCTCATGTGTTAGTTACTATCTAAAGGTTAAAGACGAGGAAGGTTTAATTAGATTAAATGTACTCGCATGTTCGTGAAGAAAGAGCGTGGGGACACTTTTTTTTTTAGAGAAAATCACCCTAAGTATACTTGACTGGTATTGAACCACGATCATAGCGTCATCGGAAGTCTGTTCTACTTCGAAAGTAGAACCTTGGCTTAGACCATGCGGCCAACAAAGTGGGTTATAAATTATCTAATATATTTAAATTACAAATATTACAAAATGTAAATTATGTCTTAGTATGTTTAAATGAATGTATTGATGGTAAAAAATAATTCAGTATAACATGAAAGATGTTCGTCAAACTATGACACGCATTTATTTTATTTATGAAACTTATCGGTTATTAAAAGAAGTAAGTTAATATTTCATTCAATCAAAATTTCAAATGCCATTTTACAATACAATATAACGTTCGCAATAAACTTAGTAAAATTTTCCCTGCTTACGTTATATCAATAATTAAATAATTCATTTACGAAAGAATTAAGAATTTTTTTATACGCTTATGGATTTTAAAACGTATTAAAAATAAATAAAAAAGTCCACTATTGAGCTATCTAGTAAAATTACATCTCACTTGTTCACGTGAAAGAAAGTTGTACTGAATGTTATCTTTTCACAATCTTCCCTGCGCCTGTCAATAGTAAATACTATGTGGCACTCACAGCTGCCCCCCTCCAAGGTAAATGAGTAATTGCCACACTACCGATAGGCGTGATCAAAAGGTTTACTAAGGGGGTGAGCGGGGGTGGAGAGAACTAAATATGTGGGTCTTGCATATATTAGAGGGTCAATATTAGGTATGTAAACAAGTCTTTCCATTTTTGTGCTAAATAGCTCCACACAACATTAGCTACGTCCACTAGTGTATCAACAAGAAAACATCGTGGACTGTCGATGTCTTTTGAAGGACTTTCAACTTCAATAATTAGAGATGATATAAAGTAGGTATTTAACTAATTAGGTGTCTTTTTAATTACTATGTATTACTACCTATTAGGTTTATACTTATATATTATAGTTACTTTAATGGAGTAGGTATGAAAAAGTAAGTATTTTAGAGATAATTTACGTTGAAGGAGGGTGGGAAAATTATGTAAGAAAAGAAAAACCACCCTCAGTAGACCAAACCACGACTCCAACCCCAATTTCCCCCTTATCAATAAGCAAGTTTAACATCTTAGACCATTTGGCCACTGAAGCGGGTAATTATCTAGTGTGTGTGTGTGTGTTTTTTATTAGCACCTCGTCTTAGTACCCGTTCCGTCTATACTACTATTATAAGCACCGCGTCTTACTACCCGTCCTCTAATGTGTGATGGGTGATAAGTGAGATGAAAGGGAGGACATACAGTTTAACGTGGAATCTGAACCACAGTGGAGGACTGGCATTCCACACATTCACAAGTTGTGATTAATACACGTCTTGTCGGAGGTGAAGGAAAGGTTTGGTAATCATATAAATCTGTGCTAGGAGCGAGGATTGAGGCCCGGACCCCAGCACAGAAGTCCGACACCCTACCCCTAGACCACCAGGTCACCTTCGGTTTATAAGTTTATGTACTAATTACGATAATGGTTTTAGGGATTAGTAAGGTTAAATTTAGAGAAAGTGTTGCGTGGAGGGATACTAGAAAACATTTGGGGAAAATTACTCCTCTCCTCTGACCTAGATTAGAACCTCGATATCTGTGTCATCTGCAGTCTAGTTTAATGTCAAAGTAGCGCCTTATACCATGCGGCCACTGAAGCGAGTAACTGTTTAATCTAGAAAGTGTTTATAATAAGAGTAATTATGTTTTCAAAATGCACTTTTTGGAATGTTGTGATTGCACCTAACTTTATGTATAATATAATATCCCAAAACATTGCGTCAAATGCAGTATTATGAGTTTAAGAGGATAAAATCATAGGGATGGGGAATGCAAAATTTAGGGGGAAATAATCTAGAGATGGGACGCTTGAGTTCATATCGAATACAATTATGAAGACTTTATCTCCAAATAACAATTTTAAGTAATTAGTAAAAGTAAATTATAATATAAACTTTTGTGGTTAGTAAAATTATAAAATCCCCACCCCCCCCAAAAAGAGCATTGTATGAATATAATCAATTTACCAAAAAATTGTTTCCTTTTCTTGTTTATGACTTAATAGGTATGACGGGTGACCTGGTGGTCTAGGGGTAAGGTGTCGGACTTCTGTGTTGGCGTCCGGGGTTTAATCCTCGGTCCCGGCACAGATTTATCTGATTACCAAACCCTTCCTTCACCTCTGACAAGACATCTTGTGAATGTGGGGAATGCCAGGCCTCCACCGTGGTTCGGATTCCACGTTAAACTGTAGGTCCTCCATTTCATCTCACAATCACCCTACCATTACACATTAGCGTAAGTGCGTATAACCCGAACGGGTAGTAAGACGCGGTGCTAATAATAATAATTATATAATATTGTTATACCTCCCTGCCATATTAGTGTAATCATATATGGGTAGTAAGACACGGTACATAAGGCGCTATGCTCGTATTCTCATGACAATGTTGAAATCAAATCAGGTACTATTTGACTCAAAACTTTTTTTATTTTGGGGATTAAGTTAGGTCATAAATCGTGTGTTTACGAAAACTGTGTGCTTAGGTATTTGATGTTAGACACTCAAAACCAGTTGAGTGTAAACTTAAAATGTAGCTCCACTATACATAAACAAGAGTTTACAATTATTCTGTCTAATTTTGGAAATACACTGGTTTTCTTCTGGTCAAACGACTAATGAAAGTTACACAAAAATCTTAAAATTATATAATATAAGCTTTAACCGTGTGTTAAGATGTTACAAACCAGTCAAAATGTGTTGTAGTTACCTACTAGATAAACTTAACAAAAACTCGCTTGTGGCCGCATGGTCTAACACGCTACTCTCGCAGTAGACTAGACCGTGTAGACTGAGGGTGGTTTTTCCCAAAATTGTTTTTCACTCTCTCCCTCCACACAAATGCGGGTACACTTCCTCGTTATTTAACCTTCCTAATCCCTGAATCATTATCGTAATTAGTACATAAGCCTAAAACCCAAACGGGTAGTAAGACGCGGTGTTTAAGAGAAACTTGACAATATATTTAAGTTGTTTCCTCTGAAATGTATAAATAATCAAACAAGAATCGAGTAAATATTTTATGAAAGACCGATTGGTTTACCAAACCAGCTTAATACATTTAAGAAAACAAATTTTCAGTTGAGTTCTCAAATTCAAATGGATGATTCAACATCGTTCCTCATACCGACGACGTAGAAGGAAGGGCAGGGCGATGCGGAACAATTTGGTCTTGACTCTGGTGCCTCTTTTAGCCACTTCTGCCCACTACACAGAGAAACTGTCACCGGCTGACAAGGCAGGTGTGGTTGCGAGCGTCATGAACTACCTCAACACTTACTGCGCTGTGCTTTTCTCTGGTACTTATCACTCTGTCCAAGAAAGTAAACACGTTTTACGCTAAGTCCATTATTACATTGTCATATTGATTTTATAAACTAAACCTTTTTCTTTGATAAAAGAAAAATTAATCAAATATAAGATAAAAGATCTGAGGTTGTTTTTGAAGAAAGATGTATTTTCACATTAATATATAAAATTCCTTGCAGGGTGTTATAGTAGAGGCTATCTGTTATAAGAACTATTAATTGAATATCCGAAATTGTATCCGAAAAATTTAAGAATAGAACGATAAAACTCTTATAAATCTACTAAACAAAGGTGCTACAGAATTAAAAATAAAAGCACACACTTTAGAAAATATATTGTTATTGTTATTATTATTATTATTATTATTATTATTATTATTAGCACCGCGTCTTACTACCCGTTCGGGTTATACGCATATAAAATATAAAAATGTAGTGTTTGTGTCACGTAAAAATATTTTGTTCAAATAATAAATTTGTAACTGCCTCTGATATTTAAAAAGGTATTTTAATCTATAAATATACATCACATGTTCTAGAGCGTATTTTTTTTAAATAAATAATTTGTAAAATATATTATTTTATAACATATATATGCACTATTTGATAAATCATCAAAGGTACATGAAATTTATTTTATAAAAATACTTTAAAAAAAGAAATATGGTGGTGTAATACCATCCTTATATCATTATATTTTAGATATCAAATTAATTCATTGTATTTGAACCATACAAAGGAGGGTAGGAAATTGTGGGGGGGGGGCGGGTTTGAATATTCAATCCCCTTGTCCTAACTCCCATTCTTGGAAATTATTATTATTAATAAGGTATGTTTGTATTCATAGCATATACAGCGCCAATTATTATGTTTAAGAAAATACCTTTAAATTATTTTAAAAGAGATTTAATGGTTTTTTTTAATTCTTGACATTTCACTATGATGAACTTCATCATAATCTACGGCAGGTTGAACCCTACCTCTTCCCTCCAAAAAAATAAATGTGTGAATTATTAATTCAGACATCTCAACTTAGTAGCTATCGCGTATGTTGAATCATTATCTTGAACCAATTAAGTACTTTCAACTTAAGTTGAGTTTCGAACCAATTACTCTTAATTGGTGGTATATCTGACGTTTAATGATCTAAAACAAACTTATTACTTTATGGTGTATAATGGTTTGGACGTGTTAAATTAGAAGTATATATTTTTGGAGTTTTTTTCCCTTCTCGTATGTAATATTTTACAGTGAGATATGCTATTTCTAGTTCGGTCGCCTGTGTATGTAGACTTTTTAGCTGTTCTGTGGGAACAGAACGTTGTCTAGGGTATATCTTGGGGGTTGTGCACACGTAATACTAACACCCACAATGAGAATACGTGATGAGATTGAGTATGAAGGTGTGGAGTCAACAAACCCATGGTGACCATATAAATAGCTCTCCTTTCAGTACATCCAGAAATAGAACCTGAGACCTCTAGATCAGTAGCCACCACTAAAACCAGAGTTTGCTCAGTAGTTTAGCTAAGTGATAGGTTTAACACACTCGCGTTTTAATAAGGTTAAGACTTAGATATTATTGTAATTTAATAAATGCAGGTATGAATTAAATTGGTAAGTTAACCTTTAAAATATTGTATATAAATGACATAATTTGCCCTTATAAGAAGTTGGAATAATTTGGTATTATCTGTTTACATTGAGGTAGCGTTGTGATATGAGTCAAATACATACAAAATAGCACCACGACATAACTATGAACTGACAAACATTCACAGTGGAGTTCAGAGTCAAAACATCTTAACAATACAAACAGTTTAAAAATAAGTTAAAATAGAGGACAATTTAAAATATCAAATTAAGATATATTACACCATATATGAAGAGTTGGTTAGTTTAAAATGTTTTAGTGGCCAAGTAATTTACATAAAAGTTGGTTTTTAGATTATAATATTATCTAAGTAGTATCTATAGTTTTTTAATCCCTGTATTCCTTCCAGTTTTCCGGTTTGAGCTGGATTTTACCGGAATTTCATTTAACCCGACATGTTTCGGTACTGTGAATGGCGTACTATAATCATGGAAATGAAAATTGGAATTAAAAGCTGAGGGGATACTATAGATTACAAACCGAAGATATAAATAAGTAAAATATGAGAGCTAGGGAATTAAAACCAGAAACCCATAATAAAGTTACAGCAGCAATATTCAAACAAACAAACTTACCTCGTTATGTGCAGAAACACGACGTGTTGTAACAAACTATAGATGTTGACTGTCTTAGTATGGTTGATCGTTGAATCAGGTGAAATGTAACTTGCAGTGCTGGAAACCTAATAGGATGTGTAGTTTAAATCACGAGGTAAACATATGTTAGGTGTGAAGTGATGTAAAAAAAATTGACTGTGAAACTGTAACAGGTCTTATCCATATATATTTCCAACCTGTTACAGTTTCACAATCAAAAATTGTTGACATCACTTCCCACCTAACATATGCTTACCTAGAGATTCTAACTACACATCCTATTAGGTTTCCAGCACTGCAAGTTCCATTTCACCTGATTCTACGATCAACCACACTAAGACAGTCAATATCTATAGGTCGTTACATCACGTGTTTCTGCACATAGCGACGTTCGTTTGTTTGAATATTGCTACTCTACCTTTATTTTGGGTTTATGATTTTAATTCCCTAACTCTCATATAAAAAAACGATATATAAGACTTATATAGTATCAAAAACTCAAAACCAACTTTTATGTAAATTACTTGGTCACTATAACATTTTAAAGAAACCAACTCTTCATATATGGTGTAAAATATTTTAACTTGGTATTTTAAATTGTCCTTTAATTTAACTTTTTTTTTAAACTGTTTGTATTGTTAAGATGTTTTGACTTGTATTTTGTATGTATATGATTCATATAAAAAAAACTACCAATGCAAACCTATATTATCAAATTATGCCAACTTATTTATTATAAGGGCAAATTATAATGTGATTTATATATTATATTCTAAAGGTTAACTAAACAATTTAATTCATACTTAAATTTATTAAATTACAACAATATCTAAGTATTAACCTTATTATAGTATTCGTTCCTTACGGAAGATCAAATTAGAATGTTTTCTAAAATGTTGACATTCACGTTTTGTTTGACCTTTTAAATAATTTAGACGAAATCAAACGTTTGTACAATTTACTGAGCAGAGCTAGCAAAGCTTGGAAGATCGAAATAACGGTTACTGATAAAGCCGTATTAAGTGCTCATATTCGTAAATTGAAACTAGTACAACAGGTCACGTCGTTTGAGCTCAGTACCCTGGGCTTAGCGCTCCAATGCTCTGCCACTTAGCTATTCGGAATTAATCCTGCACTCAGGGTCATTCTTTACTTATATAAATAAATTTTACTTTTTAAACCATAAATAATTACCTTGAGAAAAATATGAATCCTGGAGAGCTCAGTGGTAGAGAATTTGTGAGTCAAGTCAAGGAGTCCTAGGTTCGATTACCGCGTCCACAAGTAATTTTTCAATCTACAAATTTTTTAAATATATATAACAGCTGTGCTCAACTTTATGTTCAGATTTCAACCCTTTCTAGCATGTAAGGGATGGAGAGTGTGGTTATGAAGTGGGGAGCACTTGTTTTAATTGAAGAGAAATTTTAACATATATAGACCCGCCTCGGTGGCGTAGTTGGCTAACGCGCTTGTCGTGTTGAAGCTCGATTGCTGAGGATGGGGAGATCGAGGTTCGAATCTCGGTCGGGTGAACTAGGGGTGGTTTTTCCTAAATGGTTTTCCACTCTCCCTCCAACGCAAATGCGGGTTCACTTCCTCTAATTCAACCTTCCCAAGTCCTAATCCATTAGAGTAATTATTAGTACTTAAAAAGCGTATAACCCGAACGGGTAGTAAGACGGGGTGCTAAATATTAACATATATAGGAACAAGAGAAGGGAGGGAAGAGGAGCCATGGTTTTAATTGAAGCGAGGGGTTCTTTTCAAGTAATAATAATATTGCGTGTTTCGGCTACATCATTCGTAGCCCAGTTTGTGGAAAGATTAGCCAGTATTAACGTACCTTTGCCCAAGGAACGCCTGAATTTACTAATCGTACATCCTTTTTGTGGAAGCTCTTTCCATGTCCCGATGAGATGAAATGATGGTGATAGTGAGTATGACGGTGTGGAACCAGTGGAAGCACTTAAACCTAACTTAATCCTAACCAACCAAACCCTGGTGACCTTTAGGATTATTCCTCTTTCATGGAAAATACCCAAGGTACCGGCCAGGAATCAAGCCCCGGACCCATAAGTTTCGTAGCCAAGTTCACTGACCAATACACCACGTTACTGGTATCATTTCAAATGAGACTTGTTTATCGTTGCGGCTCTATGTCGTGTAGCTTGTCTTTTTTTCTGCTGACAGACTAGAACCATTTTAGTTTTATAATGTAATCCCTACTACACACTCACGTAAGAAATCAGTTTTAAATTCTCCTTGTTTGGTATTTTTCGACTTAGTAAAAAAATGTATTCATAGCAACTGATTGAAAGAACATAAAGTTATATTACGTTATATTTTAAAGCGAATATAAAATGTACATGTTACACAGTTTGATGTCAATATGGGCCCCATATGTCAATTATATCTTCATAAACCTTTGGTGTATTTATCTATTAAAACCCGCCTCGGTGGCGTAGTTGGCTAAGGCGCTTGTCGTGTTGAGCTCGACTGCTGAGGACGGGGAGATCGAGGTTAGAATCTCGGTCGGGTGAACTGGGGGTGGTTTTTCATAAATGGTTTTCCACTCTCCCTCTACTCAAATACGGGTTCACTTCCTCTAATTCAACCTTTCCAATTCCTAATCCATTAGAGTAATTATTACTTAAAGCGTATAACCCGAACGGGTAGTAAGACGCGGTGCTAAATATATATTTATCTATTAAAGTAAATCTGGTGTATTACAGTCATATTATATAACCAGAGATGAGAGTTCTATTTAATTCATGTTCAAAGCTGGCAACACTTTCGGAACGTGTATTTTTTCTCCACCTTGGCATTCGAAAAGTAACAAAAAATCACACTAAGCTAATCTTTTCGAATTTTGAGAGACCTCTTAAATCAACAAATTATAAAAACAGATAATATAATATGAATAAATTTGAAATAATTTAAAAAGAAATACTAATTATTAAGACAGTTGAAACTATAATGTTGACGGAATTTTTTCGAAGATCGATAGATAGATACAATCCCACCAGCCATTAATGTTGCTTACACGCAAATAAAAATAATTACAATGCCAGGGGGAAAAATCAATATTTGGCCTGATTATTTTGTTTCCAGGTTAATGATTTAATGACATAGAAAAAATAAACATACAAAAAATTGATCTATAAAAGTATAATATTAACTTTCATAATAACATGTCTTTCTTAAACCATAATTTACTGCTCTTTATTAATATTACACAATATCCCATTTGTAGAAAAAAAAGTAGTAGGCCTATTCCTTTATTGCTTTTATTGAAACAATTACATTTTAAGAAAACTAGTATCATAATATGTAGAGATAGGGAGTAGTGAGGTGGACTGGATAGAGCTAGCTCAAGATAGGGATAGGGTGTAGTGAGGTGGACTAGATAGAATTATATAGCGATAGTGCCTAATGAAGTAGACTGGATAAAGCTAGCTCTAGATAGGGATAGGGTGTAATGAAGTAAACTGGATAAAGCTAGCTAAGATAGGGATAGGGTGTAATGAAGTAAACTGGATAAAGCTAGCTAGGATAGGGATAGGGTGTAATGAAATAAACTGGATAAAGCCAGCTCATGATAGAGATAAGGTGTTATGAAGTAGACTGGATAAAGCTAACTCAAGATAGGGATAGGGTGTAATGAAGTAAACTGGATAAAGCCAGTTCATGATAGAGATAAGGTGTAGTGAGGTGGACTAGATAGAATTAGATAGCGATAGTGTATAATGAAGTAGACTGGATAAAGCTAGCTCAAGATAGAGACAAGGTGTTATGAAGTAGACTGGATAAAGCCAGCTCATGATAGAGACAAGGTGTTATGAAGTAGACTGGATAAAGCTAGCGCAAGATAGGGATAAGGTGTAATGAGGTGGACTCGATAGAACTAGCTCAAGATAAGGGTAGGTGACCTACTTTTGTAAGTGCGACAGTAAACTTCTGAGTTCCTAATTCCATAAAGTATGTGTGTATTATTTTAATTAAATTGTTTGCTAGTTTTAGAATAGCAAATAATAATACTGATAATAATATAAATTTGACCAGATGCTTCAATTATGAATTGTTCAAAATTGTTAACATTCTTGTTTAAATATTTAATTAACCAAACTTAATTTGTATGATTATCTATTACTTCATACTATTTATTTCCGCCATCAAGCCAAAGGTTTTACATAAACTAACTCTAAGGGTAATTTAAAACTACCCTACCTAAGCATATACGCGAGTAAATTAACCATATATTAATGGTATTATATACGTACTCTATGACGTTAGTAGCTCGAAAGCTCATTGCCGCACCTACAGGAGTATACCACCTATCCCTATCTTGAGCTAATTATATCCAGTCCCTGTGATCTGGTGGTCTAGGGGTAAGGTGTCGGACTTCTGTGCTGGGGTCCGGGGTTCAATCCTCGGTCCCGGCATAGATTTATCTGATTGCCAAACCCTTCCTTCACCTCCGACAAGACGTGTATTAATCACAACTTGTGAATGTGAGGAATGCCAGGCCTCCACCGTGGTTCGGATTCCACGTTAAACTGTAGGTCACTCCATTTCACCTCACTATCACCTTACCATTACACATTAGCGTAAGTGCGTATAACCCGAACGGGTAGTAAGACGCGGTGCAAATAATAATAATAATATATCCAGTCCATCTCACTAAGCCCTATCACTTTTAGGTTCATTCTAATGCTATCCTCCCATCTGGGTCTAGGTCTTCTCAAAGGTCTCTTCCCATTGACTTTGCTAATCAATACACCAAATACCATTATAGATTCTCCTATTCCCACTGCATGTCCTGCCCACCGTAATCAATGAAACTTTATTATACTAACGTATTGTGATGAGTGCAGTGTGTAACTCGTCGCTATGTAACCTCCTTCATTCCCCAGTATCCTCACGCCTTATATCTTCCTAATCATCTTGCTTTTGAGCAACCTAATTTGTTTCGTTATTATATAAGGAAAGAGACCACATTTCAACGGAATTATTTAATTTAACTATTTATGTACACTATCCCAAACATTTACGAACTCATAAATGTTCTTTTAAATATAGGAAATCTCTCGGAAGAACTGGAAATACATCAAATATCCAAAAAGCTGTATACAGAAGGACTGTTGACTATAACAGTATCGATGCAAAAGTATCAGTGGAGTAAAGATCTACGCGAACATATATTGGAAGGCAGACCTCTTTTAAGCATAATTGATTCTCACAACATTAACGTTACTCTTTTCCTTAACAAGGTAATAATCATATATATTATTTTTATTTTAAAAACCACTATAGATAGATCTCTTATAATATATTTCAGTTGTGATACAGAATTAGTGTTGTGAAATGTTCAAAAAATATTAATACTGTAAGATTATTTAAAATAAATAAATTAGCCAATACAAGTCCTGACATCAAATTGTATATAATATCTTGTAGTAAAGGAGTAACTTTTTCTCAAGACTTTCAGTTAATAAAAGGTTAGTGCCTACCTGTAACTTTAAATGTAACTTGCATATTTTCTGTTTTAAAATGGCTTGTTAACTTTGTATGCCTTTTTTTCAACGTTTACCATAATTTGCCACAATCGTTATAACAAAAGACCAAAAACCAAGGTATGGATTATTATAAATTATTATTAGCACCGCGTCTTACTACCCGTTCGGGTTGTACGCACTTACGCTAATGTGTAATGGTAGGGTGATTGTGAGATGAAAATGGAGGACATACAGTTTAACGTGGAATCCGAACAACTGTGTCAGATATAGGAGCCTGAAAAGGCGTTCATTACTTATGGGGGGAGGGGGGGCGGAACACCTAGCAAATCATTAGTGCCAATAGCTACCATTTTGAAGTTGTTTTACTAGGTATTATCGTGAAGCTGTCCCTTTAATGATTATGGTCTGGTTTTGATAGTCCTAACCCGGGAGGTTTTGGCCTTTACAAAGTTACCGAGATGGTCAATGGTCCACGTGTTGACCAGATAAAGAGAAACACTAGATGTTTTAGGAACTGACTGCTCCAGTTGATCGGGTCATACCCGGACTACCGATGTCTAATCCTCACTTGGGGTTTTTGGCCTATACAAAGTTACCGAGATGGTCAATGGTCCACGTGTTGACCAGATAAAGAGAAACACTAGATGTTTTAGGAACTGACTGCTTCAGTTGACCGGGTCACTCCTTGACCACCGATGGCTAATCCTCACTTGGGGTTTTTGGCCTATACAAAGTTACCGAGATGGTCAATGGTCCACGTGTTGATCAGATAAAGAGAAACACTAGATGTTTCAGGAACTGACTGCTTCAGTTGACCGGGTAACACCCGGACTACCGATGGCTAATCCTCACTTGGGGGTTTTGGCCAATACATTGTTACAGAGATGGTCAATGGTCCACGTGTTGATCACAAAAATAGCGACACTAGTTATTCTGGGAACTGACTGTTCCAGTTGACCGGGTCACTCCTCGACCACCGATGGCTAATCTTCTCCGAAGATAACCCAGAACACCTCCTACGCGCCGTCCACGTACCCATCTCGGTGGACATGGTGGTGTGCTCCAATCAACGGGACCTCAGTGAGGTGTACCACGTAGCAAGTGGAATGACCTTGAAGGTCATACCACTGGGTCAATGGATACAGGGCGTGCCATTGGGAGCCAAGAGGAGTAGAGGGAATTTGGAAGGTGTTACGCTGCAGGGCGTCACTGTCCATGTGAGTTGGATTATTCCCTTTAACTCAAAAACCAAACTACGTTCATTATCTTGGAGGTAAGTATAACAGCTTAGAGGTGATTTAGTCCAGGGTAAGAGCTAGAAGGGTGACCTCCCTCCCTTAAGAAATGTTTAGTCGCCTATTATCCCACTAGCCAGTTGCTTCACGTGTTAATCACAGTGAATAATTTATTTACATTTTATCACATAATTTAACCAAAAAGAAAGGACACAAACGATAAACATGTTTTTCTTTTTTTCTAATAAAATTCTAACCTACTCTCAAGTTTTGAAAGATTTTTCGTCAGGAGGAACCTTCCCCCACCCAGTCCGGTCCCGTGAGAGCGCCCACGGACACCCCACTCCTCTCCTCACTAAAATCCTGAATCCGCCCTTGGTTTAGGCCTACGACAAACGATTCAATAAATATACACTTCATTTATCCTGAAAAGTAACAAGGTTACTGGTGACCTAGCGGTCTAGGAGTAAGGTGTCGGACTTCTGTGCTGGGGGTCCGGGGTTCAATCCTCGGTCCTGGCATAGATTTATCTTATTACCAAACCCTTCCTTCACCTATGACAAGAGGTATATTAATCACTACCTGTGAAGGTGTGTAATGCCATGCCATGTTTGTTTCCTATATCGTACAGCTTGTATGACTGTAGTGGAGTCCATCACTGTGAGGTTTCACCGTAAACAGGGTGTATGCTATGGTGTATCTAGGGCCATAGTGGAATCTATCAATGAATGACAGCTACTGGGTACAAAGAGTCAATTTAGTTACATAACACACACATCAAGTTGCTAGACATAATACACGATTAGATGTCGGAATGTTTCGCCTTACATCAAGAGTAGGTAGGCATTTAACTAATAAGAGAATGTATGTTTATTTCCATTCTCTGTTGAACTTCTGAAGCTCATTTCTCTGGTCATTCATTATATTGTTATGAATGTTTTTTTTAGAAATATACCTTTTTTTATCACCGCGTTTTACTACTAGTATGGGTAATACGCCTATGAACTAATTACGCCAGTGGGCTAATCATGAGCAAGTTTGAATTTTAGAGGAACTTTACTAGCATTTGTGTGAAGGGAGGGTGGAAATTTTTTTGGAAAAAAAATCACCCTCATTATATTCGACCGAGATTTGAACCCCGATATCTCCATCATCGACAGTCTAGTCTTTTGCAACCGTAATGCCATAGATTATGCGGCCAAGTATGTAACATTTGTGAGATAAAGACACAGTCAATTTTATTATTGTCATTTAAAGTTAAAGATAATTAGAAATTTAATTTTCGCTATAAGTGAACCAAGGAAAATATGTTTTATCTGCCCTTTTCACAATCATTAACACCTAGGTATAACAACTTTAGTTTCCCAGAGAAAAATATAAATTTGTATGTTTGTATTCCATTTTGTCTCAGTATCCTCCACTTACTGTGGTTTCTACTGTTGAGAACGTGACAAGCGTGTCAGGATTCTTTGGAGAATTTTGGCATGAACTGGAAGAAGAGTTAAACTTCACGTACGTAAATGTTTACAAATAAATTATATTCATACTTAATATTTTTAAGTAAAGTTTTTATTTCAATAAATTCAGAGAGAAAAGGATTTTTTTTTTCCTTCTTAAGGTATCTGATGCAGTTAACACATTTGCCTCCACTCTGGCATGACCAAAAGATATTTTTTTTCATATTTCAATTGAAAGACAACTAAATTATCAACTTTAGTGTACATCTAAATCATTATTGCAACTAAGAAATAATGAAAAGCGATGGACGGCCCCCAAAGTTTACAAATTAGATCCTCATGTCCTGTATACAATCAAAATTTCATAAGAAATGAATATCCGTTTTATAGATCAAAGTTCAACAAGAAACAAATTCACTTAGGAAAAGTTCAATGTCAGGTATTTGACTAAAGATTGTAAGCTCATCTAGTATCCTTTGTGATCTAGGACCTAGCAGTATATGATTGTGTTTATACCCCATATTTAAATAAATTGTAAACTGTTAATTCCGTATATTAGTTTACAGACATTCAGAACACAACTTACTTGCTTCGATGGCCGCATGGTATAACGCGATACTCTCGTAGTAGACTAGACTGCTGATGACGGGAAGCTGGAGGTTCGGGTGTACTGTGGGCGGTTTTTTCCTAAACTGTTTTGCAATCTCCTTCCACTCAAATGTGGGTACACTTCCTCTAAATATAGCCTTCATATCCTTAAGACCATTAGCGTAGTTAGTAAGACGTGGTGCTAAAAAAAAAAGACAACTTACTTCCCTTATTACTGTATATTGTCTTAATATGAGGATGTCGTTGTAAGCTTAAGCGGCCGTCATGACTTCCAACATATCTTAGTTACAATTATGTGTTTTTGTACATTACTACTTAAATTTAAGGTACATTCAATTAGGTTGGCGCATTTCGGGTTCTAGCACGATGATGATAAATGAATCTCACATTTTAAAGAACTGATTACTTTAAATATGATATTTATTTTTCAGCACGGCATGGAAATAGAAAAAGGATCTTTGTTGACACCTTATTTATGGAAATGTATGCATGGAGGTAATCTTCTTGATGTTGCAGAACCAAGTTCGTGTTTGAAAGTGAATGGGGGAGTAGAAGTGCTACTGGAAATTGGAGTGGGATGCTGGGTAGACTTTTGAGGAAAGAGGTTGACGTGGCAATCACCGAATTTACTATGACATCACAAAGAGCTGAGGTGGTTGATTTCACCCTACCGCTGATCTACTCCAGGTGCGAATACCTTTGTCAGTGGTCTAACCAGATAATGTTAACACTTACTAATTAGGCCTACGAGATATACTTATTTACCCCCTCGATGGCATTAGGAACGCGAAAGTTCATTGCTACACTCATCAAAGTAAGCTATCTCACCATATCTCGAGCTAGTTCAATCCAGTCCACAATGTAGTCTCTTCATATACGCTAATAGGGCCCCTAAACATTCAGTCAGATTGTCAGTCCTAAGACTGACGGTATACTTAAGTATTTACAACGAGACCTTGCACGGTCAGTCTTCGTATAATTATTTTTATCAGTCTAGCTCCTGCGTGCAACAACATGGATGATAAGAAAAAGATGTGGGCAGTCTACGTTTTCTACTGAAACTGGAGGAAATACTGACAAACGCGCGCACACGGTCAGTACTACGGTCAGTACTACTGTCAGTCTCTCGCACCACTTGCAAGACTGATCGACTGACACTGATGTGATGAGAAAATTCGGATCACATCAGTATTTTAATCAGTCTTGCCATCAATCCATCAATACTGCTCCTACATGATTAGTCAGACTGTCGGTATTAATTATTACTTTATTAATAATGACAGTCTGACTGAACGTGCAGGGGCCCAATAAGAGACTATGTTTTATAACCATGAATAAAAACCGGAGAAACTCTTGTTAGTTGTTTTGTATTATATGAGTTTTACATTCCTGCATTAATTTCCTTATTTCAACTCTAATATAACTATAACCAGGGCTCAAACTTTGATAACCTAAAATGTTTTGAAAATGAGCCATAACATGACCTTGAAATTTTAAAAATTGGCTTCTAATTTACAAAATATGAACAATTTTTTTTAATAAACACACACGTCAAACACGCATATTACAAACGGAAAACTATATGACTATTCAATGAAAAGCTTTTAAAGCAAAACTCTTGCATTCTACTGATTATAATATTGATTTATCTGCTCCATAATTAATATTTGTCTCCTCCAGACTCAACTATTTTCAGCCACCAGGAATGTGTATTTTCTAACGATACAGGAAAATATTATAGAAAGTTATATTTTCGCTCCGACAACTTGTGTTGAAAAAGTTCATCTTTGCGTATTTATGCAATTATAAAATAGATAGTATTTTAAAATATACTTGTTTAACATACATATATGCGTACGTATGCGTCTCGCACACGCTCGAAAAGAAGGTCTTTTCACATTACAAAGTAATATATGATTCTTTTAATTGAAAAATTATCTTAAAACACATTTTTGTCATTATTAATTATACAAACCTATTTTTTAGAAAATTTAGTAACTAAAAATACTAAACACCTATCTTACTAATCGTTTGAACGTACTTCTTTAAATTAATGTGAAAATAAATTTGTCATAGCAAAAAAGGACAAACACGGGCCAAATAAAATTAATAGCTTTATTTTGCCTTAGAACGGAACCAACAGGAAATTCTTTGCTTAAAGTTATATTATACGTGCCATAATGCCGCTTAAGATTACTGACCTTGAACCTCGCCATTGTTATTTGACATATAGCGCAAACTGCCTTATCATTTATATCTTTCCACAAAAACTCCACTCCCCTCCCACTCCGTCTTAAAGCCTCTATTCTCATCTTCATATTTACGTCTTTTAGACATCATTCAACTTGAAAAAACAAATGTTAACAACAAAATACCAATTGTACTCATACTCACAACAGGCTGATTGGTTGGAAGCGAGCTGGGTCCTTAAATAAGAGGAACAGCGAACAGAGCCTGCGTGTAACTGTAGTCAATAGTGCGGTTCTTCACAATCTTATCTACTCAACTGTTGTGGTTCCCAAAGGCCATGTAATTGGCCACCCTTGATATTTACAATACACACACACACATACATAATCACGCCGTTCCCTTACAGGGTAGGCAAGGAACTGTGAATATAGCTCAAAAAACAACTCGCACTTGATCCGTCCTCCCTAATTTTCTCCACACTTCCCTAACCTAGCATATTCCTCTCACTTCAACAAATTCCATACACCAAATAGTATATTATATTTTATTCTTAAAACTCTTAATAGTTATCTTTATTACACATTTGTCTAAAACATTTAACCACGTATTACATGGTCTACCCCTTCCTTTTGATTCACACACACTCTTCCATTATTATTTGCTTCGTTACTCGATCCAAACTCATCCTTTCAACGTGCCCAAGCCAACATAACATACCTCTTTCCCAATGACCCGAGTTCTCTTTCAAACCACACTCCTACAGCCGCCAATCATTACTGACTTTCTCCATATGAGTTTTCCCCACATACATTTCTTATATATCTCATTCCAACAGTATTTACTTACTCTTGTGTTTCTCCTGACAAACCCACACTTCATATCCATAAAACTATGTTGGTGTCAACACATTTTTATAATGTGCCATCTTTTCTTCTTTCGATATTACTTAATTCTTTGCAATAATCTTAATATATTCAACTATTCTTCGAAATGCATTCACGCATCTGTCGATTTATCCATCTATATTTCCATTTTTACAAGACACGAGCCTAGGGGTGGTAGCTTTAAGGGGCGGCACAATTTGGATAGCATTATTTTTTATATTTTATTGTCAATAATTACGTTTTATGACGTGTACATGCCTGATTTTCTCTCATATAAATCTTTTTTCGAATGCTAACTTCCGCTCCTGACCCTCCCCTTTCCCCCCAACATTTCTTTCCTCCGAAACCGCTTAAAACTCTTAAAAAGGGGGCACATATTATAACTGTGCTTAGGGGCGCAAAAATTTTTAATCCTTCACTTAGTTTCCCATGTATATTAATCTGACAATCATGTTCAACTTAAACGCCTTAAGTTAACACAAAAATTGATAAAAATAACCTAAACTAAGGAAATATTAACTAAAATCTCAAAATTACATAATATGACCTAAAAGTGTCCTATAAAATATAAATTTCTACGACCAGGGGAACATGAATAGAGTATGAGCATTGAAGGTGATGAAAAATAATATATATTACGTGTCATCAAAATCGTGGCCCTGGTTTTTTCTGGTTAAAATTGTACCAAATATTTGAACGTATTAACACTATCAAATAATTATTTGTTGTCTAAACTAATTTCTGAAATGTCATACTCAATCTGGTTCCCCTAGATATTTATGAACAGTATTTAAAATTCCCGTCATTAATCTCTAGACCTTTAATAAAATGTGTGCATTTATTGCAAAAGCTTTCTTACTACTACCTACCTAATCTAAATCATCTGCAAATCCTAATAGCTAAACTTTCAATCCATTATGTATTTCGAGAGCATCTGTTAAGTGACATCCAACATGTACCCTACCACATGTGTCTATATACAGATGCATTTGGTTTGGGTCAATTAGCTTGACAAGTTTTTTTTAATCCCAAACAGAGTTAAAATTTTAAGTAATTTGTTTATTTTAAATTAATCATAAGCCATTTTAAAATATATGAATGATTGCTATATCATCCTGGTGTTTTCCACTTTGTCTCTAATATTTACTGAATAGTACAAGGATTATCCGTTTGTGTCAACACTGATGAAATACTTAAAGGTTTATAATTATTGGATGGAACAAATTAAATAGCTCTGCTAATATTACTTGTATAACCATTTGTTTGGCAGCTACTGCGTGTTTATCAAAATGCCAGCGGGGCGTTCCCACTCTTGGGCCAAGTTCTTGTATCCATTCTCAAAGCCACTCTGGTGTGCGGTGTTGTTGACAATCCTATTAATATCAATAATGTTGGTTATTCTCCATCACTTGGGAACACGCCATGCTCACTGGCCACAAGAGGATTTGGTGTGCTCATCTGTCCGAGACTCGCTATTCTACCTCCTGGGAATATTTTTCAATCAAGGTACTGGACATACTTTGGTATCTGCAATAATTGTTTTAAGACGAATGCAAAATAGTTATTTGATGGTTAAATAAAAATTTGTAAAAGGTAAATTAGTGATTTTGTTTCGGACATTTCTTCATAAAAATGTCCTAGATATTGTACCAATATTATGTTTTAAAGTTGTGTGTGTCTACTGCAGATATGGTTAAATTGATAATTTAAAAAATTATGAATTAAATAAGATATTAACAAGTAATCAAATTATAGTAGGCCTAAATGAATGTCAAATAATCATGTGAATCTAAAATTTAAGATAACTTTTCCACACAAAAAATAATATAATTAGGTTGAAAGTGGTGTCAGAAGTGAGATATAAATATATATATTATCATTATTATAAAATAAATTTTGTGAATTTGTGTTCATCGAAGATGACCGCAAAAAAGTGACAGTATTAGCGTGAGAGACACTGCATTAAGTCTTTGGTACGAACTTAGGCAACAAAAAATATGTAGGTAAAGCGAATGTAAAATAAACTTGGATAGGGTGACCATCATAAGCAGTAATAGCTAGTAGCTGTGTGGTCACAAATCAATTATGAAAAATACAATTCATGCTTGCCTAATCATAATAAATAAATCAACACAGAATACATGCTCAGAATGGAAATGAAACTATCAACGCGAAAGAAAAAAAACGCTCTGTTACAAAGCAAAATTCTATAAACCAAGATTGGAACAATAGCTTAGAAGTATGACCATGACTGTAGTAGTTATTAAATATCGCAACATTTTTTTAAGCTATGAGATACTGAGATCTAGCTACACTCAGCGTCAAATAATTTAGTCGGTCGTACAAATCAATTATTTTAAAATTAAAATAATAAGTCTTAAAACAATATGGTGGCGTTTTATAAACGTAAGCATAAACAACTGGTCGTTGATTTCCACCTTTCCAGGTTTCTTCTGACGCAGATTGAATATATTTCAAAACAAAAACTTAAAAGTTACTGATAATTTATCATCAAATGAAATTTAGTTTAATATTTTGGTTTATCGCCTGATTGCATTTATCAGATGGAGATTAATACTTTCCTATGATGGAAGCAAGGTGTTATGTTTATTATTTATTATTATTTAGCACCGCGTATTACTACCCGTTCAGGTTATACGCTTGAGTACTAATTACGCTAATAAATTAGGAATTGGGAAGGTTGAATTTAGAGGAAGTGAACCCTCATTTGCGTGTAGAGTGGAAAATCATTTAGAAAGAGGAAGAAAAATAGTTCACCCGTCCAAGATTCGAACCTTTATCTCCCCGTTCTCAACAGTTAGGGTACGCCCACAGTGAACTCTGGTTACCTGGTTACTGGTAACCAGCGTTCACTGTGCGCGTACCCTTAGGCATGAATCTGAGTCCATCCAGCAAACTTTTCTCGTTTGTGTACCAACACTTTAAAATCATATTATTACTTCACGAAAGTGAAAGAATTAACAAGAGTATTACACTGTATTTTTGGTAGCAATATGTTTGTGACACTGTATTTTAGGTGTGGGCGTAGCTCCCCACTCTTTAGTGTGCCGTCTGGTGTACTTGTCGGCGTGCTTTTGCTCGGTGGTGGTATACGCTGCCTACTCCGCAGCCTTGGTATCCTCGCTAACTGCCCAGAGCTCATACCTACCCTTCACAACACTTGAGGGAATAGTTGAGGATGGCTCCTACAATATGGGTGTCCTAGAAGATTCAGCAGAAATACAGTTTTTTATGGTACTATCATGTATGCACTTTCAAACATACTAGACATAGCCAGCCCATTTATGTATATATATATATTAAATAAAGTAATAGCAATGGACATCTAATTTGAAAATAGTGGGTGAATGTTAGTTGATATTATTGTTTTGGGGAGGCTTGGTTTGCACTTTGGTTTTACCTTAACACAATTTACTAATATAGGTTAAACAAGGACATAACCTGCAACATGGTGGTGTCATAAAGGTATGCGAAGGGTGCATTAATACATTTATATAAATCAAATCTCTTCTCATATTTAGGTACGCTTTATGCGGCCATAGTTTGTCTTCATAGCTATGTTATAGGTGTGAAGTTACGTTTGAAGCTCGTTATACTGCGATTTAAACTGCTTTAGGGTCCGCGGGATGGGGTGGGAGCATAGCTGCCACATGGTGGAAGTTTGCGCGTTACTACTATGTAAGCATACTCAG
Organism: Timema shepardi; assembly: GCA_902151425.1. Lineage (NCBI taxonomy): Eukaryota > Metazoa > Arthropoda > Insecta > Phasmatodea > Timematidae > Timema > Timema shepardi. Next base: position 479,733 of record CABFVX010000073.1, read on the forward strand.
TGACTGTCAGGAAATCTGGCTACGTGCATCGGTTGCTATGATAACTACCCTTCAAGGATTGGTCAAGCATGTGACGATCCTCCACTCCCCACTCCAACTGCAATGACCTCAATCCTAAAGAAGTTTAAAACGCAGTATATATCTAAATCAGGGACTATGGGACTAAGTCTCTTCAAACCTTCTAATTTATGGGTAAGAAAAATAAATACCAAAGGTTTATATACTATTGTAAGTTTAAAAACTACTTCCAAAAGGTTTGTGGGGCTTAATATGGAATGGATCACTTACTAGTGATCTCAATAGTTAAATTAGGAAGGAATTTTGTGAAGAAGGATTGTAAGAGTACTAAGCAAGGAAAAGTGCAAGTGAAAAAGTTGCTTGATAAATGTGTGAAAGCGCAATATTAAAAATTCTTGGGTGAAAAATTAATTTTAAATAGCATGAATGGAATGTCAAAATAAATATTAATGACAAAGAAATTGCTTAGAACAAAATTAAAGAGGCGTATTTGAGTGGGTGAAAGATGTGTGTGGATCTGCGGTTGGGGAGAAACTTAAAAATAGATGCTTAGTGGAATGAAGACGTGAGAGAAGCTGTGAGAGAAAAGAAAGAAGCATACAAACAAATGATTGCTGGAGTGAGACAGAACATAAAAGGTTGTGGGATATATTCAAAGAGAAAAGGATGAATTCAAAGAAATTAGTAGAGCAGAGTAAATTTTTTAATGAGATTAAGAGAAAGGTGGCGACTGGTAGAATGGATCTTCCTACATATATCTACAAAACTAAGGTGATAGCTTTTGGTAAGGACGGATCAATAAATGATTGTCAGCCAAGTATAAATGGAAAACTTTTAGAACAAGTAAATGAGTTTGTGTATCTGGGCAGAATGTTAAGTAAAGATGGAAGGATATGTGGGGAAATCGACAAATGGGGGAATGCATCTCAGAGAGTAGTTGGATTTATGTGAACTGTTGCAAAAAATGTAGTAGTTTAAAAAGAGGCAAAGATGGAACTATATAAAAGTGTGTTAATGCCAACATTTTTCCATGGATGGGAAGCGTAAATTTGTCGGGAGAAATACAAGAGCAAGGTGAATGCGTGTGGAATGAGATAATATCTAGGAAATATGTGGTAAAATTTGTATGGACAAATTCAGTGATGAATGGGTGCTGAAGGAATGCGGCTTTAAAGGGATTCCAATAGGTAAATGTGAAAGAAGCGTCTTACGTTGGTTTGGGCGTGTTTAATGGATGAGAGTGGATAGAGTGGTGAAGAAAATATATGAATGAAGTATATGTGGATCAAAAGGAAGGGGTATGCCATGTAAAACGTGGTTAAATGTTATACTACCTGATAGGCCTTCAGTAAGAAATATTTCCCGAACAACGAATACAATATTCATTAGAGGTGAATTAAACAATTGAGCTAATTTATTTTTAAAATTATAATATTTTTATTAGAAATATTATGTTTTTTTCCGTTCAGGCTGTTCTGACTTTTCTAAAAGTTATTGTTATCTACTTTAACTTTGACTCTGAAGAAAATGTTTAGTGTAATGTGTGTGCTCAATTTATATGAAGCTATTTAGTTAGTTTGTATATAAGTATTAAAATGGAAGAAGAGAATCTAAATATTTGTTTAGTGTATAGCTATAAATGTGACATGCTGTATGAACAAAAATCAATGATTAATATAATATTATTGAGCAGTCGGCTAGAGATAATAGGTGAGATTGTTGTAACTAACATTTCAGTCTCCCCTTCTTCATAATGTTGACTACACTACTAATATAAATACATAATTTAGTTATCACGGTTAAACTCCGTTTTAAAAATCACTAAGATTGGAATAGTCAGCCATCTTGGTATACAAATGATAAGCTGTAATTACGTTGCTACAAAATGTGATATGTTGGTTTACGATTACGAAGCACACAGTAACTTAATGGGTTTACAGGACTCGAAGAATCCATTAATGAAAACTATTTATGAACTTCACATGGCTCCTGACCGAAGAAATTTCCCATCTACTGTCATACAAGGTCTTAAGAGAGTGTGTGATACCAAATACGCATTTTTCGCACCCAGCGACGACGTATATGCCTATCTGAATGACATCCCTTGCAAGGTAGTTCGTCTCCCAAATGTATCCATCACCGTCAGCTTTGCAATGGCCCTGACCAAGGGTCATCCATTTCGAGGACTCATAAACAACAGGTGAGGAACAATGGTTTTGTGGTATTCTTGATTAATCTGACTCTCACTTGTTGGTAAATGTTTGCAAACTGGAGACTTACTTTTTAAGTTGGTTCAGTTTCCGAAGAAGCTCTAAACCGCAGCTTTATTATATGTTGAAAACGTTATTTGAGGTGTAGTAAGGCTGCATTAATAAAAACAGTTTAAAAAAAGAATTCATATGTAACAAAATTAATAAAATACCAATGCTTAAATCTAGCAAACATCAAAATTAAGCATTCATATTTTTTGAAAATTAAAAACCATTAATATTATTAAATTATAAACCTATTTACTTACCCGCCAAAAATAAAGTCCTATGCCTAGCTGAAAACTTTAATCGTTTAATCTGCCCGTTTACTAATTAGAAAATTTTCTTTTCTGTACATCAGGGGCGTCGCTAACAGTTTTTAAGGAAAAATCCCTTTCAAAGAATGGAAAGGTTATTTATAAAATATTATTAAACTTTGTTTGAAATCATTCAAAAACTTGTAGCTTCAAAAGCTTATCAGGCCTTAAGTTTGTCTTTGTAAAAATGCAAGCACTTTGATCAAGAGATATTTTGCTTCTTCTCTCAAAAATCGGGTGACCTTGAACATTAAGTTCAACCCAGATTATTAGGGGTACTTTGCTAACAATGTGAACTAGTAACTAATTAATTCACCAAGTCTAGGTACCTTGATCATTATTATTGACATTTATATTATATGAAAGTAATAAATAGCATAATATACATCGCTTTGTTGTAGAATCCAGCGTCTTCGTGTGGATGGTGTGTTAAAGCGCCTTCGAGAGAGAGCTTGGCCTCACAAATTTTCAGAAGAAGACAATGATTGGATTAGTGTGGATTTATTAGGAATTCTTCCCATTCTTGTTTTACTGCTGTTCAGTGCATGTGTTGCATACGCATTGATGTGCCTTGAACTAAAGTTTCATAAAAAGGCTTTAAGAGCCAACGCAAAGCTCTCGGAGAAAATTAGTAATTGTTCCCAAAAAATTCAAGTGAGTACAATTTATTATTTTTTAAATAACAATACACTGACAACACCCACAATATTGAGATAATAATTTGCTAACTGGATTAACACGGCATTGTCAAAGAAAAGAATGCTTTTATATCTCTGCACAAGTCTGGGGTGTTTTTATATAATTAAATGCTAATTATTTAAATAAGGTAATATATAAAAGGAAGATATTTGGTCCAAAAAGGTACGAGACTACTGGGAGTGGAGGAGGTTACATAGTGCATAGGGATTTGGGACACATCCGGTACATGAGAAGTGACTATGTAGCACAATATCAACCACCAACGTTGATTGAAAGTCACTAATATTTTGAATTATAGAAATATGTTTTATTTGGTTTATTAATTAAAAATTATCAAAAGCTTCCAATCATACTTCCTTGTGGATTCATGTATAATGTGGCTTTACATTATTAACTAAACAGACTAAGAATAATATAATATGAATTTAATTGTAATATTTTCATTTACGCCATTATGGCAACATGAGTTTCCAGTTTTCAAATAACAGGCTGCCTATAAAAATCAAACTTTAATAGTAGTAGGTTTTAATTTAATAACCCATTTGAATTCAATCCCTTTTTAAAATCATAAATAAAGGTCTATTTAAGGTATTAATAGTCTATAAAATATTTCAGTTTGATAAAATTTAGGTTTACTCTATTTAAAAAAAATTAATACTAGGTTAGTTTTAGCGATACATTTTTGCTTCTTATCGTGAATAATTCTTTAGTAGAGTAGCTCACATTTAACGAGACGTTAATTTTGGTTTATTACTTCACACCATACACACCTCAAAATAACGAATCAACCAGAGATAAATGTGTATTATGCCGGGCTTACACAAGACGAGTACTCGGCTGAGAAAGTCACTGCTTTCTCGGCTGAGTAAAAATCTTGACTGAGTTATCGTTAACACGCATACGATTTTTATAACGAGTCAGTTCATTTTCATTCAGTGAACATGGGTGATAGACGTGTTTTAACGAAGAAAGTTTTAAAGAAATATGTCAATCTTATTGTACCTGTGATGAGAGAAGAGCTTGAAGATGAGTAAAATAACGAAAAAGAATCAAATTCGGACCAGAAAATGGCTATTAAGGAGATATACTCGCGGAGCCTCAGCCTGACTTCTCAGAGAACTAAAAACGAAAGATAAAATGGAATTCAAGTCATTCATGAGAATGAACATTTATCAATTTGATAGTTTATTGCAAAATATAGCAGCCACAATTCAACGGTCAGACACGTAGGGGATGTAGATGTAACTGATGGGGGATTGCTAAATGTTGACGATCTGGATGTTGTGCGAGTCTTCTCTCTCAAGTCCTCAATGCCAAGGTCAGTCAATATACCCTGAATTCTACATTGGGCGATTAAAGCTCTCTCTTGAGAGAAAAAAAAAACCTTGAGTTGTACTGTGAACCTTCTCTCAAATACATCGAAAGCATCTCTGACAGGTTCAGAGTTGACCGACTCGTGTAATGATTTCAAGTCAGCTACTGCACACACTATGTCTTTGCCTCTCTGTATGATCTATTTTTTAGCCGAGATGGAGTTTCTTGACTACTGTGTGAATCCGAGGGCACTGACTAGACTGGAGTTTGAGTGCTACTACACTCCGTCAGCACACTCGTACTATCTTCTAAATGTAAAAAAAAAAGATGACTGTCAATGTACACTCCATCTACCTTGAAAGGGTGCAGTCTTACCTACAGTAGCCCCGTGGCTTCTTTGGTGCTTACTGACAGCTCACAGCTGACTTCAGACAGTCAACATTTAGGTAAATAACTTACCTAAATTTTGATTGTCAAAAGTGACAGCTGCTAAACACATGTTTTTGCCGATCATATGGTTTGGCGTAGAGATACATAATTTGGTCTGGTAACTTTTCAAAGCCGTCAGCTGTCAGCTGTGAGCTGTCAGTCAGCACCAAAGAAGTCATGGGGCTACTATACCTGTATTTCACTAGGGTCCTATCTTATGAGCTACACCATAGTAGAAAAACGCAAGGAAATCTTGCTACCTTGCAAATTTGACAAAGGGTACATGTATCTATAATCTAGATAATAGTTGATAACAAAATCAAATAAATAAACACATTTCATTATCTTATTCCCTTGTTTCAGGTTCCCGCAACTTGTGAGGAATGGGAAGCTATAGAAAAGGGCTTCAGTACAAGATAGAATCTACCTGGATATTACGATGCCATCGATGGCAAACATGTATTAATACAAGCGCCCCCAAACTGTGGAAATGAATTTTGGAACTACAGGGTTTCTAATAGTTTAGTTTTGATGGCAATTGTTGACGACAATTATTGTTCCCGATACAAAAATGTTGGAGCCAATGAAAGAAATTCCGATGGCTGAATTTTCAGAAATTGTTAAATATTCCAAGAACTTGAGAACATATTCCCAGATGGTGTATTTTTGGAGTATATGCTTTTCCTCTAAAAATATATTTATTAAAACCTTATTCCCACAGACCTCTTGACCCATGATGCCGGGATCACGATCAACGTAACGTTAACTTAACGTAAAGTACCTCCTCGTGTGTTTAAATGGAAGCGATCACGATGCACTTAACTTAACGTTGACTTGCAGTTTACTTAACGTAATAGATGTTTTGGGAGGTCTTTTACTTTACTTTACTTTACTTTACGTTACTTGAAGGGTATCACGTGATCTAGCCAGCCAATCATTATGCGAGTGACGTCAACGGGGCTATTTAGTAATTCATTTTTTGGTATTATGACCAATGTTTACTCTTTAGCGTAAGTTCTAGTGATCAGACATTGAAACAAAATAATTAAACTAAAATAGGGAACTATTTACAAATAGTACAAAACCACAGATCATACTCGAGAATGCATATGTTTGGCTCGAGTTGTTACGTTAAGTTAAGTGAATCGTGATTCACACATAAGTTAAGTTAACTTTAAGTGAACGTTACGTTAAGTTAACGTTAAGTCGATCGTGATACCGGGATGAGCAAAATAAAATTCAATTATAGAATATCTATAGCTCACAGAATAGTTGAAAATGCTTTTGGTATCCTAGTAAGTAAATTTAGATTATTTCAGAAGCCCATATCAACGCGTGTAGAGGTAACGGATAAAATAATTCGTACTGCATGTGATTCACATAATTGGCTAAGAATTACAAGTGCTAACACATATTTACAAAGGGGCAGTATAGATGTATAAGAAATAAATATAGGAGTAATTATTGAGGGTACATGGAGACGGGAAATTGTTTCAGTGGTGCCAAGTATGTCCGTAGCAACCATTCAGCTAGACAAGCAAAAGAATTGCAAGAAAAATACACAGATTATTTTTCTAACGAGGGTGCTATTCCGTGGCAAAATAGAATGGTCTACTAAAATGTACACTATGTACATGGAGTACTTTAGTAATGAAATTGAATAAAACAAAATTGTGTATATAATGTAACAGAAAAATAAAAAATACTTATATTATCATGAGTTTTTCTTCGGTGTCTTTGTAGACTGATTGGAGTTCTTGAAGCCATTTTATATTTGATTTGTAAATGTTGTCGATTCCGGAACCAGACTTCTTCGAGTCTTCTATTTTATTTTATTCTTGATTGTATGTTGAATGTATGTTTGTTTTTTTAACTTCCGGAACACCAAAGCCTGGTGTATTCATCGCCTCTACAATTTGGATTGAGTGGAGCTTCACGCATATGTTTATTTTTGTATGAACTTAATTTAAAATTCCAAATACATGCATGGTGTTTATATTCTTGAATAAATTTTATAGTGGTTTCACAGTCCCATTTCGATGCCGCCATTATAACAAGCAAATAGACACCAACTAAGCACAAAACACACGCACTTCCAAATGAGCTCACTACTCGCCACTAAACGTGTTCAGACAGGCCGAGTACCTAAGTGGAGGGGGTAGCTACTCAGTCGAGTGAATAGAAGACGTTTCTATTCACTCTCCTTGCTAATATAATGCGGCCGAATACTAGAAAATGTGTTTAGAAGGGGTGAGTACTGGTCCGAGTGCACTGTCTCGGCAGAGTACTCATCTCGTGTAAACCCAGCATTATGTCAAGCACAGTGGCAGTGGCTAGGCATGCGGAGATTAGAAAATATATCATTAGTAACAATGCACTTTGAGGTATTATTGTTGGATTGATGTAATCTATATTTATAAATTATCCTTAATAGCTATACTAGCAAAGAAAATACACCTCTTAATATGACACACAGCAAGGCTTAGAGACAGTGGAAAAGTATAATACCTCCTCCAATTGAGGGTGAAATATGTGGATAGATAGTAATCATTAATACCACTACAAAGATTGATACCCATTATTATTATCAGAGTCATCATTAGGTGTCCTGTCTTTCGACAGGTCCATTGCTTTGTCTATATTAAGTCCTTCAGCATATCCTATTAAAAGCTTTTTTTTCAGCCTGAAACTTAATCTTCTTTTCTTGTTTGAGGTCATCAATCAGCTGGATTCATGATCTTCTTAGTTCGCTTTTCCCTTCCAAAATACCTTATACGACATCTCCCACTAAGCCAGTTTTTCTCATAATGCGTTCTATCCAGATAATCTCCCTTCATATAATTACATGCATAATGGTTCTCTTTTCATTTACTCTTCGTAGTGGTTCTCTATAGCTCACCCATGTCCCCTTTACCCTCTCTACTTCCTCCAGCATAGTTCATATTTCCTATAAATTACATATTGCCACTATTCTCTCAAAAAAATAAAAAGTTCCATTAATTCAAAATATTTCTCAAGTCCGAAAGAGAACGACATAAGTGTTTTTTACATACATTCTCACATAAAAAGTCACTAACCGAAAATGCCTTATCCGAAATCATGACATTAGGACATATTACATAACTAAATTTGTATCATTCTTTACTAAAAAAATTAATATGATGTAAATGATAAAGTATGAATCCAAAAAGTAGTTGTGACTGAAAAATTGACATCGTATATTGACAGCATAATTATGTGGAAAGCTTAACTGTTTGTATTCAACACGTTATGAGAAGGCTAAAAAAGCATCACTATTTCGAGACACACGATATGGACTAATAATATGGGAAAACTCATCTATATCAAATCTACAGCATGTCTTGATAAAAAAAAAAGTATATTAGGATATTTGAATTCTATCTCAGGTAAACAATAGATACAGTTGCAGACCAGAATTTAACGAACTTAAGACCATAACAGTGGTGTCATACTATAATCATAGAAGTGACTGTACATGCATGATGCATGTACCGTACACTAGAGCTGAAAATAAATAGAAATCAGTATAACAATCACACGACAAGTTAAATACATAACACAGCCTGCACATCGCATCTACGAGAAGTAGCTTTCATTTAAGGGAGCCAGAGTACTGAACAATCTTCCAGAAGAAGTCTAAGGGAACAACAAACCCAAGACTAGAAAACGACTTTCTGCTTGGCTAGATGACTAACCCTTCTACACAATAAATGAGTTCAAGCATTGGAGGACGTCACCTATCTGAAATAACAAAACAAACTATTCCTTATAAATTGAAGAGATAATTATGTATTTTGACACCATTTCAGGTCTCCATGACTTTAGAACAAGCTTACTAAAGTATTAAATAATGTTACCGGCACAGACGCCAGCATTTATATTTCAACTCACTATATGTTTTAAGTGTGGACACTGAAGCCCATTGTCAAGGATATTTGTATGTGGTTCTAGAAAACACAAGTGCAATGACCCAATGTATTTATTTGCGGACATTTGTGCGCAGGAAGTGTCTATCAGAGTGGACTAGGCTTAATATCATACGTTGATGGAGAGAACCTCACTGCTATAATAATTATGGTTCATTAGTTTTTATTATTATATTAGCTATAGTAAAAAAATATTGTAACAGTTAGGCTACTACCGGGATCATGATCAACTTAAATTTAACTTAACGTGTAACAATACAATGCTTCGTATTGTACAATTACTCCCCACCCAACTTAATATCACAAGTTCGAGTCACCTAAATACATACTACCCACCCCCCAGAATAACCTCGAAGAAACCTATAATAGTATTCTTCACTATTGTAGCCTAATGTAGCCCCAACAATTACACAAAATCAGCATTCTAAAATATCCATTATAAACAGTCTACTAAAATAACTGTTCAACACGTACCTTCGTCCAGCTGGCCTGGCTACGACGCTGGCGAGTCAAAAGCGCCGATGCACAAGAGTTGGGCGACTACAACTTGGAGTACGTGCTCAACGATCTACTCGGTCCGAAAATTGCAATAAAACTAGCCAGTGTTTACTTGATGCCTCTTCGCCAAATCAACTAACCCTGGCCTGCCATCTGGCGGAGGGATATGGAAAACCCTCGCCGAACTTTCAAGCTTCTACATTGGTCAAGAAATGGAATACTGCATTGCGACAATGACGCGTCCAATCAGCGGCTTGGAAACCCTGTGAAGTTACATCATACTGACGTAATGGACTGTTTAAGCGTAACTGGCTTGGATGTGTAAACCCCTCCCCCTTGTTTCCGTGTTTTAGACTCATTATAAAGAGAATTGTAAATTGTAAATATGTGTCATTATAACTGCACGTTGGACGGGTGTAGAGATGTAGTATCATTATAACTGCACGTAGATGGGTGTAGAGATCACACATTGGACGTCTGGTAGAGATGTATCATAATAACTGCACGTTGACGGGTGTAGAGATCACTTCATTTGAACGTCTGGTAGAGACGTATCATTATTACTGCACGTTTGACAGGTGTAGGGATCACTATAGAAATGTAGCGTGTTAAGAAAGAACGTTTGATAGATGTATCATTGTTATTGAACGTTAGAAGTATAGAGTTAGGATAGAAGTTTTAAAATGTAGAACTTTAGGAATGAACTTTTAACTTTATTTAAATTATGTTAGTTACGCAACCTTTTATTGAGGTCATGAACGAGGGGCCTATATTAGTATGTTAAATGTATAGTCAACGCAAAGAGGAAATTGCGCTCGACTTTGAATCTTTTATTTTTGCTTAGCTAAACTTTGTGTTTTGATCACGTTGATCCAACTATAATGTGAATTGTTAGTACTATGAGTTAACGTAAATGCAAGTAAAGTTCGTTCGATATGTCAAGGAAACATGTGTAAAACATATTCTTCATTTACGTCTTGAAAGACCTTAAGTCTTGTTTTGGCTTATGTGTAACCAGCCATAACTTTATATTTGAAGGACCTTAAGTCCAGTTTACTTTGTGAATATTTGCGCGAATAAGCCAATGTTTTCTTTCATAGTAGTAGCTATAGGATGTTTTGAATTAAGGCCGTCTTTCCCGTGTTTGTTTCGTACTTTGTGCCTATTAAAGAATATTTCATTTAAACTTTGCTCTATTTCCTGTTATTATTTTCTATGTATTGTCACATCCTTCCTGTCCTATAGTTTTAGGGGCCTTATCTATAGGATCGGCGGAGGGTGTAATAAACGTAACGTTCACTTAACTTAAGAAAACCTATGTGTGATCACGATTCACGGCGTAACAATTTGAGCCAAACATCTGCATTCTAGAGTACCTATATGTGTTTTGATCTGTGATTTGTACTATTTGTAAAGTGATGATTTGTGAATGTTTACGGTTTTCAATCGATATAATAAATATATATTATTAAACTTTTATGATAAATTTAGCTTTCCTATTTTAGTTTAATTATTTTATTTCAATGTCTGATCACTAAAAATAAACTAGAACTAAAGAGTAAAACTTGGTCATAAAATCAACAAATGAATTACTAAATAGCCCTGTAGATGTCACTCGTATAATGATTGGCTGGCATCGTGTGTGTGTGCGTGTGTGTGTGTGTGTGTGTGTGTGTGTGTGTGTGTGTGTGTGTGTGTGTGTG
>CABFVX010000073.1:490982-520959 GCA_902151425.1 Timema shepardi
GTGTGTGTGTGTGTGTGTGTGGGTGTGTGTGTGTGTGTGTGTGTGTAACGTTCACTTAACGTGAAAGACCTCCCAGTACAAGTGAACGTTAAGTTAAATGCAGCGTGATCGCTTCCATTTAAAAACACTTGAACATTACGTAAAGTTAAGTTGATTGTGATCCCGGCATCACTTGAGACATAGGAACAAATATCTTTGAAAAATCTGTAACATTGCACGATCAGAGCTACATAATTATATTAATTAAGCTTAGACAATCTAGTTCCCAGAAGCCTATTTCTCTCCTGGGTGATGGTTGCCCCGGCTTCCGAGAACAAGCGTTCGCTCGGCACAGACGTGGCGACGACGGGGAGGTATATCATCGCAATCTTTGCAAGTGTTGGAAAAAGAGTCTTCATATCCTCCCAGATTTCAATTGTGTCTCTTTTTATTGGTGGGACGGGAGATGACAGATACATCTGTACCTCTGTTTCAATAATGATTCCTGTAACTGTAGAAGATGATTTATTTTTCATATTTTTGTGTGTCAACTGTTTATGATATTTCCAAATATCAAATTGCGAGTCATTATTATCAGACTCAGCAGAAGTGTCATTATTTGATGTAGGCGAGCTTTTATGTTCCCGCACATATTTATTTAAGTAAATGATTACTTTTCCTTTGGTCGTAGCATCTATGAAACGCATGAACTTAAATATGGAGTTGAGAGTAGTTGAAATTGCAAGTATGGCGGAATGCTCAATGTTATCAAACCTTATAACTAGTTGTTTCTTTATCTCCCCCTTTAAATTGTGTAATCATTCCATTTTTAGGTTTCATATTTTCTATTGCTTCTCGGACGCAACTAACTAGTGGAATAACTTTGCTCACCGTCACGTGTCTATCTCCCGAAATTTATTTTGTTAACTTCTCAAATGGGCATAGTAATTCTACCATTTATTTGATGCTATCTATTTCACTGCTTGCTTGGGGTAGCTTTCGGTCGAGTCAAAAGTATTGCCCCTACAATGGACACTAACTCCATGAATCGCTGTAGCATGTAGAAGGATGAATTCCATCTTGTGTGAACTTTAAGAATTTTTTATTGTATTTGGCCTTCTTTCAGCCCCATTTCAATTTGTCTTTTCCATAACTCGTTGACACTCTTTTTGATAAATATCACTATGTAACGAACAATACCAATTAATTCACTACAGTTTTTTGCATTTACGATTGATTTAGTTACGACTATATTAGTTGTATATGCAAAACAGGAATAATCTTTTTTCCTCCAAACATTTCTCTGTTGACCTTCATTACAGTTCTGTCATTATCTGTGACAATAGCTGAAACTTTCAATTGAAACACTCCCCTCAGTGAAAATTTATTTAAGTTTTCCAGTGATATACAGTGACGTGTGGCTTTATGTCAGCTCCAAAACACTTCATGTTCTGCTGAGGAGTAGAGACTTGTCCAAAAAAGTGAATAGTAACACCCACAAATTATTTATTTTGCATGGTTTCAGTCCAAATATTGTAGGTGATGCAATAGTTTTCAGCATCTTTTATATGATTTTTAAAAAGATGACTCATTGCCTCATATTTTTCGTCAATTCTGGTTTTTATTGTCTCTTGACTTGGCACCTTATACAATGGACATATACTTCCCTCATCAGTCGTAGAAAGCCTTTACCTTCTACGGTGGAAAATGGTTTATTATCCATGATTATAACATTCACAATGGCTTCAGTTATTTTCTTTGATCTAGCTCCATCCTTTGCTTTGGTTTGGTTGCGTCTGCAAACTTTTCTTAGGTAGAACAATGCTAGTTGAAGTACTGGCAACACTGCTGGAAGAATAGATATTTAGGTCGTTGTCCGATGTTGATGCGGTTGGAACGACATTATTACAATCTCTATTTGCTGACGTTGCGGTATCTACTTCCATATAAACAGTAATGGCACCATTTATTTTAAATGTTTTCCTTCTTGCTAGGTGTTTCCACATCTAGCCACCCCTGTGAATTTACATTTTCTAAATGACCACGAAGATTGCCAGAAGTTTTTAGATTCTTATTACATATCTTGCACACAAATTATTTATCCCTAATTTTGTCGAAATAGTTCCAAATTTGTCTTTTCAATTTATTGGGTGGCATTGTTATCTGTAAAGAAATATAGCACAATTTAGGATTTTAACTTTAGGATACACGAAGTTAATTATAAAATAAATATAGCTTGAAAAGTAATTAAAACAATTATGCACAAGCATAATATAGTAATAAAGACATTATTTGACATAAAGAATGACATTATATTAATTAAATTACATAAATTGAAATAGAAACTAAACTTAGTCAAAAGTTGCATTAATAATATTCGACACACAAGTATATATTTTACCCCAAATAATTGGTAATATTTTTTATGCTAGCATCTCTATTCACCTTTACAAACACAACATAGACGTGTACAAAGTGTTATGGCGCCATGGGGTACACAAGCTAGGAAGAAATCAGTAGGTAGGTAAATCGTTGAAAACGTACTGACCGAAGCGCGTAACTCAATTGAAATATATATAATAATAAAAATATTATAAACATAACACTTTACACACATATATCCCTACTAACACTCCTGAAGTTTAAAAACCACTCAAAACGGCGAACCAAGCACTTTTAGGTTAGGTACACAAGGAGTCAAGTCAACGCAAGTTGACAGTAAAACATTCACAAATGGATTTAATGATGAATGTAAGAAGTGAGATGATTGAATGATATCGATGTTTAGTCATTTTGTCATCGATGTATCGCTCATCTAAACATCGATGTTGACGTCGATGTTTATGAACGATACATCTGTTTTTCAAACATCGATGTATCGTTTGGATCCCTACATGCACAGTGCACTAAACAACGTGTTGGTTTATTGTGTTTACCATAGAATAGGTGTTTACGTTTGTACTTAGATTTTGGTGAGTTGTCTAAATGTTGAAGGTGGTTAGTTCCGTGTCATTTCATCCAATATAGTCTACAGACAAAATGTAACCAACCATTTTAAATTTTAAGACAATCCAACCAATAGTTGTGAAGTTATGGTTCGGGCCCAAATATAACCTTCATTTATGTGGAAGAGTGGGAATTATCATTTATGAAAAACACTCATTAAGAATAGACCTACTCAGCGAAGATTTGAACTCTAATCTCGTGACTAGCAAACTAGGCCTAGATTAGACAAGTTTAGGTTTAGACTGCGTGTTTTGGGGACCATAAATAAATATCTATAGGCTATTTGTTATAATTGTCTTGGTAAATAATTATGTATAACCAATTTCGAGTATGCTCTATATGTCCTTTGTAAATATAAACAAAATAAACAAGACTTATTTTTTTGCTGTGTTATTTTATTTGTAAGTTATGTTATTTTTTGCATTTTCAGATCTACTGTTTCAAAGTATAAATAGCTTGTTATTCACTACAGTTTGTGTAGCAATGGCTAAAAAAAAGAAAAGTAAGCACCGTAAAGAAAAGAAAAAGGTAGTTAGCTCTATAAGCTCTATAGAGGACAACACAGATGAACACAACCAAATAAATCTGCCCACTGTAAACACTAGTAAAAATGATGCCACTCCACAAACCGATTTGAAGGTAAAGCGTGCACCAAAACGAATCAAGATAAAGGGGGTGAAGAAAAATAAAGAAAAACGGAGACACACAAAAAATGAGCCATTATTGAAAGAAAATGCATTATCTTACCTAAGACAGTGGAAACAAAATCGCCAACTTTGGAAGTTTGAAAAATTAAAACAAATCTGGCTATTGCAAAATGCATTTGATGATGAAAAGGTAAGTTTTGTTTATGCACAACTTTTCCCACTAATTTATAACTATCCTAAAATTATGTGAATTTGCACTAAATATATATTGTATTGGTTATAAATATTTTATGGGAAAACTCACGTGACAAAGTAAAGGAACTCGCGGAGCTTTATAGGTTAGCGTAGGTACTTACCTTGATACAAGGAGTAGGTGTGTGCAGAGTTTCAAAATATTTAAGTCGAAGGTCAAATTTCCTTTGCCTTGACACCCACAAAAACCTTTACATCTTTAAAAGAGTTCCAAATAAGAAGAAAACTTAAATATATTATGAGCAGATTTGAAATATCTCACCAATTAAGCTTTTAACATATGATCATTTTTAGAACATCTACTAAACAAGATTTTAACACAATTAATGGTTAAATTATTAAATTCCTATGTCAGATTTGTTTTTATTTAAACCTTTCACTTTAACTAGATGTCAAAACTTTTTCTCGTTATTTAAAAGGTTTTGACAAAATTCCAGGACACCCTTGACTGATATTCAAGATCTGTTGATATTAGCATGTGCAGAAAACTAAACTCTATGTTGCTACTGGAGAAATATTTGACTTATTTTGGCCAAAAAATGTCAATTCTATAAAATCTAAAAATACTTTCGCTCCCTTTGGCCACACCTTAATGAATAGCTTGAAAATTTAAAAAACAAAAAAGTGTTGTGAGACAACCTTATATTCAAACTTGACTTCCCATTTAAAAAGTAACATTATCACACACCCCTAATAAAGAACATTGCTATGCAAATAACAGTTAAGTAACTGTATTAACGATACAACTTTCTGTAAAATAACAATGAATGTATAAATTACTATTTTTGTTTATTTTTAAAACTTGTATGTATTATGAGCAGCTCTGTGTTCTATTGGTCAACGTTCCTGGCTGCAGATCCAAAGATACTGGGTTGAATCCCCGGCGCGTCCATATTTTCTGTGAAGCAGTGGTCTAGAATACGGTCAACTCAGGCTCATGAGGACAAATAAGGAGCTACTTTAATGACACCCTCTATCCACAGGGTTGGCACTATCTTGGCCAGCAAACAGTTGCCTCTTGGTCACTATGGCTCGATTGTGTGCTGACACATTGTAGGGTTTTTTTTTAAATTAAAGTGGGGGTGACCTGTCACTCTATAGGTAAGGTGTCAGACTTATGTGATGGGGGACGGGGTTAAATCCTCAGTCCCAGCGCAGATTTATCTGATTGCCAAATCCTTCCTTCACCTCTGACAAGACTTGTATTATTCACAACTTGTTAATGCGTGGAATGCCATGTCTTAACCATGGTTCGGATCCCACGTTAAACGGTAGGTCCTCCATTTCATCTCACAATCACCCTACCATTACACATTAGCGTAAGTGCATATAACCTGAACGGGTAATAATACGCGGTGCTAATAATAATAATATTGAAGTGTATAGTTCTGATATGCAGCACAAATAAATTCTTATCAGAATCACAAAAATATTCACCCAAGAGATTATTTTACCATGGTAACTCACCATCTTCACTGGGTACTTCAAATTAAAATACCTATCTATTTTTTATGAATAATTTTAATACATCTACAATCATTTAAGGTATAGTTTAGGGATCTAGTTTGCCACCTAAAGTTTTTATATATATATNTATATATAATTTTTAATACCTATTACTATAGATAAAAAAATCATTTTATGTAAATTTCTTTCACTAGCATGAATTTGATCACTTTCATAAATAATCTGTTTGTAAATTCTTTAAAAAGTACCGATATAGCTAAGAAGATTTTGTATTACCAACCATCTAAACATTTAAAATAGGAAATTTAAGTAGTCTTATATCATTGTTGTATGAAAGTTATAGTAATGAAGTAGAGATAAAATGCACAAATCAAACAATTTTTTTTAAATAATAAAAAATTGGTACAGTAAGAAAACCAGGAACCTTGACTTTGCATTCCAATTCACTACTAAGCTATTTTGGTTTACTTAATATTCATTGTCATTTTTCACTAATTTTAGGATATTGATGCGAAAAACTAAATAATAAGAGTTATGTACCTCAATTGTTAAATTGTATCAACGTGCACACCTCTAATTAAATATTTTAGATGGTGTGTTATTTATCTGACACCTTAGCTCAGTCGGTAGTGTGTTTGTCTACTGTGCTAAGGGTCCCGAGTTCGATTCCCAGCATGGCTGAAAAATTTATCATTGGTGAAACATGGATTCACCCTTTCACAGTGATTAATTAATGGTCGGGAAATTGATGTTGTGCTTGTCTTAGTTTTAAGTTAGATTATAAAGCATATGAAGCTATGACAAGCCTAGCAAGCCAGTAGTGGAAAATATTTGGCTTGAATTAAAAAAGTTTGTTTTGTGTTTAAGAAACTTAAAATGTTTTTAAAGGTTCCAAGCGACATATATCCAGTATTCTTAGACTACATATCAAGTGCCAATGGCAAGGTGAAAGATGTCATCATAGAAAAATCAGCTAAAGTGATTGAAGCAATGGAAAAAAGAATGACTTTACTAGAACAAGGACTCAATAATCAAGAATTAAAAGACAAATATCCTGAACTTGAAATATCTGATGAAGTTTACCAACGCGCTAGATCGTTGGTGCAAGCTTTATAAAGTTGATAGTTGGTTTACATAAAAATAAACATTGTGACAACAAACTTATTGTGGGTTCCACTGTTTATTGTTTAGCATTACACATTAAAACTATATTCATTGAAAAAAAAAAAATTGACATTTCCTCATTCCTGTGAATTGATGATTTAATTTACTAAAGTTATAAAATTAAATTTCATTTTGACTGGAAAGTCAAAGATTGAGTTTTTATGTGCATGTTGTGAAGTCAGGCAGGATGTGTGGTCTAAATCATTAGACTATTTTGTTCTAAGCACCTAAATAAAACACTTAGTTTTAAAGTTAATAAATTGTTGTGTACACATTATACATATAAGTTTTTTTTATCCAATCTGTTTAATTGGAATGGGATGAAAAGGAAAATTTGATTGAAGGTTGATGAGTTGATGTTGGGTACCTTTTTTTTATTTAGTCATCATCATCATCTATTCTTTTGATCTTCCACGGGTAAATATACGAAGATTCTCCACCAATTTCTAGAAATTGTATTTAGTATGTAACGTTTAATACAAGGCTTACCTACTATACAGCTTAATCTTGCCCAGTAAAGTTGAGAGGAAAGAGAAACCCACTAGCTGGAAGGAAGGTCGAGAAACCATCCACCATTGCGGTCAGTCAGGCTTCGATCTCTTACCTCTCTTTTAGAGATAACCAAGTATGATGTAAGTCTAATGTTATAGACCAGTGATTCCCAATTACCTACCAGTCAAGGACCTCCTAAGACTCCTAATCATTAGAATCTAATATATTCTATATATATAATAACACCCCCTCATATTAATAATTCATGTTAGACAACCTAAAAAAAAAATGAGAATTTGGCACAGTAAATCCGAGTCAAATGTGTTTTACATACTTTTAATTGTACACTAACTCTAGTTGTAATAATATTGAATATAATAGTAATAATTAACACAGAAAAGGTTAGTTAAACCTACATAAAAATATATTAGTTATGAAAAAAATCAAATTTATTTATTTGGGTTTAGTATTAGAGAAATAAGTGAAACCTCTTCTTTTTTTCCCCATCACTTTTTGAAGATTAGGTTGAAGGCTTTGACTCAAAATTACGAATACATGTCAAGTCTATTTATATACTTGTTTTTCATGTAGCACTGTGCAGGTGGGTTAGGAGGAGGGGAAGTTTTGTATTTATTATGTTTAGGCTTACTGTTATTTAGTATTATTTTAACGTTTTATTTTGTTAAATTTTGGTGGTTGTCGCGGACCCCCTAGGAACAGCTCGCACCTTTTGGGAACCCTGTCGCAGACTATTTAGTGACATCTTTGCATGGTTTGGGTGGTTTCTAAGCAACTCGGCATGTTTTAACATCCAACCTGGTATTGATGTCTACTACTAAAATGTGTTCACAATCCTTGTATCGCAGTTGGTTACGAGTGTTTATGATCATTGATCCAATATTCAACACTATACTTCAGTTTGGTAACGCTTTCCTTGACCAAACTAAATAGCCCGATTTCAACCAATTAGCTGAGAACTGTGCATCAATTTGAAAAACAGCATTACTTTTATGTTAGATCCAAATGAGTATAGATCTTCATAGTCATGGATTTTAACAATTCTATTAAGTTAAAATAGGCAGCATTTACTAACTAGAAATATATGACTTAGTAGTGTGTATTACTGATAAGTAAAAACAAAAAATGTAATATAATAGCATTTAATATTGTTCAAACCCCTTGTTCTCTGTATTCTTTTGTGAGTTTTTTAAAACTAATATTGTGTACATTTATTAATATCTGTTAAAGGTACTCAAACGTTAATTTATGGATAAAATAAATAGACTACAATTTGATCTAGTTTTAGAATACATCATATTTTCTGTTGGTTATTTTTGGGAACATAGGTTTAACTTTGTATGTTGTGTAAATATTAGGCCTAGTCAAAATACACCAATTTTTCTAAGAATAAAACTGAATCTAGGGCATTTTTGGTCTATATGCAGTACGTGTAGGTTTACTGAACGACACTTTGGAAACTCCAGTCTGTTTTATCTTTAATTACAGTATAATATATGAAAGGAATTTAAAGAAACAGGATGTAATGAAGTAGACTGAATAGTATAATTAGCTCAAGATAGGGATAGGTTGCATACACTTGTAATTACAGCAACCCAACTTACACAAGGTTTCTTAAGCCCCCAGGGTGCACCACTTGGTGGTGAAATCAGGAATGGCAAAGCGGGACCCATGGATAGGCACCTTGTATTGGGTTTAACTGCCCAGTTTGTACTCAAAAGTGATTAAAAGAAGAGGATTAAGGCATTTTAATAAACTGACTCTGTTACAGACCGGAAACAGCCGTTTACTTTCAAGTGATTATAATGCTTACAGGAAAATGCTAAATTCAAATAGAAGTGTAAGCGGTTAAAGTTCCTTCTGGTTACCTTGCACTTTCAGTTTGCTGTAGCAATTTCATATTCAGGCGAAGAGTGCTGCTAGCATAGCTTATAAAATACTCACTAACACTCATATTCTCTTTTGATAAATCCTAGTCACATTTGTATGGTAATTATATAAGCATTTATAATAAATTAATCAAGCACACAGACTTGACATCAATTGTTTGTTTTCCGGGTTATGCAGAGATTCAAATTCTAACTGGGGAATGATTTTTTCCCAAACAATTTTTCGATCCCTCCTCCATGCAAAATAACATATGTTTATTCTAAATTCTCCCTAACCAAGTGTAATTAAATGTGAATAGCCAGTGCTGGTAAAAATATTCGGTGAAAAAAAAACTTAATCAGGATATGAACATTTAATGTTATCAAAGGGTCACAATGACTCAAAAAGATAACGATTGGGGTCAAACTGTTGGAAACCACTGCACTAGGTAGTGACAATGATCAAAGCTGAATTAATGTGAAATTTACAGAGTAATAGGCTGATTTTAATTCACCCTCTCCTTTTAGGTAGGTTGATTACTATTTAATAACTTTCATGACTATCCTTGATCATCTTTTACCAATTTCCTTTTTATTTTTTTCCTCCTTTAATGTTTTTGGTTTCCTCGCTTAAGAAGTTGCTTTGCATGTTTCACACTCCCTTTTGATGAATTTTGAAAGAATGCTAGGTCAGGGGAATGGGTGGTAACAATCGATTTTCTTCAAGAGGCAGCATTGTAAAGTGTGCACTGTGTTCTTTTCATTGTAAAAGCCAACATGGTTTCCCCTATAGAGATCCAATCCCATTGGTCCTAATATCTCCGAACTGATGCCGCGATAACAAATTAAACAAAAGCAGCAAGAGGAGGAGCGGAGACTAAAGTGAACAGGAGACAACAGCTAATGCTTGATCAAAGAGGATGCACTAAATATTTACTGACCCAGTGCCTCTTAAATCATGGTTTTTACAGCCACTCTTCACAACCATTTCAAAAATAAATATTGAAACCCGGAAATTCCAGGAATTTTCAAGGCCCAGAGCCCCTTTAGGACCTTTCCAGTCAGTGAAAAGACACACACACATTAAATTCCAGGTCTTTCAAGGACCATATGAACCCTGTACACATGAATTAATAAGCTAATTGGTTCTTAAAACTTAAAAATTGCAACTATTGATAATTCTTTAATAATATCTTGTTTATACAGCCATTTTGGTAATTAAAAACAAACTAACAAAAACAAACAACTAAAACTTTACAAGTAAAGATCTTATTTCCTTGACAAGTACAATTATATCTAGTTCCATGATAGTTATACTGGGCAGATTAGCTTGTTTTTGTTGTTCTGACAAATGTACCTCCTCTTCTTACTTTGAGGGGCCGGTAGCAGCACTAGCTACAACTTTATCGACAAATTTGCGCAGCTTGTCTGTGTCTTGAAGGCCAACGAGCCTCTCTTGAATTTTACCATCTTTGATGGCAATCAAGGCAGGCACTGAACCAACCTGAAATATGTATTACTCATGGAAGGTAGTACATTAGCTTAGAAATATGACTTGATTAAAATTTATTCTTGAAAAAACTAATACTATTTTACTAAGTTAATTAATTCAAATAATGTTAATTGACAACTAAGAGTATAATTCTGCATAAATTAAAGGTCATAATTCTAAAATATTTCAAAGATACAAATAGAAAACTAAATAAAGTAACTAATGGGCAAAATACGATTTTTTTCTGTTAATCTAATTATTAGGGAAGGGCCTTTAAATACCTTGAATCCTTACGGTTAGAAAGGAAAATTAAAATCTTCCTGGATTTTATTTTTGCATTGTGATGATTATTGATGATTAGCACAACATAAAATTTAAGCTATAAGACAATCCTAACAACCAAACCATTATTATTATTATTATTTAGCACCGTGTCTTACTACCCATTCAGGTTATACGCTTTAAGTACTAATTACACTAATGAATTAGGAATTGGGAAGGTTGAATTAGAGGAAGTGAACCCGCATTTGCATGGAGTGAGAGTGGAAAACCATTTAGGAAAAAACCTCCCCCAGTTCACCCGACCGAGATTCGAACCTCGATCTCCCCGTACTCAGCAGTCGGCCTCAACACGACTAGCGCATTAGCCAACTACGCCACTGAGGCGGGTAACTTGCTCTTGAGGTGTAGTAAGTCTGACTATGAAATAGGAACTTAGTTATTTACGTTTTCTTTAGCAACTGATGAATTAAAGTGAAAAAAATCTGAATTAAACAAATAAAATCACACCAATGTGGGAACATTAACTTTTGTGCTTGTCATATTTTCCAAGAGACAAATTTGAGAAAAGGTAGACTAACTAATAAAATATAGGCCTTGATTGCTAATCAAGGTAAAACAGCGTGTACAGCTATAGTCCACTTTTCATGGAAAGAGTATTTTGGGAAATGCTGATATATATATATATTTTTTTTTTTGCAGTCAACGATGATAATATATTAAGTGTTATTTTTAAGGTATCAATATATCTCAAAATGACAGTTGCAAATCATAAAACTGACATACATGATTATGTGAAATTAGTTGTCAGATAAGGCACTTCCTATGAAAATTTTAGGTTGTAGTAACAAAATAGCAAAAGTACTTACATCATAATCCAAAGCTATGTCAGTGTTTTCGTCTATATCCACTTTAGCCAGAAGAATTTTTCCATTTTTTTCGGCTATGACTGACTCTAATCGTGGTCCCAGGGTGCGACATGGATTACACCATCTGTAAAACCAATTTAACAAATTTTAAACATGACTTATTTTAAGATAATTTCCACTTAGCCTACATGTTTATTTTAAATTTTATATCAATCTAAAAAATAATGTGTGTTAGAGCCAGTATTTTTCAGTTTTTATAACTAAAGACTTATTTTCCCCCAATAAGTAAAACATAGATTCAGTTGATGCATTTTTTTTATTTTATACTTAAATCACTGGTAATGAGTTCTGGATATTTGTTACATGCAATCTAGAATTTGATGAAAACTTTTTATCTTTATTTAAAGAATTTCTCATCATATGCCAATATGCCCATGTCAGATACAAAAAAAACGAGTAGCCAACTAAATATAGGATATCTACTGAAGCACCATTTTATTTATTTTGTATGGTGTTTAAAAATACCACAACTGACTACAATTATGTGTAATTATTGAACCCATGTCTGTCCCAAGTTAATAATTATTGTTAGGCTACACAAGTTCATTATTTAAATAATGTGTGTTTAGCTGCAAATTTCTCAGAAGTTTTAAATTATATGACCTTGTGAACTTTTAACTATGTTAACCTGTATATTTTGGGTAGATATCATTTTAAAGCTATTAATAGAAGTTTGAAATGAGTTCATTATAAAAATGATGTGTTCAATACTAAGAGCCAGTTTCATAGTCAGACTTAGTAAAATGCCACAAGGGTGGTGTTAGAATAAATAAAGGAAAAACACCTACATGGATCAGAATGGAATGAACTAGTTTCATGTGTGAAACAGGTCCATTCCATTTGATTTAAGGATGATGTTGTCTTGTATTTTGTATAGTACGCATTTGAGGCGGGCTAAGTCTGATTATGAAACTGGCCCTTAGTACTCATGTGACCCTAGAGGTTATTTAGTCAAGTGCCGTGTCACTAAATTCATCATTATTTTGAAATTTCATCTCAAAAACCATAAAAAATAAACAAAAATACAAGAATTGGTTAGTCAATAAAGACTATATTTCATCAAAACCCAAGAGGGCCAGGTTAAAAAATACTTTGTGTTGATTTGACATAGCATGACTCAATAGGTTCATGTATTTTTATCTGTAAAGGTAAAATTGCTAATTTTAATTTCAGGGTGAATAATGTGTAAAAAAATTATTTAAACAAAAAAAGAATCAAATTTATTATTTGGAGTGAAAGGAGGCCTCCAAAATGCTACTGCCCCAGGGCCCCTGAATCTTCTGATCGGCCCTAATAGAACTCCCAAGTTAAACCTAATCGCCTATTAAAAACTTTCAAGGTTGATATACTTTAGGCCTAATGTAACTAGATAGCTAATGTAGATTAGTTTGAAATTGATTTTTAGCGTGAAGTTAAAACTTTATTTTTGGTTGATGAAAGTGCAAATTGACTCTTAGTATGGTGCTTGTGTGCTTTCAAATTTTCTTGGGACAATATTTGTAAAGGTGTGACACACACTTATCCATAAGATGGCTTCAAGGTCTATTACATTACTTTCACTTTTATCCACAAGATCCAGATATTATTTAATAACAGGCAACATTTGGAGGCAGATGTAAACCAGCTTTTCAAATACTCAGGATAGTAAGTAGTGTGTATTTGGAGATTGAAAGGGAACACAAGATAATAGATTGCAAGTTTTATATTATTAAAAATAGGGCATTTATATATAATTGAGCAGGCTGAATGAAGAGGTGTTACTTTCAAATAGGCCTATCCAAATTACATCATTTTTTAAAGGTAGGAAAGGGAGTAAAAATAAACAAGGAGATGTTGGTCGCTCATCCCATGGTCATAAATATAAATTGTGGAATAAAATATTGTTATATAACCTAAGTTTTAACATATTGTAAGTTGTGTTCTGTTTTTTCATACAAATTACAAAGTTATTTTTACATTTTTTTAAACTATAATATACTTTAAAGCAGCACTTTTCATCACCTTTTACACTTACGTTGCGAAAAAGTCTACAATTACAGGAACCTTGCTATTTTTTACTCGTTCATTGAAATCTTTTGGATCTTGCACTTTGAATGAAGAATGCCTTTGAGAATTAAAAATAACATTTTGACGTGAGAGATTGGCCGAAAACTTTGATGATTCTTTACCAATATTACACATCACTAAACATTTTGATGACAACATGACTCTGAATTTTAAATGATTTGCACAATTTTAAAAATGAAGTCAATATCATGCACTGTATGCATGCAACTTGGAGAAGATTAATTAAATTAAATACAGAAGCGAAGGTTGATTTGTGCGCATGCGTGGTGAGAGAAATAGAAACTAAATTAAAAAGGAACACATTTACCAGTCAATTGCTTATTCTTTATGTCCAGTGATCTCTATAATAAACTGGATGAATATAAACATACGCATTGCCAAGGACCAAAGCGTGACGCTCAATTTATCGCCTGCTTCATTGTGGCGGGGCAGATTTAACCGTTTATTTCAATATTCTTATGTGAAAACACATATCTAATGAATAAAAGTGTTATTGTTTGAAAATAGTAAAGTATATATTATAACACACATGCCTGGAGAAACCTTTACATTAAAGGATATACAATTCAGTTTTAAAGGTAATACTGTACAAATACGAATAAAATCTTTAACATATTTAAATACCATGTATTTATCCGTGTTGTTTACAGTATGCCAAGACTATACTTATATTTAAGGTTGGCTAATAGCTTGTATATTGGTTTCAGAAATCAAATATTGAAAGTTCGATAAATATAATGACTACGGTATCTAAAAATTTAATTACATTTGTTTGAATGACAAACTTTGTGTAGTTGTCATACGTTCAAACGCTTATAGGCTTGTAGAAAGTAGTATTACTCTACCATTTTTTTAAGTTGGCTCATATCTTGTATATTGGCTTCAGAAACCATATTAGGTTTAAAGTTCGGTAACTATAATGAAATACGTTAGCCAAAAACTGTATTACACTTGTTTGAATGACATATTTTGAGAAGATGTCCTACGTTCAACGATAACTTAGGTCATTGGTTCCCAAACTGTGGTTCGTGAACCCCCTGGGGATTTGCAAGACCTTCCAAGGGGTCTGAAAAAATATTTCCTTAATGGCGGATTTTTAACGAGATTGTGAAATTTTGGGAGGCACATTTACAAAATGATATAATCTAAGCTCGACAAGGTTTCTGTCAATTATCTCTTCAAAAACCTACGTTTACTTTTTCTACTGTCCCATCAATAATGTTTGTGTTTCACTTTACACAACAGAAACTGGCTCAATGTGAAAGCGACTTGAGACTTTATTTATCTTTAGTGGTTCCTGACGTTAAGGCTCTGAGCCATCAAAAGCAAACGCATCCTTCTCACTAAGTTACGTGAAGAGATGAGTATGTAGCTGTTAAAACCTTTAAACAATTTTGGAACTCAAATCTGCATGGAATTATGTCAAAGCAGAAATTTCCAGTAACACTTTAAAAGACACATGAAGTGTGATAATACTGGGTCAGTAAAGATAAGATAATTTCAGTTTTTTTAAGCGAATGAACATACCTGCCTACTGAAGCTATAGAAGGTAAAATTAATAACTAAATTTTATAAAAAAATAATTTATACAATCAAGTGTGTAGCTATGGATATTTTATCATGGGGTTCGTGCAGCTCAAATGTTTGAGAAAGGGGTTTGCAATTTAAGGATGTTTTGGAACCACTGATTTAGGTTATAGGCTTGTACGAAGTACGGTATCTACTAAACCCTGTTTTTAGTAAGAATAGCAATCTGTAAGGCTTTATTTCGTAACAGAATACAATAATATGTTAGTATTTTGGTAGGTTAAACGGCTATTTATAACGGACGTATATATTCACTTCTGGAAGGTATTTTATCCTACCAAAAAGGTTAAGATTCTGGTACGAAGTCTTCCAAACGAGCATCCTTCAAAAATCATCGTCTATGTTAGCCTACATCAACATATTTCAAGAAAAAACTCACCAGTTTCAAACTTTATTTAGCTCTTCAAGGTTTATACTAACACATTTATTTCATTTAACTAATCACACATTGATGCATCTCATATATTCGAGTAAATTAATGAACTGTGTCAAAATGCCACAGTTATTTGAGTGTAAGACAAAATGAGATACCCGAAAGTTTTTTTCTCGCTCTCTTACACAATGTTATGCAGACGATGGCTCGAAAATTTCAGCGACAGTTATATTATAGAGATTAATGCTTATGTCATCATAGCTCAGGTTTAATGTAACCTTATATCCGTAATTGCTTTTGTTAGTTTAATCTAGTTTGGGTCATGCTCTAATAAATAAAGTTAAAATGTCATTAAAAAATTAATTGTATAAAATAGGTTTGAAATTGTCATTATGGTGGAGCGCAAGAAGAGAGTCTCTGAGTCTTTATTGTATTTTTTTTATGATCTCTGAAAAGGAATAGCCATAATCCTGATTTGCACATATTTATGTATGTTATAATGTTTTTTTTATAGTGTTGTTGGTAGGCCTAGGGTCCAAATAGAAATAACTTTACCAAGGTATATAAGCTAAAGAAAGGAAGGTAAATGAATCATTAATGTCTAACTAACTAGTGAACAAGCAAAGGACACATCAATTAATTTACTTTAATCGCCACACATTGTGACGTCACCAAACCGTAATTATTGGCTTTTTATTTAGGTATTTTTATGTTTATGTATCATCGTATGTATATTGTTAGCAGGGTTATGCTATTGAAATAAATATTATGATTATGACTTAGTGTTTACGGTAGTAGTAAGGACTTATTTATTCTTCCGTTTCCTCTAGGTAACGAATTATTGACTTGACCTACTATATGTAATAATGTTTTGATCAAATGTTTCCTATTGCAAACATATAAGTGGACCCTCCATTATTCTTCGGAAGTAGCGATATATTATTATTATTATTATTATTATTATTATTATTATTATTAGCACCACGTCTTACTACCCGTTCGGGTTATACGCACTTACGTTAATGTGTAATGGTAGGGTGATTGTGAGATGAAATTAAGGACCTACAGTTTAGCGTGGAATCCGAACCACGGTGGAAGCCTGGCATTCCCCACATTCACAAGATGTCTTGTCAGAGGTGAAGGAAGGGTTTGGTATCAGATAAATCTGTGCCGGGACCGAGGATTGAACCCCTGCCGCCAGCACAGAAGTCTGACACCTTACCCCTAGACCGCCAGGTCACCATCGTAGCGATATAGATTCGCAACAGCAACTTAGGATATTAACTCTTTTGAGGCTGAGTCTTAAGGCTAGGCGCTTGACTTACTCCAAGAGCCCAAATGAGATGGCTTAGGTATAAGCTCTCTTTAGGGTGATTCCTAATATCAATATTTTACTCCCAGTAGGACAATATAACATAAATCCCTCTTTAAATAAGAGTGATCCCAAGGCTGGTGGTGTTATTAATGCAATTTACACTTTTTTATTTTTTCTCTTCAGAATAAGTTTTACATTGGGGACCTGATAGCTCTCTCTATTTTCAGTCAACAGGTATTCATAAAATCTAGGACCTTATGATCATACTGTATACCTATCTTATGACCCAGGTGAAACGCTCATTTATAGCTTTTTCAAAGCCCATAATATAGAGAGACATTTATTATAGGTGACAAAGTAATGTCATTGGGCATACTTTAATTTCCAACCAGCCATTGCTACAATGTTCCTCTCACCTGCTCAGTTTCAATGGTGAAAGGTGGCACCAAATGCGTGTCCGCTAGGGGCTATAGTCTTATAGTAATATATTTACAAAAACCATACAAACATACACCAAAGCTGGAAATAAACAATTTTATGTCCTGATGTGGAGAATAGATAAATAAAGTCATTATCACTTCTCCATACACTATGTTTTCTGTTCGTTTTGGCTGTAAAATCACCTGACTGTGAGGCGATCTGACTTTGAAGCATGCCACATACAGTTAACTATGATAGAAACAGTCATTCCTCAAGTCCTTCTTCCATTCTTTCATTCCTCCTTCAAGGACTGACCCCGAGCCTTATTTCTGGTCATAGTAAAACACAATTTAATTAGAAATTGAAGGCGAGTGAGGTGAAAGAGATGTTCAGAAGGAGTGTGAAATTTTGGGACTTTTTCCCCTGGCCATAATCAGGGAAAATGATCGATCACCTCTATCACGAACCTATGGATAGCTTGTTGACATCATAGTACATCTCCTTCAAGTAATAACGTTTAGTGGTGGCTCCATCTGACCATGATGGCTCTGGAAAGCTGTCGTTCTTAAGGTGTCGAGCTGCCATCCCAAGCACGACACCAGCAACACCAAGGATTTGTTGTACACCACATCCATCTCCTAATGCATATCCACTCCTGACATTCCTTATCCACCTGTCTTTTCACATCCTTGAGCAAGATATCCTTGTGCTTCTTCTTAAAAAAAAAGTGAATATGACAGTTGACAGTTGACAGAAGACCAGAATGGTGTGGTGAAACATTCTATGAGATTCTGAAGTGAGTCAGAGATGGCAGCTTATTTCAAGGTGCGGTCCCAATGTCCATCGACTTCCAACAGTACCAGCACCATGCAGGCTGACTGGAACATAGAATGAATGTATCCAGCTGCCGTCTTCAAGTCTGAAAAGGATGTAGGTTCTTGGATCTCATACAGCAAGATATAGAAGTAGTAGCATTCTGAGTTGATCGGGTGACATATGTACACCCTTCCAAATATTTGATTTCTTTACCCCCTGGACTAGCTTGGTACCACTTAGGGAGATTACACTTGTGGTAGAGTTTCAGGTCAAGACATTTAAGCCACGTACTCTTTGATAGTGTAAATGTTTCCACTTGGGTTTGCTGAGATCACCAGTTGGTTGAGATATTTTAAAACACCTGCACCCACACCTCGGGAGATATTTTGTGTATACCGTACACAAATGAATATAATATTCGTATTATGTGATACGAAGACCCCCACATAAAATGTCATTGAGATCGGAGTATATGATATTTCCCACCCCTTTCTGCCCTTCTCAACACACTTAAGTGATGAAATATGAGAAAACCTAAAAAAAAAAGTCTCAGCCACTTAATCTAGAAAAAAATCTTCAACGTAAATTTCAAGTATTTATGTCTACTAAAAAGAACCTTCAAGCAAAATTTACTTTACCAGGCCCAAGTGTTAGGAAAATACGGTACTGAGTGAGTCAGTAAGTGAGTGGGTTTTGCTTTATATATATATATATATATATATATATATAATAGTAGGATAAAACTAATTACATTTTGATTTTCCCATATCTTGTCAACATTTTACAAACGCTTGCAATACAAAACAAAACAAAACACACCTCAATCAATCTCTATTTTTATTTTGTATTGATTTCTCCAAGGAGAACAAATCACATAACAAATATTCATAAATGGTCATTTTTCACTTGCAGTGGTAGCCCTCATCTCTATTCTGAGGATCATGACTATTGGTGAAAATAGTCTCCTACAGTACCATAAGTAATTCAAAATTCAAGTTAGATTTTTTTAAATAATACTATTTTACTCTGAAAAATAATACATCTTATTAGTTTTTGTTTTGAAAAGCATTTAAAGGTAGTTTCATTGAGGTAATAATAGTTTATTCTTTTGACTATCAATATGTTGTTTGTAGTCATCTTTGCTCACTTAGCTGTGACCTTTTATTTTAAGCATAGGTACTGATTGAGTTCACTTTGGTCATTATATAATTAACATAAGCTTCAATTGATATATTTACTATTGCGACACTCCTTATTTAAATACTAGTTTAGAATGTTTTCTAAAATGTTGATATATTTATTAGCTTACCCACTCTTCTATCATTGAAAATAGGCCTAATAAGTTTTACTATAGGCCAATAGGACTCATGCTAGAATGTATTTAGTCTTTTATTTTTTAATTTGTCCTGTAATGAAATTTTAGGAAATGTGGTCTTTCAAAAATAATTTGTAAATAAATATCTCAAATTATTTCAACCATAGCCTATTACAAAATGTATAAATATGTTAAAATAATTTATTGCGAAACAAGATCAATTAAAATTATATAACGTTCATGTTATTCAATGTAATGTTGTAACTGATGAAAATCGAAACGATTCAAAAGTACTTTGTGAAATTAATCATTCTTGGCCTGTTTTACTTTAAAAATTCTTGATACCTGCTTTCAGAGTCGTCTTTTGTAAATATTAAGGGGATAAATTGTGAGTTTCTTGTATATGTATAAATATGTTAAAATAATTTATTGCGAAACATGATAAATTAAAATTATATAACGTTTATGTTATTCAATATAATGTGTCAACTTATGAAAATCGAAGCGATTCAAAAGAACTTCGTGAAATAAATCATTCATAGTCTGTTTTACTTTAAAAATGCTTGATACCTGATTTCAGAGCCATCTTTTGTAAATATTAAGGAGATAAATTGTGAGTTTCTTGTTCGTGGTCATGGTGTTTAAGAATTGGTGGGTTTATTATTAAATTGCAAAACACATATTTCCATGGTTATGTTGTTTTCTTCATGAGAGTCTCTAAAAATAACAGCTGATCTTGCAAAATGGACGAATTCAATAGTTGACTCTATAGTATATGGATTTTAGTATGAAACTTCGAAAATTATCTAAAAGTAGATTGAACCGCCCGTCGCCATCAAGTTCTAAAGCAAAGATAAATAGTCAAAAAGTGGCATCAAAACCTAAACGATGTGTCTGCTTACCCAAAGATTTCGCGGTTACAGAATTTCCCCGTGTGTGGAATGATTTACGCTTACACCAACAACTGTGCGATGGAGTTATTCATACAGGCGAAAATAAAACGTTTTGCATACACAGAGCTATTTTATCTGCAGCCAGCTCCTACTTCAAAACACTGTTTACTAACGCACTGCACAAAGGCCAACCAGAGATTTACGAACTCACGATTCAATTACCAAACCACATCGTTGAATGTATTCTTGACTATGCTTACACCGGTCGTTGTAAAATAACTTCCGATAACGTGCAAATGCTATTGCCCGCCGCCGACCAGTATGAAATTGTTGGTATAATTCAGCAATGCTGTCGGTTTTTATTAGAAGAGCTTAGACCTAGCAACTGTCTTGGAATACTCAGGTTTGCACACCATTACTTTTGCCGTGAGTTGGAAAATAAGGGCCGTAGATATGTCCTGTATAATTTTAAAAAAATATTAAGAGAAAGTCTTGAGTTCAAAGATTTATTGGCAGAAGAACTAGAAATCATATTGAAGGATGATGAACTCAATATTAGAAATGAAGAAACTGTTTTTGAAGCAATTATGCAATGGGTAGAAGCGGATGCAGAGGGTAGAAAACATCATCTTGGAAGTCTTATTCATTGTGCTAGATATGGATTAATGAGTTTTAAGTTCTTCACTGATGTTGTAATGAATAATCGACATATTCAAGCTAGTCAGGTAAGATATAGGCCAACACTACTTTAACCACAAGAATTAACGCACATACGATATGGTATTTTAGAATATAGCTGATTGAACTTTATTGCATGTTTAAATCTAGACAGAGGGATTTGTAATAAACATTTTTGAAGGCTTTTAAAATATTATTTTTGAATAATATAGGATAGAACCTGTAGGATAGCACATATAAATTTACTGTATTTTTAAATATTGCAATGTGTACGTTTATTCCATCTTTCATAAGAATTTATCTTCTATATATGTAACTAAGTATTGTTATCACAAAATCTTGAACTCTTAATACCTGCACTTTGTTTAATTTTTTTTTTTTTTTAAGTTGCTTCTACTGTTATAATCTAGGAGCTCCAACAGATGTTATATTCAGCTTCTGTATTTCTGGTTGAGTTGGACTCTAAACTCAGTTCCAACATAGACTTGAATGATCCCATCGCCAGGCCTCGGATTCCTTATGAGATTCTTTTTGCGGTTGGAGGGTGGAGTGCTGGTAGTCCAACTAATTTTGTTGAGACATACGATACAAGGTAGAACACTTTACACTACACATCTTATATCCATGGTGGAATGAAAACTTATTTAGGCCTATACATTTTTTTATGTATATTCAATTAATAAGCAACTTAAACCCACTTCGCAGGTCATATGGTCTAAGGCATCACTCTCACATTAAACTAGACTGCCAATGACAGGACAGTCAGTGTTCGGATCCTAGTCAGGTGTACTGAGAGTGCTCTTTAAAAAATGGTTTCCACTCTTCCGCCATGCAAATACAGGTACACGTAATTGAAATCCAACCTTAAACATCCCTATCCCACTAGTGTAATTAGTATAGGCATATAACCCTAACAGATTGTAAATTAAGACGCAGTGCTTAGAAAAATAAACAATTTATGTTGGTCATTTATAAAGCTAGCTAATTCTAAATTTGTTTCTCCCACTCTATTTATTCGACAATATTGATTATTTTGCAAAAAATTAGTCAAATTTAAAAATAATATGCGATATAATGCAATGCACATAGTATTTTAATGTTTTTTTCAAAACTGGTTATAGAATATGAAACATTAAACAAAGTTACAATCATTGGTTCCAATAATTAAAATTAATTATAACGATACGTTTAGCAATAAGCTAGTTTACAATTACAAGCAAGCTACATAGACACCCGAAGCAAGAACCAACTAGTGCTGGGTGAGACAGAAAATGTAGCGTAATAGAAGGTGTGTTGAGTTGCGGCAAAGTATATAACAAGTCAACTTGACTGCACCATCTGTTTCACTAAGCCTCATGCTTGCATACCACCCATTTTATGTACGACTTCCATTTTGTTCGTTTGGTTTTCATAATTTATTATTTATCAGTTATACTGCTATAATTCAAAGCTCTAAATTCCAAATATCTCAAAATAAACACATTAAAAATAAATAAATACCTATATATATATATATATTACTTTGGAGTTTATTTTGATAAACAAACAACATTTTATAATAAAACAGATGGTGCAGGTTGTAAGTTTGAAAAATGCACTTGATAAACACCACTAAAATTATATTAGGGCTTTCTGCTCCTTAACTTCTTTTTCAAAAAAATGAAACCCGTTTATTTTGGGCCCTATAGTATAATTTGCCGAGAATAAATAATTATCGAATCAGGTGAAGTTTCCCCAAGTAAAAGGAAAAGTTGCATTGACAAAAATAACAAAATAGTATTATGTGAAATTTTTTTCACAGCTCAAGCAAATATAAATCTAGTTACATATCCGTTTAGATGTCCTTTCTGTTTTAATTATGGGTACTTAATTTGCTGAAACTTAAGCAACTTAATATTTCAGTATATGACTTACAAACTGACTTGACTCTATAAATGACAAAACACCCAGTGCCTCAACCGTTATTCAAAATTGTGAACAATATGTTTTCGGCAGTAAGAAGGCAGTGTGATACCTATTGAACAAAGCAGCCTTGTAAATTATTTCCTTCTAGCCCAACTAACTGCAAATATAACTGATTTTGCAGATCTGATCGTTGGTTTCTCTCCATGAACACTGACGCAACTCCTCGAGCGTATCATGGGCTATGTATGTTGGACAAACTCATTTATATGATCGGGGGTTTCGATGGCAGCAAGCATTTTAACTCGGTACGGTGCTACAACCCCATCTCGAAGGAATGGAAGGAACGCGCCTGCATGTACAATGCAAGATGCTACGTCAGTGTGTGTACACTAGGTCAGATCACCGATACATTATACTATCTTACCATTAATGGGAAATTTGACGTGTATGTGAAGAATTTGTTCGTCAGCTACAGTAAAACAAAAATTTATTTTAATGGCAAAAAAAGTGTTTATTTATTGAATTTTGTGGTTAGCATAGTTGCCAAGCAACTCCCCAAATATAGTACCTTTAGTGTGTATTTTGAATTGTTAATTCAAGCATTTAGTGCGTTAGAAGCAAAATGTATACACCATGACGACCTTTCTTGAATGAAATTACCTAAATAAAAATCACATCATATGAAATAATTAAAATTTAGTCTATCTGAGACTAAAATATCTTGAGTATTCATAATATTTCTCATTTATTGAGGACAATTCATAGGTAATATAATAAATAACATTCAAGCCCGACGCTCATTGCACTCAGGGCAGGCAGAGCACAGAAAGAAGTTTTAAGGCAAGGTGCCACATATTGAACCCATTCCTGATTTTTTTACGCACGGGACATGGCATGGGATTTAGAAGAAATTCTGCTAGAGTATAATTTATTTAACTGTACTTTGTTATTTAAAAAAAAGGATGAAGACGATATGAAAAAGTGAGAATATGATAAAAAGAAACTCATGGTCAGTTTAAGTTATCATCAGAAGTTCCAGATAAAGCTTTTAGGGAATCATACCAACTTAATAGAATTCAGTTTGATGAATTGCATCATCTGACTGAAAATTATGTCAGAGGGAAAGAATGCAACGCTCAGAAACCCGTTGGAAATGAATCAAAACTAGCACGTAAAACTGTTATACCGGTGTAGAGAACACAGGAAAACGGTACCACTACTACAACCAGACGCAGGAAAGACAGAGCTATGCTGCACCTGCACTTTGACCAATGTGCGGTAATTCATTTAAACACGTGTGTTACAGATACTCCTCTGCCTCGCCTCCCCCCAACTGCACCACCATGGGTGCAATATGCAGCGGGCCTTTGTTAGCTTGCTTCTTTTTAGGTCATGTTTACCTTTAGTAAAAAATAAATAGACAGGGTAATAGAGAATTCCCCAAACACGAGAGTTGTGTAATTCATAGCGAAGGGTCTAGCAATGAAACATCAAAAGGGGATAAATTATGTTCTATCATTTTTCCCACATTTGAAAGCTCTAAGTGCTGCTCGACTGGATCTAAATGTTTTTTTTATTTGATCCAGACCATTTATATTATAGAATATAGAATAGATTGAAGGTAATCATTCAACAAAACAAATAAGTGTATATTTATTTGGCACATAATAAATCTTTACTTTGAACCAAATACAAAAGCGTATAGATTGATCTTCTTCATTTTGTAAACTAAACGTCTAAGGTTGCAATTTTTTTAGACGATTTTAAGATAAATTGAATTTATTATTTTGTGATAATTTTTTCATCAAATATGTTTCGAAGTAGTTTATAAAGCATTAAGTTTCATATTAATATGATTGTGTTTTTGTTTGTTTTGTGGTTTTATGCAGGGGGCAAGATTTATGCCCTGGGTGGATATAATGGTCGTGTTCGTATGAGTTCGGCAGAAAGATACACCCCTCGTTACAACCAATGGGAAATTATACCATCCATGCATAAACAACGTTCTGACGCAAGTGCGGCGGTTTTACAAAATAAGGTTTCTCTATTTACATTAGGTTATATACTATATTTTTATATTATGTTTTATATTTATACATATAAATTTATATTATGTTATATAAATTTATATTATGTTATATATATTTATACATATAGATTTATATTATGTTATATATATTTATACATATAGATTTATATTATGGTATATATATATTTATTTATACATAGATTTATATTAGGCTATATATATATATCAACTATGCCATGTATAGCTGAGAAATAAGAATCTCTAGATTTTATTTTGAATGGTTAATAGTGAGTGAACGAGTTATAAAAGAGTTGTTATTTTAAATGAAAATAGAATTAGGAAGTGTCCACACCAAATATTAGATTAGTAGCTATTTTCAACCATTTCTCTCGAATAAATAATGAAATTAGTCTGGTCTTATATTTATGCATGTTAACATATAGCTAATAGTAAATAGTGCATAGCATAAAGTGCACAATTCATGAGAAAAATACAGCGGTTTATAATGAAACTTTGTGTGAAACATTTTACTTAACTCGATTGTATTTTATTAATATAAAGTGGTCTAACCTCTTTTCACTTCTAGATAGTAGACCTATTTCTCAATAACAGAATGAAAAACGTAATATTTCTCCTTTATTTTCCATTATATTGTATAAAATCATAGTAAATTATGCAAAAAAAAATGTTGTTGATGACAAACAGGCATGGCTACCACAAGGCATTTCACATATGAAGATGAATACAGGAGCTGATTATTTTCGTCTTCTTGTACTGTACACTGGCATTTAGTCGCATTCTGATTGGTTGATACGTCTCTAGACCAATGATTAGATATACTTAACGTGACCAGACATCCAGTTTTGAGCGGGACAGTCCCACTTTGGGTAAATGTGTCCCGCTGTCCTCAAGATTTTCCACGGGACGCCCAATTTTCCCGCTTTGGAGGGTAGTCCATTTTGTGAACTAAGTAAATTAATTTTTTTTAAAACACGTTGTTATGACTCGTCTAGACGCTCAGTGCACCAGCACAGTGCCTATCAATCCAGTCTAGACGACGATAACCCCCCTCCTCCACACCACACCAATATGCCCACAGCTACAGAACTACAGTATTCGTTCTGACTCAAGCCACCATCAGAAGTATTCGGTTGGACTCATTAGTCATCAACGTTCGTTAGTAGTACGCAGGATTATTGATAGATCATTCGATCGGCCAGTAACCCCAACTGTGTTTATTTATTTCTAAAGAGTTGTGTGTAGACTTTAGTAAGTTGGGTCATATGCGCTTAAGTTTGCAAACAAATATATTTAATAATGGCAAAAAGAAAGTGTTCTTTCAACGTCGACTTATGGGCCAAATATCCGTTCATAAAACTTAAAAGTGAAGCGAGCAGTAGTGATGTCGCCTGTGGAAAATGTCATACTATGTTTAGTGTTGCGCATGGAGGTTCCTATGATGTGGAAAAACATTTAAAATCTCATCGGCACATAGCTTCAGACCAGGCTGCTTGTTCCAGTAAATCGATTTCTTTGTTTTTCAAAAGTAAGGTGCCGTCCAAGAAAGATCTCGAAGTTTTTGCTGCCGGAGGTGTCTGGGCCTATTACACTGTACGAGAAAATCACAACTTTCGTTCCAATGATTGTGCTTTGAAAGTAATAAGTACGTGCTTTGAACCAAATTTCATTGTGCCAGAAAAAATCCCAAGCCATTGTAACTCAAGTATTTGCACCATTGGCTGAATCACAACTTAAAAGGTGGCTGTAAAATGCAAATTATGTTTCCTTGATGACAGATGCATCTAACCACGGGTCACGAAAAATATTTACCGTGTTGATGAGCTATTTTGATAAGTTTGATGGGGTGAAAGTAAAAATATTGGACTTACAGTCTCAGCATGGGGAAACTTCCGAAATTATTGTCAGTTATTTAAAAGATTTGTTGCAAAAGCATAACCTAAAAGACAAAATAAATTATTTCTGTGGGGATAACACAAACTATATGTTTGGTGGTGCAGGAAGAAAAGGAACAAAGAATGTTTATCGCAAATTGAAAACCTTTTTGCAAAGATATATTGTGGGTATTGGATGTGCTTCGCACATTATACACAACGCTATATTAGATGCGTCTGATTCTTTGCCAGTAGATATAGAAGTCGCGGTTAAGAAAATATATTCATACTCCTATATTTACATAGTAAGGGTG
This sequence comes from Timema shepardi, assembly GCA_902151425.1. Lineage (NCBI taxonomy): Eukaryota > Metazoa > Arthropoda > Insecta > Phasmatodea > Timematidae > Timema > Timema shepardi. Next base: position 518,180 of record CABFVX010000073.1, read on the forward strand.
GGAAAATTTAAATAAATTTGTGACACCATTGATATTGAGTACCATAAAGTGTTGGGGTAGAGCAAAACACTATGGCTAGCGCTAATGCCTGCCGTGGAAAGAATTTTAAAATTGTATTTGCCACTTAAGAAATACTTGAGTCAACCTAAATGTCCCGTGGTTTTGAAGATGAACACTCAGTAATATGGTTACATTTCATACACAGCCAAGCAGCTATCTTCCAAAACTCAGTTTTAAAAGTGGAAGGTCAAAATACTTCTGCCATCGAGGTTACTGCAGAGATAAAAACAACGAAAGAGATTCTTCAAACTAAGATTAATACTAGATTTATTACTCATGTACTGCAGAACTTAATGACAAACAACTATGCAGGACCTGAAAATGAGGATTTTACCAAGACTATTGTAACATTTTACGAGACATCACAATAATTAGAGCAGTGGACAACGAATTTCTAGGAATTGGAAATGTTTGAATGGGCAACTCTGAAAAAAACTCCAGAATGGTTTTATGCTCAACTGGCCATAGACTACCTTAATGATAAAAAAAACACTTCGACGTGTCTTCTGATACAGAGCCTTTTGATGAGATAACTTGTGTAAATAAATACATTGAGAGCCATATTTCAGTGTGGAATGAAAACAAATTATAATCTTATAAATGGTATCTTGAACTGCTCAAACATTTGAAAGAAAGCTCCATAAATCATCAGCACATCAGTAAAATCGCAGAGTATGTACTAGCACTGACAGGAAGTAATGCAGCCATAGAGAGAGTTTTTTCTACAATGACAAAAGTGTGGAAATCGGAGAAGACCCACCTTGGGTGAGCGTTTTAAGATCAATATTAGTGACAAAAATTAATTTTAACTAAAGTTGCCAGGACTTTTATTCAATGTTGCGGTCCTCACCAGCACCGTTAAAACAAATAAGTTCAAATACAGAGTATGAGTATGATGAATGAGTCTATATGAAACATAGAAATGTACACTTATAATTTAGATGCTAAAATGTACTGAGTAAATTAATATAATGTGCTTTCTTTTCTATTTACTTGTATGGTTTTTAGAGGTTTGTTTAAACAACAACGGCAGAATAATTGAAAAAATAAACATCTAAATTAACTGTCCATACGTTTTAAGTCACAGCCCCCAATCCCACTAAAAAAAGTTTAAGCTTACGCAGGCTTTGCTGTCTACGTGTTTTAAACAAATTACCACAAAACAGCGACGTCCGAACTCAGCTAAATGCGAAACTTTCAACTTATATCTTATTTGCAGGAGTCGAGGATGGCCTCAAAATACGACTTTTCAGGCTTAGCATTTTTTAAATATCTTCGGGGGTGGGGGGTTCCTCAGCCCCACCGGACAGATCTTCCTTACTGATTATATCCCCCAGACCCCCTGGTATAAACATGTCCTGCTTTAGGTATTTAGGTATAACAAATCTGGTCACGTTCTTTATACTACACTCTATGTACAACGCATGAGAAGTTAAGTTAAGTTAAATCAATTTTATGCATTGTACTCTATTCACTATTTACTATGTATCGATTATAAACGCTATAGTGAAAATAATTTATTTCAACTTCTTGCGCATTATGTGCTATGCGCTATTCGCTATTAGCTATTTGCTATGCATGAGTATAAACCCAGCTTTAAACAACTCTTATTTTAAGACATTGTTAGGTTAGTGAATTCTTTTAGATCTTGGTGGTCAGGACAAGTAGTGTGAATGGGCAATTCTAGAAGCGTGTTCAGTTCAGGGTATTTACTGGCAAACCTAATGGTAAGGGGCCATTGGGAAGACCTAGACGTAGATGTGAGAACAATAAAATGAACACGAAAGAGATAAGATGTAATAAGGGAGACTGGATAGAACTAGCTCAATATAGAAATAGGGTGTAATGAGGTGGAATAGGTAATCTTAAGATAGGGATAGGTGGCGTACATTTGTAAGTCCAGCAATAAACTTTCGAGTTCCTAATACCATAGATTAAAGTCCCTTTACAGCTGCGTATCGATAGCTCCTAAGTCCATGGTCCTTGATCCATTGAAATTCTATTCTCAACCACACCGCCTGTATCTTTAATCACGTGGTCATGCCAACTAATGAGATAGTCGAAGACTTCGTCCAGGAAAATTCTTCGAAAGAAAGCCTTCTACATCAAGAAGCAATCACTAAGCAGTCAGCGGATCAATAAAAAATAATCTAAAACAACTTTTTGATAAAACATCCATTATGTACTTAAAATGTAGGTTAATTACACCCACAATACATATATTTATAGTACGATTTGAGCTATTAAACTTATAACAAGCAATGGATCCTTTTGCTGGCATTGGCGCTTTTATTTCGATGCACGCGCACGAATTTACTTAATTGTGATTGTAGACCTATAAACTAGTTCTTATAAAGTTAAAGTCGACCAAATTCTATGGAGTACGGACCAGGCAGGATAAGGATACGTATCAGAGCTTTGTAGACAGAGCAGCTTGTGGCATCAATGTCTTACAGAACATGGAATTACGGATACGGTATCTGTAGATGTAGCTTAAGTAAATATATAATTAAATTATACCTGATATAGATATCAATCTTGACTGGGTGTACTGAGGTTGGTTTTCCTCGTGTAATTCATTACTTTTGTTTTTCCATAACTCTCCATTGTCCTCACGTACTTCCTCTAAAACTATATTCATTATGCCTTTACTAATTCTTATGTAAAACATACTTTATATATATATATATATATATATATATATATATATATATATATAT
>CABFVX010000073.1:520980-536588 GCA_902151425.1 Timema shepardi
ATATATATATATTAATAAGTTTGTAGGAATGAGATTTTTGTTAGTGTTGACTTGGAATTATAAAATTGAAACAATCCCACTGAGATACTGAGAGGATAGGGCTTAGAGAATTTAAGAAAGATAAGCTGTACAGTGTTAATATAGAATTAAGGTATTTTGGAGGGTTTGAGAGGATACAGGCAGAAGGGTTTAAACTGAAACACCGAGCAATTTTAGATGCGTGTGATGTGTAACATGAGATTCCAATTTTGAAATAAGGCATTGAGGGGTTGCAATGAGTTAAAGGTAAATGTGTTGAAGATTAGACTAGTATTGGCTTTATAGGGAAGTAAAGGCTATATAAGCTAAGCACCCTGCTACCTAACTATTGGCTTATTAGTGGGTAAAACAATAATAACAAATCTCTAACCATTTACAGATATACATTGTTGGTGGTTTTAACGGCACTGAAGTGCTGAGCTCAGCGGAAGTATTTGATCCTGTCCCTCAACAATGGACATTTATACACTCCATGTCAAGTGCTAGATCTGGAGTTAGCCTGATTTCACACAAGGACTGCCTGTATGCTCTTGGAGGATTTAATGGAGTCACAAGACTTAACACAGGTAGAAAGTTGGATATTTAATAAACTAATATACATATATCTATATTGCATCTTTACGGAACGTTACTATGACGGATCAAACATACCTTATCCCATTAAGGAGTATGTTGTTTGGAAAGTATAATTGGACTATAACTTAAATATGATTATTAATAAATTTGCGACCATACCAAGTTTAGAAAAATTTATGTAATTTGTATATTGTGTAGGTAACGTTATATTTGCAGGAGAACGCTACGACCCAAACCAGTCTCCTAATTGGCGAGATATAGCAGAAATGTTCAGTCCAAGGAGTAACTTTGCTACAGCAGTGCTGGATGAGATGATATTTGTCATTGGTGGATTTAATGGTAAAATAAGGGTATAATAATTATCAATGTGGTAACTCTATATAACTATTATTCCAATATTAATTTTTATGTCGAAATTTTCTAGTTTCCTCTTAGACTAGCCTTTTAATATTTATGCACTGAATTATCTACTTCTGCTTTCTTATCTTCTTCATTACTGATTTTATAACTAAGTCACATGAATTATTGTTGACCAACGAAGTCAAATTTTATGAGTGATAGCAATAAGAAAGAGGCATTATTAGTGGGTGTAATGATTGTAGTCAAATGGTGATAGTTCATACTAATTCATTTATGTTAGTTAAAATAGACTACATTTACAATAAACTGTGTTTATTTACAAGTTTGCCTACATTCTTGCACTGACCCAGAAGACAGGGGCGAATCCAGCTTTATGTTAGATGTTACACAAAATTATCAAATTTGGTTTAATATCACAATATTTTATTTTTCAAAATATAAAGTTTAATGAGCGTTGTGTTAGAATAAGTGTTCAAAGAGACCATATATATTAGAGAAAAGAAGTTAGGTCAGCTTAGATAAATAGCAAACCAATTTATTTGATTCAGGCTTTAATCACTACTTTTCAATGTGAATGGTTTAATCTTCTTCATCATCATCATCACCATTATCATGAACAGTTTACAGCCACTGGTTGGGTCTGTTTGGAACATAAGCCTCTCAAACGTCTCCTTTCTACCCACCAACTCTTCTTCTCCACAATGATCCAGTCTGCTTTTCCCTCCTCCACACGTCATTGCACTCCCTTCAGCCAACTGTTCCTTGGTATTCCTCCTGGCCTCCTTCCTCCCACTTCAATATCCAGCATATTCTTTGATATCATCTCTTCCTCCATACTCCTAGAATGGCCGTACCACCTAAGTCGTGTCTGCTCTATCCTCTCCTGCACCGGCTCCTTCTTAACTGTTCCTCTCATTTCTCATCCTATCCATTCTTGTCACTCTTATAGTACTTTTCAGAAATTTCATTTCACTGAGCGTTTTATCAATAGTATTTTCATTTACTAGTCTCCTTTGCGAAGGAGTCCACATTTACTAAGAGTGAGATGTCCCTCCCTTTCTTCGAACTTCCTAGTAGACCCACCCCTACCTAAAGTCATAACGAGGGGTAGTAAAACATGTAACACAATTTCTTCACGACTTGACTAGTAAGTTCTTGGATATTTGTAATGTGATTTTTTTTATATACACATTGTTTACTACTCATAACGAGGGGTAGTAAAACATGTAACACAATTTATTCACGACTTGACTAGTAATTTCTTGGACATTTGTAATGTGATTTTTTTTATGTACACATTGTTTACCTTAAATAACAGCAGCCGTAACTTGATGGATTACACTATAGTTCTATTTTATAGTATAGTGTATAGTGTAGCCCGTCCAAATGAGTCTGCCACATTTCAGGGTAAACTTAATGTTCGTGTATGCTCCGCATGTTTTTCATTTCAGGAAATAATATTTCTATGGGAGCTGCCTCAGTAAGCGAGAAATTATTGCCACTCTGACGTTAAACTCTTAACGCAATGTTTAATTATACGATGCGTTATTTCAAAATATGGTTCACGCCAAAATAAAGTCTAAAAATTCCAACAGGGCTCTTTTTCCTTAACAATCCTATAGTTTGAGTTTTATTTACAGAAAAAAAAGTGTAAAAATGTGACATTAATTAACGCATTTTCAAATATTTTTTCAACCATATTTTCAGAACTATGAGACTAGGCTTGATGAAAAAAGACAAGAGATTTAGCCTTTCTCTAACAAATACAATATTTTTTATAGGCTCATAGAATAAAATGCAAAGACATTTGAGAAATAGCAGCAAGCTTTCCTCTTTGCCTTGAGTTAAGAAGTTTCGTGGCTTTTCTTATTGTCATGACAAAGGGTGGTTGTAGGTGCAAGGTGAAATTGAGTCTAGACAGAATAGAGAAGTAGTTCCAGAAAACGACACAGACTTTTAAGCCGTGGGGCCCAACAGCGTTTGATACTTTATCACTGACTGGTGTAGCCGCCTTAAGCTATATATTTTCAATCAGCGCATTCCGCCACTTCCTTATTTACCTTACACTTGCTGAGTAAGATTTATAAAGTGACACATACTATGTTTTAATGTTCAATTACAGGCCAGACAACTATTGCATATGTTGAATGTTATGACGTGGTATCAAACGAGTGGTATGATGCTTCACCCATGAACTTGAATCGAAGTGCTTTGAATGCATGTGTACTGACGGGTCTATCCAATGCTAAAGACTATTCTTACCTTTCCAAGGTACACGAAATTGGACAAGGTGGCTCAAGTGATGGCCCTAATAACTAAAACAGGTTTGTTTTAATGACTGTAAGTTTCCGTTTTGTCTTAAGGAACAAATTGAAATATGTTCATGTTAAAACTTAGTTGCTTAATCCCAAGTCCATAGCCAGGAGGTGGTTTAGGAAGCTAAAAATCTTCCAAACCCCACTAAACTTCAAACATAAAAATTAATACTACCTGCTTTAAAGTTTAAAATATATAAAAATTAAGATAAAACAAAAAAATCCTTAAATAATTGCCACCATTGTAGTGCATGCTTATTCTGAAAGGTGGGAATCTTAAACTAACGGATTACCACTGTGACCCTATCTTATAAACTATACCACAAAGGATTAATGCAAGGTAAGCTTGCAACTTTTAAAGGTAAACCAAAGATGCATTATTGTTTCTAAGGATCTCAATACAAGCTAAGGGTTATTTTCACCTGGAACCACATCAAAGACAATTCAGAAACTTCTATAGCTCAATCTAAGTATCAATGCGTTAGGGTTAAATAAGTTCAACCTACCAGGATTGAAAACAGAAACACTACCAGAACTGATCTTGATGATGCCATTAACCCAATAATGAAATAAAAATCATTATAATGTTCTAAATAATTGTATTAATTTTTAGGATCCAGAAATTCTTAGAAACATTAACGTATGTGAATTTTGTTATGTTTATAACTGTAATTAGCGAATTTGACACATATGTTTTTAGTTTTCGAGCTTAAACTACTTTTTAAATGTTAATTCAGTTTCTTAACTTTTATTCATGAACAAACAAAAATATTGTATATTTCAGTGTTTTTTTAACTTTCTATTATACACGTCAAAAATATAATTAATAATAGGAACACCAAATCCTTAAATTATTTTAACCACCAGGCCTCTAAGCCGATTCTAAAGGTATTCAATATTTATTAAATAATGTACCTAGTCTCAAATGGTTGAGGAGCTGTGTACCCCCACCTTTCTTCCCTTATCCCCAAAATATAATCCTGGTTATGGTATGGCTTTACTTCTCACAACTGCTAGACAATAACGTATAGCTTATTCTGAAAAATTGTAAAATACCGTGCATATATACTATTTACTCATTTTGAAATTATTGATTTTAATTTAGGTGATGATAATAGAAAACCAAGAAGATGTGATTTCTTCTATTCGATTTTGAGAGGGGTGTTTTAACTATTTTGTTAAGTACAATTGAAATGTATTTTTATTGATTTTGTTTTTAATATATAGTACAATTTTAAATGACGGTTTAGTATTTTATATGTTTTACTCCACAAGCATAATGAAAAAAGGTACATATTATGTTTGTAAAATTCAAATTGTGGAACACAAATTTTTGTATAATATTTATATAACTATATAATACTTGGTAAAAAAACATTTTATTTATTATGATCAATTTAAAAAGTCCGCTTGGAAAATAAATTCATTAAAATATCACTATTTAATATTTATTCTATTCGAAAAGCACACAAAGGAACAGGGGAAAAAAATTATATGTTAAAATAATAATCTTTGAGTAGCATGTGTTGTAGTAGATTTAACTGTGCTGTTCGTAACATATCCAATTTTTGGGGTTCTCTATTGTTATTTTGTCAATCGTCTCTTGAGAAATACCTTTTGTAAGCATTTTATGTAAAACGTTGTTCAAAATATGGGAATAACCATGACCACCAAAGTCCATCTGGAATAAAATATAGAGCAAATAAAAAATGTTTACGGAAGTTGTTTGTGAGCAAGTTAAAGAGCAAATTTGTATCGTTATTTTTTATGGCTACAATGCAGTTTACTAAGTAAGTTGTTACATAAAATAAATATATTTAATATACACATTAGTGCTTTATTTAAAAACGGACACGTGTAAGTTGAATTCAAAATTGTTTAATAAAATATTCAAAGCCATTCAGATATATTTCTTCTTTTAGATTGGGTTTATATTCACAAAATGAATAGTGCATGGTACATAGTATATAGTTCACAAGAAGTTTAAACACATACTTTTCAATTATAGTGTTCGTAATTGATTCATAGTGAAAGATTAGTTATGCAAGGTTGAAACTTTATCTTTTTATGCGTTATGCATGGAGTTTAGCATAGTCCACCCTTGAACTTAAGACATATAAGTTAATCAATGCTCAGTACACACAGTAGACTGAAAATAACATATTTTCATGTTTCTTACAAACGAATTTTCTTTGTTTAAGTGTCAATCACTAGGGTTATAAATATTATTAAAAATAAAGAGGAAATATTATATTTTTGATTTTGCTATTTAGAACTAGGGCTACTATAATGTCCATAAAAATAATAAAATCCGAGCTGGATGAAAATTAAATTTGGTTTGATTGTATAGGCAACACTTAAGGTTTTTTTAGCACCACGTCTTACTACCCGTTCGGTTTGTACACCACCACCTAAGTTAATTTTATGTTTCAAAATTTATAGTTAAGTGAACGTGCGGTTTCAAGTAAAGCCTTAAACAAAGAATTTCAAAATACCTTATCAAGTAGAGCAATCATTTGTATGGATAAAAACCCTATTTAAGTAATATTTTAAATATTACCTTTTATTAAAGATTTCTTTCTTTATGAATTATGCACTACTTACTATTAGTTAAGCGCTTTGCCTTAAGCTCAGCTTTAATGTTAAGTTCCTGGTAATTCTATTTATTACAAACTTGTAATAGAAAAGGTTTCGTGAAATTATCTTAACTTTTGAAAACAGTCACGTTGGTTTTTAATTTTGGAATTATTTACTATTTATATGAATGTCAAACGTGAATGATAAAAACGAATTAATTTGGGTACTGATTTGCGCACTAGTTCCAGAAGTATATACAAAAAGTATGTAAGTTATACATTTAAGAATTAAGTAGCAGCTTAACAAAAATTAATGTATTTCGTGGTTTCACACCATCATAAATATTTTCCTGAAACGTTCTAACGATCAAGATTCTCGCTGTGGAATACTTATAGCTACATATTTTCATATTTTTCATACTAAAACTTCAATGGCTTAGAAACGCCACTCTAATGTTGGCAAAAAATTTTAAAACCACATCATTAACGCTCTCAGCGTTAGTGTCGTGAACTAAAAGATTCGAAGCGGGACGTAACACTTGAAACACTACGCATTTTCTATTGCGGGATATTAATTAATCAATTCTTATATAAAGTTCAATCAAACGCAACTAAATCCATGATTTTATAAATAAACCACGTTATAAAATGTGAAATCTAGCTAAACTCCATCTTTAAAATAAACGACAAATTGCTAGAAAAACTGTAATGGTGAATTTTACATTGACTTCACACTTCCCTTTCTATTGACTTTACGTCCACGCATGCGCATTATCCTGTAACGTCATTGCAAGCTTCTCCTAACGATAGTTCCCCAAACTAGTTTACGGGCTCAGCTAGTCCTTTGAGAGTACCCACCATATGCGTTTTGCATACAGTCCTTTTAAAATATTATAAGCGTTATCTTATAGGTGGTAGTATTGATATTATAATATATAAAAAGTAACGGCTGCATATCATATGACTTGATGTGTGAATACAAAGTAAATCTGATAAATTTTCTAGAAGTTAGATAAGGTTCGTTGTATGAAAAGTAGATACTAGTGTTGGTAATTATTTATTTGAAAGAATGAACTTACATGAAATAATAAAATAATACCATATACCAACTTATTCAAGTTGGTTGCTTTACAATATTAGTGTAAATTTGTTTATACTACCCTTTTATTAGTGTTATAAATGACCTATTTAATTGTTCTTTGTATCGATGTTTTAACTTGTTTGATATATTTCTAACAGTTTCAGTATATAATGTTTCCTCTATAATCTGTTTAATCAATTCCAATGTATAACCATTTCTTTATCAATACTAAGCACAATATTAAACATTACTTTTTCTATTATTATTATTATTATTATTATTATTCATATTTGAATAATGCGTTAACACAAATTGATTATTCAAGGGATAGAGGGCGGTAGCATATCACACATTTTCCAGGACACCAACTCTTAAATCTCAAGTCCTATAAGGAATACTACAAATACATCTTTATTTTAGAATTTAAATATCACAAAGATCTCTTTTAGTCATAATCTAAGGTAAATTATAAAGGTTTCATGGTTGTCTAACAGATGGAAGCACTAACTCAATTTGAGTTAAAATTGAACTTATTTTCTTTTCCCCCATTCCCTTCAAATCATATCCTCTGAAAAAATTTGTATATATTTTACTAATATAGACCAATAAAATAGTATTGGCAACAAAAATTTGTCAATGTTGACAGAAATGACAGAGGTCAAGTCTTTTGTAAAGTGTGTTAAACCTACTATTGCACCATGATCTAAATAATAAGCTATTTTCCATTCTTATTTATAAAAATGTCGGTTAAATAGGCCAAAACCATTAAAATCGCGTGCCATTTTAGTGACGGTCAATTTTCTCACTTTAAGCATTTTGGGCTACCCACAGGAAATACAAATTATTTGCATTCTAGTTTACTATTTATAAAATATTGCTCTAATTCCACCCAAAGGGTTCATATTGTATTGTTTAGATATTGGCAATCAAATACATTTTTAGTCATGCACGCCAAAGGATTGGTCCTAAACTTGGTAAAGGATTATCATTATCATTCATGTTAACGTCGGTGGTGTCACTTATTTTTATGATTATATTAAATAATTTCTACTCCGCGATTAATTTCAAAAAAATACTACATTAATAACTCACCAGTCGATGTTTTGTATGAATGTCATGTGAAATTAGGATCTGATCCGCCCGTCCATCTTCTAGGATTAGCTTTATTCTGTCAATTCTCTGTGCATCAGAAGGCATGTCATATGTAGAATGGAACTGATAATGAGAACATTCTGTGCCAAACAAATCTTGCTGACAGTAAGCACCTGATTCAGCGAACGTTAGTAACACTTCTGGATCGGGAATAGTTCCTATACAAAATAGCCCAAATGTTGTGTAAAAGATTGTCCATTAGAGTTATATTCACATGTTTAACAATCAATCAGATCCAGTGGGAATTTAGTAGATAAGTCATGACCCTAAAATAGATCATAATTCATTGAGACTCATATTCTTATAATATTTACTAAATAGTAAATAATATTAACAAAAATGCAGTGATCTAATATTTTGAAATGTTAGTCATGAAGGTGATAGGCTTACATTTAATGCATGTGTAGATTTAAATACATCGATACCCAATGTGTTTTATGCCTTATCAACACACAAAAAACTATATTTGACATGTTTAAAAGCCTATTTTAAAATTGTAATAAAACTACAACTTATTGTGTAGCTCACGAACTAACAGTTCAAAGTGAACGTTTCTCGAGATGAGATAATCGAAAACGACGTGAACTACTTCAAATTAAACTACAAGATGTAGTTCCGAACTATTGAACTAGATCGATTAACTTTTCATTTTAGCGAAATAATAACTTTGAACTGTTTCCAACTTCCCGACAGTGAACTATTCTACGCATCCTCAGGGTCAAACTTAATTGGATAAGGAATGGAAACTAGCATCAGGAGAGACAAACTAACCATATTGCACAAAGATAGGTTTTGAATCTCAAATCCCCAGTAAAGTCGAAGAAACGTTTGTGCTGAATTAACTCTGTCATTGATTCTTAAGCTGAGTACAAACTAGTGAACCGAACGCCACTACGAACATTGAACATCAATCGACGCGTAACATGTTCGTCTGTGTGGAAAAGACCTCGGACGCCATTGTGAACGCAATTTCGTTCAATGTTCACGACATACGCTGATCCCCTCAGAGTCGGTTTAGAGCCAGCGCATCAAAGGAATGTTCATAGTGCTGTTGCACATAGCGTGGATGGTTGCCAAACTTGCTTATCTCATCACACCCCAAACACACTCGGTATTTTTCTGGTGTTAATCAAGAAGTTACATAAGGTGAGTTTTTGTGATTGACTAGGTCACTTCCTGGTATCGAATGTTATCGACCAAGTTGAAGTACGAAAACAATTTTGAGATGTTTTTCTTAAACAAAAATAGCGGTTGGGGTAGAGTAGATATAACAGCTGGTAGGTGAATTTATGTAATACCCGTATCACACGACACTAGCTCGTACTTGAAATTCAGTGTGCTAGCTAGCACGTCATCATCTAGAGCCGTATGAATCAGAAAAAGTATACTGGTTCCGCCTCTTGGTGCTGGCTACCGTACTAGTTGTGAGAATAGTACAGGTGCTATTTTTGTACTAGTTCCGGCACTAGTCTGTGTAATTCGACCAATCAATGCGCGCTGAGACTGTGTGTAGAGAAATTGAAGAAATGTCGCCTACACGTTTATTGGATGTGATTTTGTTGTTGGCAGAAAATTATTCTAAACATCCTTGTTTATTTAATATCAAATTGCCACAATATGACAATATATTTAACATATATTTAATTAAAAACTTGTCTGCTAGAAACGACAAACTGTGTTCCAGACCCAATATCAATCTAAATAAACTTGATAGCATGCCAACCTTGGGTGGTTGTTTTTTTAGAATACTAAGTGTTCATAGGCCTAAAAAACATTTGTGTATCAAGGATACTGTAATTGGATACCCATAAGCTTAGTGGCCTCTGACCACATCGTAAATAAATGAATACTAATTTAGGGAGATACTAAACGTTAGTGTCACCCCGAATGTATTTTACCTAACCTCCGAATATATCATTTGTAGCATCTCACGACCATTATTTCGTCTTTCCAGCCAGTTCCATGTTTATATTCTTTTCAACGCTCCCTCTCATAATTTTCAGTATCATTATTAATAATTAATGCAGCTACTGCACTCAAAATTAATCTCTGATGTTCCATAAATATTTGCACTAGAACCTAGTACCAAACTAGCCGCGTATGAATACTCTAGTCCCGTGTCTATTGTACTAGCTAGTATACAGATATATAGCCTCTAGCTAACACACTTGATTTCTAGTACAAGCAAGTGTCGTGTTATACTAGCTTAGTACTACATGTAGTGCAAACTGACGTAAAATGAGCTATTTAATTTTATTGTTAGTTAAATTGGTGCTTATTTTGACTAGTCTTAATATTTACAATATTTACATACTAAGCTAAGCACATCTTCCCAAAAATAACCTTAAGAAAACATGAAGTATGTATGAAACATTAAATAGAGCAAGATCATATGATCATCTTTTATTCATAACTAAACTGTTTTTAAGTTTCTACTTACTGTCATGTATTTCTAGTTAGTAATGCCTGTTCATTTTAATTTACAAAAACTTAAAAATCCATTGACTACAAAGTTAAACTCGTATAAATCTAACATAAGAAGTGATGATGTTTTGAAATTGACGCACAAATGTGCGGCTCATTGGTCATAACCATGCTGTTTAATCTGATCAAGGAAATAAAGAGTATCGTTTCGGTCATCAACATTTCGTTAACATCGATTCCAGGTCAACCGCGAAAACACGCTTATAGTTATTGTCACAGGGGTCAACATAACCAATTGGGATAATTAAGACAATGAATGAAGATGATGCCCTGCAATGTATTGAGAACGATCATAAAAAGTCAATTTTTTTGGAACCATGGAGGAAACAAGCAGGGTGGGGATGATCGAACATGATGGGCTTCTCAAAATTTCGCGGTACGACGGGTTCGTACTGCATCCCAACGGTCGGAGTAAAAATTTTGGCCAACTCCACCACGAGCACGATACGTAGTTTGCGATGGCGTTCGGTATCACTAGTGTGTACTCATCTTTACCTGACGCCTGTTAATACTATCTCGAGGCATAAGAAGTAAGCGCATTCTAAGCACTTTGGAATCTGATAGGCTTTCATTTATCATTCATTAAAGTTATATCAAGTCTTTAATTTGTAAAAAAAAAAAGTCAAATAATCTTATTATCATCCTAGAAACACAATNAGTCAAATAATCTTATTATCATCCTAGAAACACAATTATTCTATAAAAACCATAATCTGAACTCTACTTTGGCCTCACTAATCTAAATTATGTGTTTCGCTTAAATATAGCGTTAAATCGAATCACATTAGTTGGTCCATTACACATTGGACGTGATCAAGGGCGTAGAAAGCTTAATTTTCTACAGGGGAGTCTGTTAACAAGTTATGGGGGTATGGACCCCCTAGACTCTGCTCTTTCATTCAAACTTTTCATTGTTAGTAAATAATGTTTTAGCGTAGGTGGATATGTTGAGATAATGGGTAGTGGAAGGTAGTAAACCTACCTAAACTAGCTACAAACTCCACTTATAACAGTTTTATTATTTAAGCTTCTCTTTTCTTAGGATGAGTCCTCAAAATAAGATCTTAAAGGTGAGAGCAAACATGTTACTTGGATCATTCTAATAATCGTCCTTTGTCTTTCAATTTCATACAAATGTATGAGAAAATAAGTACAGAATTTGTATTTGTTTTAAATAAGTTAATAAACATAGAGAAGAAGACATAATGGAGCTGAAAATTCATTCATATTCACTAACATCTTATCATTCCTTCGGCAATATTGACAAATTCATACTTTACTGCAGGAATGGTTATATTCTAGATAATGTTTGTTAAAACCATCAAATCATGATAAAATACAAGTTAAAATATATATTATTGTAGGAGCTATAACAGTGACCAATATTTTTGAATTCCCCATTTATAGTAAGTCATGGAAAACAAGGCTTAATGAATTTAACTCCTAAACTTGTTTTTTAAAGCAACAATCAGAAATAAGACGTATTATCTTGTATCTTTACAATATATTCCTATAAATAAAACTTCGTTGATAACCGAAACCCCATATTCATTTTGAAATCTCAAATAACTTTTAAATTAAAACAAAGGACAAGTAAAAAAAGCTTACTATCCAAATGTGACATGACTGCTTTGCGTACGTCTCCACCAGCCTCTTGAAATATTCTAATTATTTCAAATGGAGCCTTTGGACTTCTTCCAGGATGAAAGGTCACTGGGCATTTCAACACCGATTGAACTTCAGCTGTTGCTTGTATTGCACGTTTTTCAAAATCTGATGATAGAAGGAAACAATTGTTAAAGTTTGTTCCTTACACATTGGAATATTTCACAATGGCTCATAATACATAATTTTAAAACATCAGGTACATAGTGAGAAACATGTTGGTTTGTATCATTGTGTTTCGAATTAACGATTTTAAAATAAGGTTTTGGAGAAATTACCTTCTAATAAAGTTTTTAAGATATTTGATAAGAATGAAACAAACAGACAATCCTCAATACCATAAACCATATATAGAACCGTACCGTGAATAGGCCAATCACTTGCCACTTCACCTATGAAGCCACATTTTACTTCAGGATAGTCCACACACCCTGATGTCAATTCAGTGAACATAACGTCATACATAGATTCCTTGGACATATTTAACACACTAGGAAACTGGACAGAAGCTAAGTAATAACCTGAAAATAGAAATTAATTTAATAAAAACATTTGAAATTTAAATTATTACTAAAATAAACAGTAATAGTATTTAAAATATGGTACTACCCTGCATATTTTTACACTTTCCTTTATTTTAATTTATCTAATTTCTCTTTTCGTTATTTCTTTTGCTCAATTTATTCTGTCTTTTTTATTTAAATGTTGATTGTTTTAGCTTTTTTATACGACTTAACTTTCTTAATATTCTAACGATAAAAATGGTATACCTGTGCCAGCAATAATATTTACTGATGTTTCCTGTTGCACTTTTATCATCAACGAAACATTTCGTTTCAATCCATAAGAAGTGTTTTCAACAACAGACCCTCCTCCCCACTGGTGATATAATGACATTTCTCTCATGATTGATGGTCTAGTTTCAACATCCAAAGACAAGTTGTACTTGCAGCCATACCTACCACACAATAAACATTAAAGTAGTTTATTATCGTAAGCATTACCTAAGAGATATTTAATATGGTTGATAGATATTGTAGGTATACTTATTTAACGTATCAAATATTACATTATAAAATCAGAAATATCAAACTTGAAATAAAATAAATCAATTTGCAAGGAAAATATATTATTCTTAATTATTGATCAAATAGTTATTTAAATAAACATTAGATAGTTATGAAAAACTTAATATCCTATTCATTTCTACAATAAATAAATTAGTCTCAATATTTTGATTTAGCAATTATTTTAATAGATATTTCCGACTATAACTATTAACGTAAAAATTCCAAACTTTGATCTATTTTTTTTTAGATATTGCTTCACTAATCCTGCATTACGAAGAGTAATTTTGTCTTCCATAAATGTTTTAACATTTTGAGGAGGAGATTTGTAAAAGCTAGTATAATCGAGTTCAAAATGTTCATGAGTTAATGTGCGACCCAAATTTATTGATGGCACTAATCCAAGCACTGAAACATAAAACAATCAACCTAGAATAAATTACTCTAGGGGAAACAAGCTTTATAGAAATAGGTAGTAAACTCAAATAAATGATTGTGTGTTTTTACTATGTATAAAACACCCATAATGTTTAGTTGTATGTAGTTTTTAACAAGTGCGTTCTTTTGCATTGAAAAAAATACATCAATTGTAATTATTTTTTTCATTTTTTTCGTTTTTTAGAAGTAGGCTACCTTCCCCTATCTTGAGCTAGTTCTATACAGTCTTGTCCATTCCTCCTTATTACATCTTGATTAGAGGTGAGGAAAGAGTAGTTCAGAGTTCACTACGGTAGATATTTAATTATAATATAAATAAACTTGAATTAATTTTATGGTGGTTCAGTAGTTTGCTCCGAAAGACAGAATAATTAGGCCCTACCCTTAATGGCTTCACTGTGCTATAGCTTGAATGAAAGGGCCATGGGCAGTCAATTTAAGACTGCTAAATTTTAGGGGTGGTGGATATAACAAATAATATTAATGTAAATTAATGAACACCCAAATTTAAGTTAATAATTTTGTGGAGAAGGTGACCCTCAAAACTCTATTGCTCTGCTTTCGGCACTAAGAACCGATAAAAAAACTTTACATCGTAAAAAAATATTGCAGCTAGAACGAACAGCTGACCAATTTGGAACATGAATATGTGCTTCTTAAAGGGTTTGATAGCTCGTTTTGACTACTTTTTTATTTTGATTAAACATAAGTGAGTTTTTTTTAAATTTCGAATAATGATTTTAAAACTACAATAAATTTTTCAACATATCATTTGACAGAATTAATGAGTATAAAATAGGATCAATCTTAACTAGCAATAACGATATTAGATTGGAAATTAGAACAATAATACAATTGGGTAATGCATGCTATTACTCATTAAGTTGTTAACCTCTCGCCTGCTGCCAAGTAATGTAAAACTCAGAATATACAAAACAATAATTTTACCTGTTCTTTATGGGTGTGAAATGTGATATTTTACCTTACAAGATTGAAAAAAAAGAAATTAAGGTTTTCTAAGACAAGGGGATTGAGAATAAATTTGGTTCAAAAAGGGATGACTCTACTGGGTCGTGGAGGAGGTTACATAATGATGAGTCACATACCCTGTACTCATCACAACACATTGTTTAGAGAGTCAAGTCTCGTGGATTACTGTGGCCAGGACATGCAGCGCGAATGGGAGAATATATAACCATGTTCCAAGTATTGACTGACAAACCCATTGGGAAGAGACCATTGGAAAGTCATAAACGCCAATGGGAGAATAACATTAAAATGGACCTGTTAGAAGTGATCGGAGATAATGAAGGGGATTGGATAGAACTAGCTCGAGAAAGGATTAGGACTAAGTGGCGTACTTTTGCAATTGTGACGATGAACTTTCGAGTTCCCATTGCCATATAGTAAGTATAACTCCGTAAAAAAAATATCTAAAGTCGGCTTATACGTTCACTTCAGCATCGTAATCCAATTAATATATATTATTGATTCACCCTAAGCTGAAACCTGATGTAAACAAAGCCACGTGGAAGTATATGCTCTGATTTGCTACTGAGTGGACTTCAATAGTATCCTCTTACTAAATAGTTCCTCCATTGTTTTGTATTAAACTTGTTTTAAAATAACATTAGAAAATTATTATAACTAAAATTATCCTTTTATTTGAGTTACAAATTATACTTTAAGCATTGCAAGCGCTATTCGAATACCAACAAACCCCTTACACAACGCTGAGGGACTCCATTGTACGTACATTTCTTATCACATTTGTAAGTGACTGTCCAACTGCGCCATCTATCTAGACACAATAATACATGGACCGGGTATGTTTGTAGGCTGCCATCTGTTGGAA
>CABFVX010000074.1:10259-38540 GCA_902151425.1 Timema shepardi
ATATATATATATATATATATATATATATATATATATATATATATATACCTAAGAAATTAAGTCGTGAGAAATAGTTTGTGATTAAATTCTTAATTATAAATTTAAAAAACTACAATTTCAATCTGTAGTTGAAGGCTTATACTAAACGAGAACTGTTGGTTTTGTTTTGTGTTGGAAACAACCAACGAACTACCCCTAATTCAAACGATACTTGAATTAAACGGATACACAATTTTAAACTTGTGTGAGATGTATCCCGTTTTGGTGACCACATGGTCTTAGGTTTAACACTAGCAGTAAATTAGACTGACGATGACGGGGGATCGTTGTTAGATCCCAGTTGGGTGTACTGACTGTGGTTATCCCCTAAATGGTTTCCACTCTCTCCGCGCATATGCGGATACTCAAGTTCAACCTCCCTCCTCCTTACACCATTAGTATAGTTAATACATTGTCGTATAGGCTGAACGGGTTATAAGTCACAGTGTTAGTAAAATATGTGATAACCAAAACAATAATAGGCCTATATCCTTAAAACATTTTTGAGGGATAATATTTTCAAAAGTTTAAATAAGGAAAGATAAAAGTTATGTATAATAAGAAATCAGTTAATATTCATATCTTACTAACAGGCTATATTATTGTATTATTTTAAATAACTGATTTTATATTATATATCTTTAAAACATTTGTTGAAATAATTTTAATCATTTCTTTGCATTAGCTCGTTCGAAGAATAAAATTTCAATTTATTCTCTAAAGTTGGTCAGTAAGTGAATGTCAATTATCACTTTGAGAGTAAAACGCCTGATTAAGCTCAATTGAAACACTATTATGCAATTAACAATCATATAATAAACGATTTACAGAGATCATTCAGCTGAATTAATCCTTTCAAACTTTTATACAAATATAATTTTACTTTTATTTTAATTATAACTCATGCACCAAATGCAGACCTATCAAGTATATAGATATTTAAATGGATTTATATTATTATTATTATTAGCACCGCATCTTACTACCCGTTTGGGTTATACGCACTTACGCTAATGTGTAATGGTAGGGTGATTGTGAGATGAAATGAAGGACCTACAGTTTAACGTGGAATCCGAACCACGGTGGAGGCCTGGTATTCCACACATTAACACGATGTGATTAATACACGTCTTGTCAGAGGCGAAGGAAGGGTTTGGCAATCAGATAAATCTTTGCCTGGACCGAGGATCGAACCCCGGCCACCAGAATAGAAGTCTGACACCTTACCCCTAGACCGCCAGGTCACCAAATGGATTTATAAAGAACAGTTTTTCGCAAAAAGTTAATTTGGTCAGACTTTTTTTTTAATGAGTGATATAAGCAGATCTGATGTCAAAAAAAACAGGGTCTAATGGACTATAGTTAATTCTCCACCATCTTAGTAAAAGGTTCGCATATTTCTTAAACCGGAGATTGACTCTCTCAAGGTAGATATACAGACATAAAAACAGCCACGAGAATACAAAGCTCTACATTTTCTGCTGGAATTTCTTTGTCACATTACATTCCTAACATTTGGAAAAAAATACTTTTTTCTCGAAAGATTTGGAAACGTACCCCTGTTACTGTTTGTTTTCACAGTAGGGCCTTAAGTCGTTTAGCTAAATTTTCTTAACATAGAAAATATTTCCTCTTCTGTGTCTGTTATTTTATTATAACCTGTTTGGTATACTACTATTTTTATTTGAGGTATGTAACGTGAACTCTCTGAACCGACTGATATTAAAATACGACTTATAAATTAGCGTAAATCTAAATCTAAAACTAAAACCACATTCAGCCCTATGCCGCTAGTTCATCTGTGTAAAATGGAAAACCTGCATTTCACCGATGATATATTATTTTTCAGCCAAGTTAGGAATTTAATCAGAGACACTCAGCTACCAACCGAGCTAGGACGTCGGGACAGCTCTATATGATCTAAACACATAATTTTAGAGTTTAAAAAGAAAGTATTATTCATGAAATTACTCGAAATTCTCTACATGACGACACCTACCTAAACCAGAATGGAATGGGCCAGTTTTCTATGCGAGAACGGCCCATTCCATTCGAGTTTAGGTAGGTGTCGTCATGAACTTAGTGTAGCGCCGCACTTGAGGCGTACTAAATTTGACTATGAAACTGGCCCTAGGGTATATTGTAAGATAATCAACTAGCAAAAGTACTACTTATTTCGAGCTTTTGGGAATAGACTCCGAACCACATGTATGTCCATTTAGTAAGATACGTTTTGATGGGGTTATTTAACTGTGTTTTACACAATAGTTTTCTAGATACATCGAGAGATAAGGAAGGTAGTGTAGCTTCAGAACTTTCATACCGTCCTCATTAGATTAATAAAGTATAGTTTTATCATTTAAGACTTCCGACAAATTTATCTACTCTAGAGCACTTATAAATGGCCTGTAAGTGGTTACTGACATTTCCAAGGTCAGCCATTTTGGTTCTAAAATAGTTCAATTAAATTCTTCAAGATTCTTTTAGATCTAAAGGAGTCTTACCTTTACGTATTACACTATGTTGTAACATAAAAGATAACGTTATAGTGTAATATATTAAAGAGAGACCACAATGTTTCAAGGTAAATGAAATGTAGGACCTACATAATTATATACTTTTCCCCTAGCGGTTCAAGTAGGCCTATAGCACATGAAACCATAAGAAAATAACTGATATTATATGGAATAGATTAAGAGGGAAATATAGACAAACTAAACTTGCTGCACTGGTTATCATCGCTAAGGGAACTGTATGGTTACTCTTGGGGAAACTGCTTTGTTATTCTATCGTTTTCATGTGGTCAATCTCCCCTCAAATATAAGACAAGTTTCGCAACGCTGCTTAGTCGAGGTTGCCATTAACTCCTTACCCCGGCACACTACCTTCAGACTGTATAAGTAAGAGCAAGGAGATCTGGCAACAGTTAACAGAGAGAACGAAGATAAATATTTTCCCCATAAAACCTGCAATTTCCTCAGCAATGATATTGGGTGTAAATTTAAAATATTTTGTACCGTATTGTAGTTGGTATTACATGTGAAGTGAGCATAATAAACAAAGTTATATATATATATATATATATGGTTTTTCAGGGCTTGAGAGACACGAATATTAATAGAATTTCCGGTTTCGACAAGGGAACAGGTAATTAGTATATTTAGGTGGGCTATCCGCACGTGCATCGAAGGCTTATAAAGTGGTCCATAATTGGAAAAAGTTAGAGGAACACTGCTCTAGGTAAATGTTATGAATTCAGTTAAAACTCATCCTAATAGCTCTTTTATACTTAGCTTGATAAGTTTAAGTTTTAGAAGTTTTAGACAGCCTAAAAGTGGTAATAAGATGCTTAGCCCTAGGATCAAATATATTGGATAACAACATTTTTCTGGGGTAGAACTGAAACAAAGGTTAAGCCCTTCTTTCCTAGCCGTTCCAACAGTAGGGTTTACCTAACAGGTGCGTCGTGTGTATTTGAGACACGTACTGGTTCCCATATTCACACAATCCCTGCTGGAAGGCTAGGGGATGACTGCAAAATACCAAGGGGTAAAAGGAGACGAGGGGAATAAGGAGGTAACGTTTCAAGAAATAGCCCTCGGGGGGAGGGGGAGAAAAGGGAAAGAGGAGTAGGGGGACGTCGATATCCTGTCTTTGAGACTGTTTCATTCCCGAAAGTACTATACCCCTTTAGGTACAAACAGTTCTTATAAAAATTATATATGCCTCATTTGGAAAGGATTAGAAAGAATATCTTCATAAGTAGACGAAAAAAGAAAAGAAAAGAATATGCTACTTCCTATAATATCACTACTAAGTGCAGGGTTAGTCTTAATCTTTCAATAATAGCCATAAAAGTTAATAGATACGATAATGGGATATTAATTTAATTAATATCAACACTATAATATAAAGCCACATAGCTCACTACCTCACTCACATTAATAATTGCCCACGTCCAGATGAGCTAAAAACTTGAAATTTGGCACAAACTTATAGCTTCTAGCCTGTAGCCGATGGAAAAATTCAAAAAAGTTAAAAATGTCTATTTTTAATCCCACAAAACAATTCAAAATGGTGGAGCAACTTTAAAGTCGGCGCGGACCTTTCTTTGGAGGACTCTTGTGGCTAAACGGTAATACCTATCATAAAACGGATTGCACCAGAGCTAGATTTTTTTTAGGTAAATTTTGCACATTTTCTACACATTTCTTTAATTTTCTGTCCCACTTATGGGACAGCTAGAAACATAAAATTGTAAAAATAAATCAACGTTCAAAACAACGCTGGAATAACAATAGTTTACACTCATTGGGGATTTGGGGGCGGAGCCCACAACGAGCAAAGCGATTATTTTATATTGCCTACACTTCACATGCCTCACCTGTTAATGCTATACGCATGTTTACAAATTTTGGTAGTGGGATAGGGATGAGGAAGAAATAATTTTAAAGGTAATATACCAGCATTCGCGTGGAAGGAGAGTGGGAAAACATCTAGGAAAAACCCATCTCGGAAGACCCGATCAAGATTCGAGTCCTGATCTCTCCGTGATCAAGAGGCCATTGTAACACGATCGTGACGCCTTAAGCCAGTGATTCTCAAACTCTTTCAGCTCACGCCTCCCTTGGTAGATCATCATATACCCACGCCCCCCCACAACCCTATTTTTTGGAAAATTTATAAAATATTATTTAAAAATATTGATTTTTAGTCACTTCTTTAATTTATACTGAGGGTGACCTGATGGTCTAGAAGTAAGGTGTCGGACTTCTGTGCTGGGGGTCCGGGGTTTAATCCTTGGTCTCGGTACAGATTTATCCGATTACCAAATCTTTCCTACACCTCTGACAAGTCGTGTATTAATCACAACTGGTGAATGTGGGGAATGCCAGGCCTCCACCGTGGTTCAGATTCTACGTTAAACTTTAGGTCCTCCATTTCATCTCACAATCACCCTGCCATTACACATTAGCGTACGTGCGTATAACCCGAACGGGTAGTTAGACACGGTGCTAATAATAATAATTTATACTAACAGCAAATTGGTATAAAAATTACTGAAAACTAGTTTGATGGTTGAAACCGTTTTGTTTTCATCATTTCTTGAATATTGGGTCTTATGTTTGAAAGAGAGCTCACCACAAATCACTTTCCACTTCAAGTCGACAAAGCTGTTTAGTTTTATGAGAGTCAAAGCTAAAAACTCGGTTGTGTTGCACGTGGCCGCCATGTTAGCTGAGATGAAAGGTAGAGAGGAGGGTTGGGGTCAAATCCGAAGATTAAGGACTATAAAAGTAACAAGTACCCGCGTACGAGTGCCTTGATATTTTGTTGGTCGCCTAATTTTTGTGGGCAATATTTCCAATACCGCAAGAAGAACTCATCTTCATTTCTTTGTAAAAGTGATTGAAATAAAAAAATGTCTTCGATGCTTATCTGATTTTTAACTTTATTTTCTAATTGTTCCACGCCCCCTTCCCTCTAGAAGGGATTCAAGCCCCGTAGGTTGGGAACCACTACCTTAGATCATTCGGCCACTCAATCTGGTATTAATAAATTGATGGTATAATGAGTTTCCAATGTTTTTAACATTTTTTATGATTTGTTGATATCCCTTTATTTATTTATTTTAATTTTCGGAATTTTACAATTTTCTTAGTCCAAATTAATAATATGGATAGAATTCAATTAAATATGCTTTATAAGTGAATTAAATACAAGAGTTAATAATGATATTTTGGAAATGTGTCTGCATTAACTTTAAAATATCAAAACAGAAGACCGGTACAAAGACACAAACATTAAGAATATCACGTTTAATCCACCGTGCCCGGATACTAAATCCAGCCTCCCAGTTAACGATGACCAAGGGAAATTTGATTCAGAAGTTTTAAAACTATATCAGATAGTGTGTTAGGATCTTTTAGGTTAAGATTCTTAGTGGGGCCAAAATGTATTAATTATTTGATTCAAAAACAGGTGGGGTAGCCGTGATTAATCTTTTATTATAAATTTGGTCTAAACTATTAATAATAGCCCTCCAAACCTATTACACATCTTTTAAAACAATTCATACATAAAGTGTCCATTTTCATCGGAAGAGTCATGTTATATGCAGCTGTCACTTTTGATAGATATTATCAATACCTACCAAATAACAATAATAATAATATAAGGTAAGTTTGTCAATGTTTAGCAGCAAAAAGTTCAAATTTGTATTTTCTAAAAGAGCCTTCCTATAAGATATCACTGTAATTACTAGTAAAATTCTGGTAAGAAGGACTTACTATAATAAAATAACATTTTTTTTTCAGTCAACATAGATTACATTTAGTCTACTTTATCTCTGTGTTAAATTAAAGGTATTGATACTATCTATCAAATGTTATGGCTGAAAATCACATGACTTGAAGTATGAATATATTAAATAAGTTTTAATACTAACCCTTTATCAAAGCTTATAGTTACTGTTTCGCGCTAACACCTAAACACAAAATGTTAGTCCATAGAAAGAAATTGAAATGAGGCATATAAAAGTTCTCAATTCATGTTTCACGCAATGATGTCATCCAATTTCACTTTGGTTGATTTTTAATCCGTTCCTTCAAGAGGTAAGGCTTTGCAACCCTCGCGACATTTTGCATGCTTGTATTGCCTAATGCATCTGAATTATTTCTAAATTAACATCGAATGAGAAATAGCCATGACAATTTTTTTTTAATTTAAAAAATCTACTAATTTAATCAAATTTAAAAAAGGGATAAATTATTAATCTACCAAATTACATTTAAACTTAGAATGGCCTGTGGAGGTGTAAGCAATAACCTATATTTTATGCCTGTGGAGTAGGACAAAAAAATTACTCAAAAAAGTAATTCTAAGAAATTAACCCAATTAATAATGATTTGATAGTTTTTATTTGGTTATTTGTTAGCAACTATTAATCAAATAAGATATTTAACAAAAATACATAAAAATGTTCCTTAGATATTTTTTAATTCGCTTATAATTATCATCATTCATTCATTTTTCTTCCTAATTTAAAAGTTTATTTTTCATGAAGAAACCATTTGATTTCTTATTACGATTTAATAATTTCTTTATACTGTTGAATAAGACAATTTAGAATCTGGTATCTGACTAGATAGATCACAACTTAATATCAACTACAAGGGTGGATTAGTTTTACACACCCGCCTCGGTGGCGTAGTTGGCTAACGCGCTTGTCGTGTTGAGCTCGACCGCTGAGGACGGGGAGATTGAGGTTCGAATCTCGGTCGGGTGAACTGGGGGTGGTTTTTCCTAAATGGTTTTCCACCCTCCCTCCACGCAAATGCGGGTTCACTTCCTCTAATTTAAACCTCTCAATTTCCTAATCCATTAGAGTAATTAGTGCTTAAAACGTATAACCCGAACGAGTAGTAAGACGCGGTGCTATTTTTTTTTCTACACGGTATCTTTGACTGGTAGCATGTCGTGGAGTGTTCCTAGGGTAAGCAAAGCCAATTTAAACTTAATCTGCTAAAAGTTATCTATAAGTAGTACCCTTTGGTCAAGTATTAATGGAAATATGTTTCTCGTGTGAGATGTATTGCCCAGAAACTATGTATGATTGGTCAAATAGGAACAGAGTGGGGAAGAACATATTTCAGATACGGATTTTAAAGCTCTACTTTCTCTGGCAACACTCCACGACGAGACACTACTTTTAAATCTTCTTTCTAAGTAAACACAGGTTGATTTTCTTAAAATTAATCCTTCTAAATCATGTGGGCCCTATGATTTAAATTACTTAAGTCACTTTGTGAATTCACACATTTTGTAATCTTTAAATTAATCACTTGAGAAACATTGTTGTAATGTTTGGGTTCGTTCAGCACAAAATTATGTCAAACCTTTGTTGCATGTGTGACGAAAACGTAGGATGTAGGTTTATGTACAATCATGTCCAAAATTGTTTAACTCCGAGAACAAAACAAAAGACAAACATAACACCCACCGCCAACTCATATGAAAGAAAAATCCAATATAGAAACATGTAAAGTGCCAACAACATCATAAATATCCATAAAAGAAAATAATACACGCTTCTTAGATAGTACCGCGAGACGAACGTGTGCAAGAAGAACGGAAAACAAACGAAAACCGAGAGAAGTATGGTAGATAGAGAGAGACAAAATGATATCATTGTCACGTGCGCACATATGTGTTTGTGTGTGGGTGCATGTGTGTGTTAGGCAGCCCATAGCTCGTCGTGGAATATTAAGGTTCGTATTTTAAAAGGAGGAACACAAAATTGGATGGGAACACGTGTTAGAAAGTGTCAGAGTAAGATAAAGAAAGAAGAGAAAAGATGAAGATGAAAATAGCTCGAAACGAGCATACTATTTAAAACAAACAAATATATATTTATAATCGCTTCGGTGGTCGCATGCTCTAAAAGTCTAAGGTATTACTCTCGTAATAGATTGTATTACAGATGGCGGGAGATTGGGGTTCAAACCCTATTAGGGTGTATTAGTGTGGTTTTTCGACCTTCCTCCATAAAAATTCAGGTACACTCCCTCTAAATTTGACCTTCCTCAACTCTAACAAATTAACGTGGATAGTACATAATGAGCATAACTAAGGGATAAGTGTAATATGACGAGGTGATAAAAATATCATTAATATCTTAACATAATTACATTACATTAAAATAATGTAAGAGTTGTATGTGAAGATTTATTAATTCTACTTTTCAAAATTATTGAGAGAAGAATACTGATTTTAATTGAAATTTAAAATTGAAATAAGATCCTGTATGAAAATAAATGGGGATGGAGTGGGCTGTCGGGACTCAGAAGATATCCCGGTGGGGCTCTTTGGTTTGGGTTGTCACAAATACTTTAAAAAATAATAAGCTCATCCAGTTAATTATAAAAGATTATTTTTTATCAACTATAAAAAATGTTCTAGTCAGAAAATCTGAGGATGCCTATAATCCATCATTTGTTATTATTATTATTTAGCACCGCGTCTTACTACCCGTTAGGGTTATGCGCTTTAAGTACTAATTACGCTAATGGATTAGGAATTGGGAAGGTTGAATTAGAGGAAGTGAACCCGAATTTGCGTGGAGGGGGAGTGGAAAACCATTTGGGAAAAACCACCCTCAGTTCACCCGACCGAGATTCGAACCTCTATCTGCCCGTCCTCAGCAGTCGAGCTCAACACGACAAGCGCGTTAGCCAACTACGCCACCGAGGCGGGTGTTTGTTAATAATTGACTATGGTTTCTTGGTGTTAATTATAAACAAACGTAAAACTATTTATTTAGTGAGTACTGTCTGTTAATAGCTTTGTAATATACACAAGTAGTGGGATGGTGGATCATTTTACAAACTTAAATATATAAAAAAGAAAATCTCAATCCTGTCTTAACTCTTCGATTGTGTGTTGTTTATTTGTCTCCGGGTCTCACAAATGCGTATAGCCCGAACGTTTCGTAAGTATTCATTTTGTCTATATAGATATAATCATAAACATAAAATAACAGAAACTAAAAAGTTTGATGATGGCATAGTTACAATTTGGTTTCAGAAAATGAAAAGGAACCAGAAATGCCATCGGCTGGGAATAATTTCAGAAAGAGTGATGTAAGTCAAGGAAGAAGTCAACATTGGTTTCATTGACTGGAAAAAGGCTTTCGATAAAGTGAAATGGGAAAAACTGATGGAAATATTGATTAAGATGGAGATAAACTGGAGGGCATCAGCTGGAAGGCTAATTGCAAACTGGTACCTAGGACAGCGAAGAAAGGTGAGGCTAAACGATGAGATAGATCAACAGCGTAGAGATAGGAAGAGGTGCGAGACAATTTGCTGCTTTTTCACCCAGTCTGTTAAACTTGTATGGCAAGTGGCTGGTCAGGGAAGAACTAGAAGGACCTGGCAATTTCAGGATAGGAGGATGCGTCATAAACACACTAAAATATGCAAATGATCTAGCATTTCTGGCCAGAAATAAAGAAGAGTTGCAGGACATGATGGACCGGATAGGGAGAAGATATAGCAGGGAGATCAATATTTAGAAGTCAAAAGTGATGGTGATTTCCAAATATGAAGAGTTGATGAAAATCAAAATTCCAGTATTTGGAGAACATAGCAGTGTAAGTATCTGGGAGGTCTGTTGACAAAGGATGTCTACTGCAATAAATAAATGAGGTCTAGGAGCGCCATGGCCAAGGAAGCTTTCAACAAGACGAGGTTACTGCTGACCAGCAAGTGGAGTTTGGAACTAAGGATAAAATTGATAAGACGCTACATTTGGAGCATCACATTATATGAAGCAGAAACTTTGACTCGTTAGGAACATGGAAAATAAATATTTAGAGATATTTAAAATGTGGTGCTGGAGAAGACTTAATAAGTTTAGATGGACAGATAGGGAGACAAATTAAGAAGTCCTAAGAAGAGTGGGTGAGAAAAGATCCATTTTGGATGTGATTCTTCGGCACAAAGTAAACTGGATTGGACACATCCTTAGGAGGAACTGTCTTCTGAACGACCTCATAGAAGGAAAGGTTGAGGGAAAGAGGAGCTTTGGAAGGAGGATGGTTAAAATACTAGATGACGCGAAGGAAAGAAAAAATTCTGGGATCTGAAGGAGAAGGTAGAGGATAGTGCGTATTGGTGGTCTAAGTTCACTGACAACAGGAATGGAACTGTCCTAAGACAGAACACCTAATAATAATAATAATAATCATAGTAATAGAAACAACCCTTAACATTATAGGAACATATACTGATACACAATAATGATAAATATAATTTTAGAAGGAGGTTTGGAAGAGAAAAACTCCAACAGGAAGACCAAGACTTGAGTACATGAATCAGATAGCGAACGGTCTTGGTAGAGGAAGGTACAAAGATATATATAATTTGGTCCAGAATAGCCTAAAGTGGAGCTCTGCAGCAAACCAATCGCAAGATTAATGACCTAATTATGATGATTATTACATATGTGGCGTTTAATTTTTATAAGACATTAACGCTTCTTTTTTAATCTTATGTTGATACATTTTAAAACAGCTAACTAGAATGAACAGTGCATTCATGATTCAATCAAATCCTTAAACAAAGAACGGGTTTCCACAATTAAAGTAGTTTTCAACCATAAAAGAAGAATAATAGATTTAAATCTTTTCCCCTGGTAAAATAAAAATAAAACAAGCACAGTCAAGTTTATCTGTAGTAATTACACGTAATTCAATTCAACTTCTAACAACCTCCCGCAGAGTCTGGGTTCCTCAAGAAGTAACTCTCAAGTACATAAAACAGTTCTTTATGTATTTTCAATACATTTAAAGTTGCTTGGAAAGAGTTCTTTTTATCTTCCTTTCTCTCTACACAATCTCTTTCTAGTAAAACCATATATTTTTCTTGATGGTATTACCCACCCTGCTTTGTGATTGGTCG
Source organism: Timema shepardi (assembly GCA_902151425.1). Classification (NCBI taxonomy): domain Eukaryota; kingdom Metazoa; phylum Arthropoda; class Insecta; order Phasmatodea; family Timematidae; genus Timema; species Timema shepardi. Next base: position 21,761 of record CABFVX010000074.1, read on the forward strand.
GTTCATTGTGTGACGTCAGATGCCCGCCTTTATTCACAGCCTGCCGCTCTACAGAGAGCTAGTTCAAACTCTCACCGCTTGGAACAGTAGCGATATTCAAAAATAAATCACTATTTAACTATACATTAACCAAATGTAAATATTTTTCTTTGTTTTTTTAATGAGTAGGCCTACCACCTTAAGATAAATTAATACACACATTTTATGTTCTCAACTTTAAAAAAAATCTTGTTGGTGCATCAAGTCTTACTACCCAATCAGGATATCAACATATTTATATCTATTGGTATAAGGAAGAGGCTAAGAGTATAGGAAATGTACACATATTTACAAGGAGGGAAAGTGGGAAACCATTCAAGAAAATATCAGCACTTTTTAGTATTAATTTTATAAAACATATTGTTGCGTCGATAAATGTGTCCTCTTTTTATTATATACCATCAATGTTCAATATTGATTAAAAAAACTTAATTTGTAAGACTATTTTAATGGGCACAAAAAAGTATATTCCATAAATACAAAAAAAATTGTATTTAATAATTATCAGGCATATTTCAACATCTCGTCATTATTTTAATAAAATAATGACAAAAATATCCCTGAGATATTACACATCTGTTTACCTTAAACAATAAAAATAAAAATACGAGTATCATAAATTAAATATTTTTACTTCATATTATGTTAACTACTTTCAGTTTTTCCTACTCTAAATGTTGATTTATGATTTTTTAATATTAAATTATTAAATTTTGGAACTATTCACTTTGGAAAGTGAAGTATTGAGAAATTCATATAAACGAATATTCCAGTGGCTTGGCTTGGAGGTTTACCAGGGTATGCCGTTCGGCTGTTGCCCGACTCAGAGCTACCGACTTGACAGTTACGCCAAGCCAGGATGTCTGCGAAAGGGCTGATTTGTTGTTTGAGTACCGAGTCATTGTCATGACTCTTAACCTCGCGAATGAACTTATAAACCTGATGAAATGGAACCAATGAAATGAACCTGCAGAATACTACAGGTGTGTGGTTTTGTAGCCCGACTCAGGACTGTACTGACTTGACCGTAATGCCAAACCAGGTCTGCCTGCGAAAGGGCTAACCAGGGTATGCCGAGTCAGTATAAAGCTTATCTATGAATAATTTGCTTTCATCACTTAGTAGAACACTCATTAGTCAGGTATCAACACATATATATATATATATATATCCCTCATCAAGTATGTGGAGAATAATATCCTATTCATGATAAGTCAAATGGGGGTCAAGTAGAAAAGAACATATCAGGTATGATTTAACAAGCTGTGCTTATCCTGGCAATACTCAACTACATAATATTAGGTTCTTCGAATATCATGCACAATTTCATAACAATCGTAATAATTAATAGTCAAGAGTTAGATACTAATAATAAAAATAAAACTCTCAATATATACTTATTATTTAAGTAGATGTTTCTAAACATATTATTAGATAAATATTACGTAATGTATAGTAAGGTAGATATACCAGTGGCGGCTCGTGTTAAGGCACTGCGGAACTGCAGCACCCCCTATTTCCCCTTGATATTGTCAATAACATTTAATATTGTGAGTCCTTATTCTTTTAATTCTTTTTTTTTTTAGTACAATATATATTCCTTAAGATTATATATAGTCAGTACTTCAGTAGCCATCCCCCAGTTTATGAAAAATATACAAAAATCTTTGTATGGAAATATGCGATTCACAGTGCCAGCAACGTGGTGTTTGACTGTTGTGTGCATGTGATCATAGGAGGGGGTGGGGAGGAAGGCGGGACTTCCAGGTAGAGAGAGCACTGTTGCTCTCGCAGTGTCGGCTCTGGCGCGATGCTGGAAGTAATTTTGTTTTACTCGGCGTGTGCTGTGCTTAAAAACCTTGTACTATATTCTTGAATGTGATAAAATGTAGAAGAGTGTAGAATCAGATTATTATTATGCTTCCTGCTATTCTATTTGATTCATTTTTTTTTCGGTTCTTTTATTTAACAGAAATAATAAATGCACAGACAGAACTTTCAATGGAGAAAAGTTTCTCAATTGTGATCCAGAGATCAAGGATAAAATGATTGAACTTTTTGCGCAAATTAAAACAAGAAGAATGGATTTCATTATTTTTTTAAATAAATAGATCGAGCTTGAACTGTAACATTTTAAGTCAAAGTAAGTAAAAAATGTTTGTTTTTTGCTAAGATTTTATCAAGATCCTGAGTAAATTTTCTTTATATATATATTCCTTTCAAACAATTTTTTAAAAAAGGCTAAACATTTGTGGAGCAGCACCCCCACTAATTTTAGCTACGAGCCAGCCACTGGTAGATACGCATGCTCATGTTTCGCAATCTACATTTAAATTATATATTAAACAAAGGCTTGCATTAATTATCATCGACACTGCTATTATTTAGCATCTAAGATAAGCTCAACCTGAATTTAACCTAATTTATCTTTTATGTTAAAAAGTTATAGTTATTCAAGTGCGGGAAGTGCAAATTAATCTGTATATATACATTTATTAAACAACTAGAAATAAATCAAGTTTTTACATTGATGCGTAATAAAAATAAATACATATTAAATATGAGTTAAGTTGTATAAAAAGTTTTTACATTCCGCAAACTTTTTATTTGCCATCGTGGGTGGCTTTAAGGGGAAATCTTCTGAAAATCTAGCTTGGGGGGGTTAATATCTCCAAGTCAAAAGAGGTTGTATATGCTAGGGCAAGAGGGTAGAAAGACCCCGAATCCTAAAAGTTTGGGGGATAAGAAGAAAATAAAGGGGGTATGGGCGGGTTGGGAGGGAAAGGAGTTGAGGATATTATAGTACAAGAGAAACTCTGAGGCCTGGTTTAGTGGGTATTTTATGCTAAACATGGCTGTTGATATGCACGTGGCCTATACACCCCTACGTCTTTCTACGAGAAACAACGACCACTGTTTGCTTGAGGCAAAGAAGGGGGGGGGGGGCATAGGGAGAAAAGGAATACAACTTTCAAAATGTGAAATTAATATGTATATCATGCTTGGGAAATGCAAATGTTTTATTTAGCATTTCGACGCTCGTCTTAAGAAGGAGATCAACAACGCCTCTTCTAGATTTCATTGGGAGCTGTCTCATCACAACTGAGATCAACCTTATAGCTAAAAGTGAGAACTTATATTAGGCGGATATAAAGAAAATAATAATCCACACATAAATAAAGGCTTATATCTAAACACTCATTTCTCTTGGTGATCGAATCGTCTAACGCGTTACTATCGTGTTGGACCGGATTGACGGTGACTGAGAGCTTTGTGTTTGAATCCCTGTCGGATGTATTTAAAGTGGTCACAATTAAAATTAAAATAAAATATTTTATTTGTGAATTCAGGTTTTCTCTATAAATATTCGAATAAATAAGTATTTATATTGGTAATCTTATATTTGTCGATGTATTTGAGGTTGGAGTACGGGGCACTTGAGGACAGGTCAGTATGTTAACAGTTTTTATAGCAAAATATATTTTTGGCCAAAATAAATAAAATAGTGTTCTGGAAGAAATATGTTAGTTTTCTTCACCTAGTAATATCAACAGTTTTTGAATATCTACCATGGACATGAAATTGATAGAAAAAGTTGTCATTAAATTCCAGCAAACACTTCTTTTAGGTCCAAGTTCAAGGATTGTCTATGCTTAACTCAGTACATTATGCATATACAGTTTTAATAGGTCAAATCAACTTTGAGCATTGTGCGCTTTTCACTTTGTATCATATATGAACGCTATAATTGGAAACAATATTTCACGATTCTTGCTCACTAAGCGCGATATAGCCATGCACTTAGTGTTATACACTTTTCACTATTGATTATGCGATATGCATGAATATAAGCCCAGCATAAATAACTAATAGATAGTACTGTGACTAGCGAGGACAAAAACAAAAAACAACAACAGTAGGCTTATATTTCGTTAATAGTAGTGCATAATTTAAAAAAAATCCTGTTCGAGAAAATAAATAATAAACATTATTTCCATCCTGTGTTCTACTAGACCCTCTCAACACAAACTCAAAAACCTTGCATTAAAACCATGAATTTCCCCCTCTACCCTTTAACCCTCACCCAATCCTTTAGGAGAATCTACTCTTTTTCTTCTTATTCCCACCGTCTCACTTCTCTCCGCTAGCTCTTATGGAAATTTCTTTAATTAAGAAAGTGTCTTTTAAATCCTCTAAGGAACCTTTCTTTACGCTAGACACGCGAATATAAATTATAGATAATGTTTAACGGTTTGTCCAGTCCCTGCCCGCCCTTACCTCCCTCCCCCCTCCAATTTTTCATTCCGATAATCTCCAAACTTATTTGCACGGAGTATTTTTGGAATTAATATATTTGCGATAGTAATTAAACATTACTAGATTCAATTATTTCTATTACTTCATTATGATGGAAAAAAATACAGTCAATAAATTATGCTACTACTCGATCAGTAAGTTGTTAACATCTAGCCTGATTTCAAGTAAAAAACTTAAGAATGTATCTGATAATAATGGTACCTGATGTAATCAAAGTGTGCGAAAACTGGCCTCTCACCTTTAGATGACGAAAAAAATAATTAGGGTGTTTGAAAACAAGGTGCTTAGGAAGATATTTGTCCAAATAGGGATGAGACTACTGTGGAGTGAAGGAAGTTACATAATGATGAGTTAAATATAATGTACTCATCACAAGACATTGTTAGGACGGTGGGAAAGGCATAAAGCGCGAATAGAATAATCTAGAGTCATGTTCAGAGTATTGACTGGCAAATCCAATGGATAGAGACCATTGGGAGGACCTTGACGCAGATGTGAGGATGGCATTAGAATGGACTTGAAAGAGAGAGGTTGTAATGAGGTGGACTGGATAGAACTAGCTCAAGATAGGTATAGGTGGCGTTCTTATAAAAGTGCGTCAGTGAACTTTAGAATTCCGAATGCCATTGTCTAAGTAATTATTTCATTATATAGTGGCAAGGGGTAAAATAATGTGTAGGGTAATAAATCATATTACGGTATGTATAATATAATATTCACATTAACACACAAACATATATTACGTATAAATTACGTACCTTAGACTAGATTTTCCATAACAGTGATTACGCATTATCTCTCTCACAACAGACGGTATTTACGGTAGCTGTGCGGTTATATTCCGGCTGAGCAAAGGAGGGTAGCTTTACTTAATTTACTTATCACTTTGATTTTTCATCCTCTTCCCACACGAATGTCGCTGCATTTCCCCTAAATAACCTTCTGAGCCCTTACTTCTATACTAAGGTGGGTAGTGACAGTCAGGTTAAACGTAATAATTTGAAAAAGATATTGATTAAATCCTATATATTGTAAATTGATACTTAATTTTATAGAATGATTTTAAATTTGTTAAGTTAAACTTGATTTAAAGTATATATTTAAAAGTTAAGTTTGATTCTTGGTATGTATTTAAAAAGTAGCTAATTATTAGTAGTATTAAATCAATTATCTCTATGTCTTTTTTTATACTTTCTGCACTTTGAGTATAGTGTTTATAACTTTACTATCAATAATAATTATCAAACTTTATTTTATCTTTCTATAAAATTGCAGAATGTAACGTAATATTTTATTCGTCAATCCGTGTTAAAATTAGTCAATTAAAAATCAATAAACTGAAAATAAATAAATAAGGTCCTTTAATTGACATTTCATTCTAATAATCCCCTATTACGAAAATATGTAGAAAAAATTACATCGAGACTCACATATATAAGATTATTATTTATTTATCTGAGATATTTAACGTACACTTTCTGAACCGACTGATTATATCAACAAACCAGAATTTCTATAAGCAAGAACGAAAGGTCCTGCCAATTTCGCCGGGAAATGTATTTCTACATCTTTCCACGGCTATTTTACATGCCACAATCGAAATGGGACCAACTGTTTTACTTCCTCTCTGAAATAAGCTATGATACGGATTTTTATCGCTCAAGAAAAATCCGCCAACCCCGGCTGGGTTTAAACCCACGAGTATTGTGTCATGAGGCAAGCCCTTTACCCCAAGACCAGTGGTGTCGACTACAAGTTTAATAAAGACGAGATACATTATTAATTAATGGCAAGATTATTGCGGATCATGTATTAATTGCTAATGAGTTTGGGAGCTACTTTCATTCCATTTATAATTCAGCCCTTCCTGTCTTACCCTGTCCCGTTATTGAAACTACAGTAGCCCTGTGGATTCTTTGGTGCTGACTGACAGCTCACAGATGACAGCTGATGGCTTTGAAAAGTTACCAGAACAAATTATGTATCCCTACGCCGAACCAAATGGTCTGCAAAAACATGTGTTTAGCAGCTGTCCCTTCTGACAATCAAAATTTAGGTATATACCTAAATGTTGACTGTCAGAAGTCAGCTGTGAACTGTCAGTCAGCACCAAAGAAGACATGGGGCTACTGTAGCGCGCCCTTGTATCCATGCCACATTACACCCTTGGATGTTTCTAGTGCTATAAAAAAATTGAGTTCTTATTGATGTGCTGGGACAGATTGAATTCCAAGTTTTATTGTTAAAGGCTCTGCAAGCATTTTTAGCCCTTTGTTAGCTTATATCTTTAACATTAGCCTGTCAAATGAAACTTTTCTTCTTACATGGAAACAATCTGTTGTTATACCTATTTATAAAAAAGGGGAAAAAACAAATACTTATAATTATAAACCTATTTCCTTCTTAAACGCTTTCTCCAAACTATTCGAGAAAATCATACATGAGCATACTCTCCACCACCTTAAAAATAAACTTTCATATAATTAACATGGCTTTATAAAAAATAAATCTATTGTCACTAATTTATTAGAATTTCTTGGGCATGTTGCCCCTCAAGAGTGTGCCCAAGGTCAGGTTGATGTTATTTATTTTGACCAAAGTAAGGCATTTAACTTATGTCAGTATAATATTATTCTCTCCAAGCTTGGTAATTTCGGCCTTTCTCACACATATGTAAAATGGTTCAGCAGTTATTTGCGTGAAAGATCATTCACTATTAAAATTGATTCACATACCTCAAATACATTTTTAGCCCCTTGTAGCATACCACAGGGTTGTAATTTAAGCACTATTCTCTTTAATGTGTTTATTGATGGCATTGGTAAATATTTGAACTCATCTAGTTATTTACTCTTTGCTGATGATGTAAAATTATTTAAAGTTATCAAATCTATTGCAGGTTGTATAAAGTTACAAAATACTGTAAATGGTATTCTACAATGGTCTTTTGAAAATGAAATATCTCTTAATAAATCTAAGACCAAATCCAACACTTTTACTAGGAAAACTAATCCGTTCTTTTTTACTTATACATTTGGCAATGAAAACATAATTCACACCCTTTATATTAATGATCTTGGTGTTCTCCTGGATAACAAACTTTTTTTCCACAATCATGTTGACCATGTAATTTCCCAGTCATTGAAATTACTTGGACTTATTAAATTTATTACGTCATCATTTAAGAAAGTTGACTGTTTTTTATGTCTGTATTACGCCCTGGCTAGATCTAAGTTAGAATATGCTACTGTTGCTTGGAATTCCATTACGTTAACTGTCTCTCTTAGGTTTTAAAACGTTCAAAGAAAATTTGTCGCTGCATGCTATGATAAATTCTTTAGTTACCGAATTTATTATGATTATGACAGAATTCGAAACCTATTAGGGCTCAAACCTCTCTTATCGCGTAGACTGTATTGTGGTGTCCTTTTTGTTTTTAATATTTTCGATAGCAACATTTCTTGCCAATCTGCCCTTGATTATGTAGGTGTTCATATCCTTTCTCGGGATTCTCGTAATCCAAAATGATTTTTTCTTAATAGCTCTTATAAGGCAAGCCCTTAAGGTCGTTGTAATCATAGCGCCAATTCTAGATTTGTTGAATTCAACTTTTATCATAAAAGAAAAGCTAAACTCAAAGACTTATTTAAGGAAATCCCATATCAATAATTTATCCTGTAGAGGTTCTGCCTATAATATTTAAATTTACAATATTTTGATTTATTTTTTGCATATTATTACTGCTTTTAACCACGCTTTTGTTATTTGTTATTATTGATATTTTTTCCCTATAGTCATTAATTACTCTTTTTGTAACTATTAATCATTATATAACATTATTTAGCTATTATTGTTTATCTTATTTTCTCGTTTATATATATATATATATATATATATATATATATATATAAAATTGTAAGGTACTTGTGTACTTTTCAGTGCTGACATGTTATAGGTCTTACGACTGTTGGCCAGCACTATAATAAAGGAAATTGAGATTATTAGCACCGCGTCTTACTACCCGTTCGGGCTATACGCACTTACGCTAATGTGTAATTGTAGGGTGATTGTGAGACGAAACGAAGGACCTACAGTTTAACGTGGAATCCGAACCACGGCGGAGGCCTAGCATTTCTCACTTTCACAATTTGTGATTAATACACGTCATACGAGATACAAAAATAAATAAAAGGCTTTTGATTGCCCATAGTGTCACGTATAAATCTGGGATAGTTCAATTATCAGCCTTAATATTTTACACACAAAAAATTAGTCGATAAAACATCAGTTGTATGTCAGGTGGTCATAATTGTACGCGCACCACAGTTTGAAATACAATTTATAGAAAAAATAAATTAATTAAATCGGAATTTGAGGTCAAGTTTTGATCCACTGCTGATGCTATTTTTATAAATTATGGTTTTTCATCCTTTCACTTAGCTAGTATTCTGGATTAACTTCTTTCCAACTAATCCTCCTCGTCATGTTCCCTTGTTTAGAATCGAAAGGACCAAGATTATGAAACTCATTCAAATGATAACTAAAAGTCCCCCCCCCCCTCACTCTAAAACATTATGCAGTAAAGAAATATTGTCATTCGAAAGAGCCTTATAATCTCTTATATGACTCACTGACCGCTAGGGGAGACAAAATAAAATACAAATGGCATTATATTTTACAATAAATGTTTACTAGACCAACAATGATATAAAGAATAGTAATAAACTTAATTTGCAAGACATCAAGTGTTTGAAATTTACTTAATAAGTTGGTTTATAAGAAACCATCCAAGCAAGAATTTTCTTATACGATTCTTGCATTCATTGAAGAACAACGAACATTTGTAAGTACAGGATGATGCTTGTAGGGGATGAAAAAAAAAAGTCGTTTCTAACATCCGTTACTAAGACGTGTCTTAAGGGTGGCCTTTGGGAGGGAGGGGGAGATAACCTCCATTTCCTGTTTGTTTTCAAACTTTTATTGCCGTCACATATTTTATATGTCTGGGGGAAGAGGGAGGGAATAACATAATAAATTATGAATACTTTTTAATTGAAAATGTTGTGTTTCTATTTAAAGAAGACGTCTAGTGCATAGTTTACAAAAAAAAATCTTTCTATAGGGATTGGTATATTTGTACATTCGGATAAAGTAAGTAACTGATCTTGAGTATACAGACGGAATCTTAATTTCGAAAACGTATATTAATTTATTGTTTACTCAAATAGCGTTTATTTCAGTCTTATTTATCGATTATTCCGATAAAGTATTTTAAATAAATCTTAAACTAAAATTTAAAAAAAATATGTTTTTATACTATTTATTTAACAAGTACGATGAGAACTTATTGGACTATATAATAAAGTTAACTAAAATAAATTTTTAATTTTATTATAAACATTTACTTTTTGTGGAATATAATTTTTGTTTCGATCATATCTTATATTTTAAATGAATTTAATTTAAAATGACAATTTTACAAATATTAATTATCTTAATTTTAAGAAAATCTTATTCTTGGACATTATTTTTAAAACACTCCCACATTCTCAATTGAAATATCATAATTAGAAGTTATCGCATTTAAAGTAAAATTTTCAAGTAATTAAACTTATTTTATAGATCTATTTCCGAAATATAAAATAAAACTAAGGTTAAATAAAAAAACACGTAAACCTATTGTATCTACATTAATTTTAATATAATTTTCAAAGCTTATTAATTTAGGTTGAAAAAGAAATATTTAACTTATTCATAAAGAGAACATGCTAGTCAATTAATAAGCTAAATGCATATTTAAATTGTGCATTTTAATTAGTTTGGCTTTAATCACTAGATTTTTCTTAAACAACTAAATGGTACTGTATAAAATATGTATTAAGCTACTATCAAAATATATCCAACAATTGATGAAGTCCTATAGCTATACATATAATAAAACTAAGGTTTGTCTGTACACTCGAATGTGTGTGGAGTTTTTTTATTTCTTATGGGTAGTGTAAGGCAAATAGGAAGATCAAATAGTAATAGATTTTTAAAATTTTTGTCTGACTGCTTGTTTGTTGCCAGTAATCTCAATAAGTACTCATCGGATCGAGATGGAACTACTACTGCTGTAAGCCTTATTTTACCTAGAACAGGGTAAAATATTTATCATCACACTAGCTCATCAATGAGCAAAGAAGCGTAACAAAAAACGATGGTTAAATATATAATGTCTCGATTATTGTATGGTTTTGCATGTAAACTAGGTTTATTTAGTTTTGTTACTACAAACATTGATAAAGAGATTTGTTTGTATATTTGTATGTTCGCAATAAAATCGAAAACTACTGAACTAATTTAGCCAGAATTTTCAATCATGTGATTCTTTCTTAAACAACGAGGTTACTGATCTCTTCTCCAAGTGAATATAGGGTTTATTAGTTTTATGTTTAACTTGATCAACAAACCAACTGCGACATCAAATTGCAGAATATATTTCTATCTTAAATACAAAGAGAAATTATATTTTGTTTAGGTTGGTCGTTCCGAATTCACAGTAGTAGGTAAATAGTGTTTCTTTGAGAAATAAAAAATATATATATATACATAAAGTTATACAGTCTCACCTGTTATTATAGTTGTTTCGTACTATTCATATTAGTAGCTAAACATTTTTTTTCTCGCAAATATTAGGTACACAGGTAACATTCCATTTCCTTATTTCATTTTATCTTACATTTATACAACTAAAGCTAAGGTTAAATTCATACACATTGCTTAAAATTAGTAAATAATGCATAGCGTGCATTACATCATTCATATTTAAAATACAGCGATTTATAATAAAATGTAGCCTTGTGATTTAAGTTTTAATTACTTAATCTCTAGAAATTGGCATAACCTCTTTGCTTTATTATAAAAGGCCTTTAAAAATTAACTAAATGGTAGGATACTTTGAAACATAGAAAAAATCTGCAGAGAGAGGGTTGAGAGGGACGGAGAGCAATAGGTCTTGGGCTAAGATTACAACCACTACAACCGAACTTCAATTAAATGGTACGGAACTCCGCACGGACTTTCTCGCTCTATGGTTTTTGAATGGAGATATATACTCAAAACTCGTAATATATGTGAAACTAAATAACACACACTAGCAAGTCCAAGCATAAGTTGCACTATACTTATGTAAAAAAATGAGTCCCAGTTTTAGATTTTATAATTTTATTATTAAAGAATTGATGTCCTCATTTTTATATTCGGACAGTTAAAAAAAGATCAATATTAGGTCCACAACGGTCAACACTTCATATTAAAATTTCAACTTCCGGTTAAAATTTTCGACATTTTATTAGGTGTTGCAAATCTTCATGTTATGGCATTGCTATTAAATTACTCATTTATAAATTTTTACCAATAAAAAATTTAAATATTGATTATTGAGTCTAAAATGGAGATAGGAGAAATGTTTGTACAACAATGATCTAAGAGGTTTAAGGTAAAACAATATACACTTTTTGAGAGACTTACTTATATTTAATTACTCTATGGCGTTGAAGAATTATTGCGTTAAAACTTTAGTATCTCTTTACAACTAAAGCTCATAAAATTGTATTAATATATTTGTTAATATCTCAGAAACTGTTGGTTTAAAAAAAATTCATATGATTTTCATTTTATTTTTAACAGTACTAAAATTTTGCAATGATAAGTTATTTAGTATCTCAAATAGTTGCGGAGACACGGAAGTTTCTGCTTCTGTAAAGTACCCTAAAATTCATTTTCATGGGAAAATGAAAATAGCCAGTCTATTTATAAGCTTAATCAACGCCAGGATACGAAATTTAATCAAAATCGTCTGAGCCGATTTGAAGAAAATCGAAGTTTCCTCTTTTCTACCTTCGGTAAACTACCCTTAATTTTAGGGTTAGATATAAAGTTCCGAAAACCCCTCAGGGAAACCCTATGAGAACCCTAGATACTACATTTTAGCCTAATCAGTAAAATAGTTTAGGCTCTAGTCTGAGGTACAGACAGACAGATGGAAATTAAAAAAAAAACTTTTTCGGATTTGGAGGGGGGTCGGAGGGTCATGAAACGTCGAGATTCATCAAAATCTCAGGCTTAATTTTTTGGCGATCACAATACTTTCTCTACATGTAAGATAGTGAAAAATTAATAACCTAATTAATGTTGTACCTGTACTATTAAATCAAATTTTATACTATTTATTTCCGATTTTATTAATATTTGTACATTAAATAAAACTGTAAGTGTTGTCTGTATGAGTTTTTATGGAGATTACTCTTTTTTTCTGGGTGGTACAAACCATAAGTCCAAACTACCTATTTTTAGAAGAGTCGTTTGTTGCCAGTAAACTCATAAATGTAAATCTCTCATAGGATTAAGACGGGACTATTTGTTGAGCTCATTATTCCGGAAACAGAAGAAAGTAGTGTTGAAAAAAACCCGGCTGGAACCGTAAACATACCTCGTTCATCCTTGGCGTGGGTACAGCAAAGCATGTCCCTTGATTATTGCATAGGGAAAGAGAGGGGAAGGGGGTAAGGGGGGCAAGTTCCATGTTTCTTAGGTAATTTTCACATACGTATAAAGTACTGAGCTGGTTTTATTCTTTTGTAGCATTTAAAGCTGTCGGGTGTGCTAAATGCGTTAGCGTTGCGAATAATACTATTGCTTACTGTCTGGTATTAATCCGACAGGACAATTTTGTTTGGTCACTCACTGTAGAGCGATTCTTTCACTTTTCTTTGAGTTTTTTTGATGGCAAATTTGAATTATTTGTTTAGGAGTTTTTCTTTGCTAGCCTCGCATCTTACTATCTGCTCAAGTTGTACGGATATTTGGGTGTTCATTGCAACAATGTCTTCACTTAATTTAGTAATTGGTGACCTGGTGGTTTAGGGGTAAGGTGTCGAACTTCTGTGCTGGGGTCCGGGGTTCAATCCTCAGTCCCGGCACAGATTTATCTGATTTCCAAACCCTTCCTTCGCCTCTGACAATACGTGTATTAATCACAACTTGTGAATGTGTGGAATGCTGGGCCTCCACCGTGGTTTGGATTCCACGTTTAGCTGTAGGTCCTCCATTTCATCTCACAATCACCCTACCTTTACACATTAACGTATGTGCGTACAACCCGAACGGGTAGTAAGACGTGGTGCTAATAATGATAATAATTTAGTAATTATAAGTGTGTCCGCATTTGCATTTTAAGTTTTGCTACATTTTCAAGTGTTTATTTATAGTTTTGCGTTTGCATTAAGTTTATTTAATTTTGTATCTTAAATAAGCTTAAATTTGAACTATTTATTTTGAGATCCATTGCAACATTACCTCTATATAAAAGAGATATTATTTACGGAATTCAAAATAAATAAACTATTTTTTTGTGCCCATGGGTGGCGCCGTCGACATATAAAACATTTCCTTTGCCGCATACGTGTCTGAAATGGTGATATTGGTAGTTCGCTGGAAAAAACAGTAGCCTAACTGGCTTAAATGTGAGCGGCACAGCAATCTAATTAGTTAATATAATAAAACCCTAAGTAAGAGCATTTTATATGTTGAAATTTGAAAGAGTCCATATTACAGATAAAACTGAATAGTATTTTTTTTCGACAGAATATAAGCCTCTACTAAACTCATAGCTTCCAATAAAAAGAGAAAGCTTAAATCATCAGCCTATAGTGACCCAGTGGATTAATAGGCTAAAATCAATTATAGTAACAAATATTAAAACATAAAACAATTCAATATATAGTGTGAAATAATTAACAATATTTATTTACCTACATTTTAAAGAGAAACCGACTTTGTACCATAAAACAAAAGATAAATTAATTAAACTCTACTTCAACAAAGCCAGTGAATCGAGTGTGAAATGGCTGAACGAACATCAAATCTAACGAGATAGAACACTATAACAATAAATAACAAAACACACACAAACGTGCACATGCGCCGTTTGACTATCCAATAAGCGATGAGACTGTATATTGTTAATCAGATAGAAGAGTTTGGCGTGAATCCGATGGGAATGGAAAGGGGGGAGAGTGAGGGAGAACTAGGTGGAGGGGGGGGGATATGGAAGCTGTTAGCATCCAGTTCAGTCACATTCCAAAACCGTTCTAAGCCCCCTATGAAACGAGGTGATCCAAAGAAATAAATGGGCTCCCGAAATTCTCGTTAAATGAATACCCTGATATACAACAAAAGCCTAAAACAAATACTGGTTCCCTCACCTACCTCTGATGCTCAACGTTTTATTCTTGTTTTTTATTTTATTTTACATTAATAGGTTTAAAAACAAAGGTAGCTTCTGTGAGTGTAGAATTTTCCCATGATTAGACCGCTGGATTGTTTTATACTCCTCATTAACTTGAAATATTAGTATCATAGTTTTTTCATCACCGCGTCTCCCTACCTGTTCAGGATGTACGTATATAGGATTGCTATAATGGATTAGAGATGAGACAGGAAGCATTTTAGACGTAATCTACCTACATTAGCGTGGAAGTAGAGTAGGAAAACATTAAAAAAGAATAGAAACCCTGAGTAAACCCAACCGAGATTCAAATCGAGTAACGTTGGAAGACCAAACGTCGCTTCAACGATTTCTCATGCACAGTAAATATTTCCAAAATATAATCACATGGCCAAATATAAATAAATAGATCGATGAGATAATTTTTTTTAAACATAATACTTTACGAATAGTTATTTATAATTTTTATTATTTAAATATACGAAGTTTGTAGATATAGTCTTTCTAAACAATAAAGATACTTTTTTTTTTATTTAGCATTGAGTTTCACTAACCGTTCAGTTTATACGCTTATGTACTAATTATGTTTATGGGTTAGGAATTGGGAAGGTTGATTTTATAGGAAGGGAAGGGTGACCTGGCGGTCTAGGGGTAAGGTGTCAGACTTCTGTGCTGATGGTCGGGGTTCAATCCTCGGTCCTGGCACCGATTTATCTGATTACCAAACCCTTCCTTCACCTCTGACAAGACATCTTGTGAATGTGGGGAATGCCAGGCCTCCACCGTGAGTTCGTATTCCACGTTAAACTGTAGGTCCTTCATTTCATCTCACAATCAGCCTACCATTACACATAGCGTAAGTGCGTATAAACCGAACGGGTACTAAGACGCGGTGCTAATAATAATAATAATAATAATAGAGGAAGGGAACCCGCATTTACGTGGAGAGAAGAGGGGAAAACTATTTAAGGAAAACCACCCCCAGTTCACTCGACTGAGATTCAAACCATGATCTCCTTACCCTCAGCAATCTAGCTAAACACGAAACAAGCGCAGATACTTAGTTGACAAAAAAAAGTGCTTAAAGGCTGCATCAAACACCTCAAAAGGTTGCAGGTTTCCCATCCCTTGTACAGTTGATCCATTAAAGCAGGCTGTAAAATAGTTTGAAACAAATGAATAGTTTGTAAAACCGATAGATGGTTCAATTAAGGTGGGATGGAAGAATATGCGAGAAAAAACCCGCGTTTTTTTAAGTTTTTATGGCAAAACATTTATTTGGCCAAAATAAAAAAAAAATTGCTTCAGTTGAAACAAAGCATTTAATTTTCATCATTTTATGGTGACCTAACAATTTCTTAAATATCCTTCAAGGGTGTCCTGCAATTTAATCACTTTAATTACAACTTTCTCACATTTAAAAATTTTCTCACCTAATGCCGCTATGTTCATTTGGATATTCAGGAACTGTTGATATCAACATGTGAAGAAAACTAAACTCTTAAACTAGTACTGGAGAAATATTTTATTTACTTTAGTAAAAAAAAAGTTTATCACGCGCCCACTTTCATCCCACCTGAAGACTCATATAGGCCTAAGTAGTAACGAAAATAATAACCTGATTACACTTTTAAAAAATAGCAAAAGAATTTTCAATAATACTTTAATTTTATATACATACTCACATGTTTAATGATTTCCGTCGCATATTTTCGAGCCCAATTTCTGTAAATCTTATAACATTAAATTTATAGAAAATGAATATATATAAAGAACGAGAGAGAGAAGTAGAGACAGACATAAAGAAAGAGAGAGAAACAGACAGACATAAAAAGAGAGAGAGAGACAGACAGACAAAAAAAGAGACAGACCGGGAAAATTACAACAATTAACTATGCTTGTATATTTAAAACTATAATTAAATGCCTAAATAAACCTTTTATCAACAACATATTGTATATTTAGTGTAAAGGTGTATACATAAAGTAAATATAAATATAGCATGTATACACATAAACTGTATGCCTATACATCTATTTTATATATATATATATATATATATTAGATGTATAGGCATACAGTTTATGTGTATACATGCTATATTTATATTTACTTTATGTATACACCTTTACACTAAATATACAATATGTTGTT
>CABFVX010000074.1:44028-56237 GCA_902151425.1 Timema shepardi
GGGGGGGGGGGGGGGGGGGGGGGGGGGTTACAGGGGCACTGCGAACCGGAGTGAGTGTATGTTGGAAGAAAGAGGGGAGGAGTAGTAAATGTTGAATCGAAAGTTCGATTGGTATAAGCTTAAACCAATGATTGGTTAAGTAAAAAAAAGGGGGGGGGGGAGTTTATTTGAGCCAATTTTAAAAAAAATATAATTTACTTTGGATTGGGTCACGTGAAAAATTATTTAAAAAATATTATTGTTTAGAGTAACAATAAATGTAATGCACACTTTTTGAACACAGACTATAAACACAACTATATCCTAGGGCAGTGTGGTCCAAATGTGGCCGACGCTCATTAACTATGTGGCCTATACAATATTCAGGGGGAAAATTAAATGGAAAATTCGGTGGCAGATGTGAAATAGCGTCTAATGATTTATATATATATGTATATAATGTTCACGATTGTATTTTAACATCATTTATTTGAGTAGTAATATAAATATATAATTATAATCCCAAACTACTTCAAGAAAGTCGGTTTGCGTGCTTATTTCATGATATAAGTTTGGGAAAGCAAATACCCTTTTTATTTTGCAGTAAAATATGAAAAAGCTTACCTTACAAAACATTAAAAAATAATATTGAAAGAATTATTTTTTACTATTATGCGTGAGTCCATATTAAATTATTAAAAATATATTAGGCCTATGTAGCAAACTGAAGATTAGAATTTATGAGATGAAAAAAGTTGGACCACGCTGATCTAAGACATTGCATCTAATAATACAGTCAGAATTAGCTCATCACCAGGCTGCTAGACTCTGACCTACGAAGTCGAAATTAGTTATGTATTCAGACCATCAAATGTTTAATTATTTTTATTAATATAGTAATAGTATGTTGCGTGTTGTGTCGTGTTGCCATTGTAAGCAGAGTTAATTTAGACTTGTAAATTGTGATATGTTACCATCACTCATTACAACACACATGGGTCATGAACAAACGGACATGCATGTCCCTATGTGGTGTGTAGAGTAAATCATATTTATTGTGGGTTAAATGATGTTTTTTTTATCACACGTCCTATTACCAGTTCAGGTTATACGCATGTACTTATTATCATGAGTCTAATGGGGTAAGAATGAGGAATAACATATTTTAGAGGTATGCTACCCGCATTTGCGTGGAAAGAAAGTGGGAAACCATTTAGGATAAAACCATACTAAGACAAACTGACTGGGGCTTAGATCTGGATCTTCCCATCATTAGTAGGCCAGTCTTTTCGGCCAGACTGCAAGCGTGCGAGCGAGTGATTGAGCGATAGAGCGACTGAGCGGCTAAACTAGCGAGCACGTGATTAGCCGATAGCTCCCGATAGTTGTTGACAAGAATAAAAAGGTTCAAATCTTGGCTCAGTGAACTGAGGGTGGTTTTTAACAAGTGATTTTGGTTGTGGTTCTCCCATCCTCTATCCGTTCTAATGGCGATTCTTATTTGTAGGCCTACTTTGATTATAATACACAAGTATTTTAATATATTGGTTATATATCTGTATGGTTTATGATATTACCAATTAAATTAGGCCGTTAGTAGCAAGTGTGCTAAACCTATCGATAACTATAAAAGAGTCAAGTATAATGTCAAATTGAGAAGTTTTCCCAGCACTCAATGAACCAACACACAATAATATTGCCTGGCGCCTGTAAACTAGACTGTACCCGCTCGAGCGCATGTGCTTGAAAAATAGAACCGGTTCTATCTTTCAAGCGCGCGTGCTCAGTCGCTCACCCAGTCTGGCCGTACCCTTAGACTATTCGTCCACTGCAGCAGGTAAATGGGGAACTAATGGAAAGGATCTTATGACATGTGCAGTTTTAACTAGCTCTGCATATCCCTAGTACACTTATCTACATACCCTATGTAGTAGTTATTTTTTGTTGGGTGTGTAACAAGGCTATTAATGACTTGACTACCTGCTTTGGTGGTCACATGGTCTATGGTGTCACTCTCGTGTTAGATTAGACTGCCGTTGATGAGGAAATAGGGGCTCAAATCCCAGTCGGGTGTACTGAGGGAGTTTTAAAAAAAATTGCACTTTCCCTCCACGCAAATTTTGGTACAATTCTTTTAAATTCAATCTGCCTCATCCCTAGCTCATTAACGTATTTAGTACATCCGTATAATCGAAACAGTTAACAAGACGTGGTGCTAAAAATAAAATAAGTGATTACTTAATTCTAGGGCTAGGTATGGATGGGGTAGTTTAGATGAAATGCACCTACATTCACGTTAAGAGACGAAAGTAAGATGGCAGTGAGTAAAACACCCTCGAGTGCACCAGTTCAATATTTATACCTCCACCCCCTAATCCCCAGAAATACAGTAGGGGCCTATAGTACGAGACTGACGTCTCAGACCATGTAGCCTCCAGTTTTTATTTTATTTATGTTAATATTATTTGAATCTATTGTAACGTGATTTAACTGATCCGAAAATTTGTCTGTGTTAAACATAGAAAATATGATAACCATTTAATCTAGATGTATATTATGGTTTTTTGTTTGTTTATATATAAACACTATCGAGCTTTGGTCATTTTAATAATCAGTTATATAAAATATACGATTGTATATTTAAATATTAAAACAAAGAAAACTACACAATATTTTTATTTGTTAATTGATTACTCTGGAAATATTATTTATGTCATATTTTACTATTACAAACTCATATCTACTATTAAATTGGATAATATAATATTTCATGACTAATAACTTTAGTACCTAAAATCAGGTCTATGGCTAGTATTAAAGCCTACGACGATACTCTTAGAGCTTAAAGTGCTATCACGAAAGTTTGATGCGTTAGTATTAACTATTATAATATTCTAGTGTACCTACTATGAAGGTGTAAGTTATTTGTAACTAGAACTGATTTAGCACGTAGGCTAAGATAAGCTAACAAACAGATTTAGAACTAGTTTTAACAAAATGGAAAGTAAGTCAGGAACAGTAAAGAAAAATAATGAATAACAGGGTAGAAACAACTTACTTGCACATTATTCTGTCCTAGAAGCGTAACGTCTTAAGAGATCGTCGTTTTCACTCGCGAGATTTACGTATGAAAGTTGCATCAATGTAATTACATGAAGATGATCACTAGCTTGTCACAAGTTAAAGTGATCGTCGTTTTAACTCGAGAAAATTACGTATGAAACTTGCATCAAAGTACATTAAAAGATTATCACTAACTCGTTACAACATGATGTAGGAGCACTTTAAACTTCACTATTATTCTTCCAATACTACAGGAAGCTCGTCCTCAATCAAGTTAATTTGCGGAAAATATTGTACAAAACCGACTGTATCACATGTTCTATTAGAACGAACGACTGATGAATTATGGCGCCTCTCCAGGCAGCGCTAGTGACACGCGGGGGAACTAGTCGCTCCAAATTCAAACTGTAACACAACACATTGTTTTAAATAACATGGAAAGGGTATGTATGGTAAGATGGTAAATGTAGGCTTAACTACTGTATTCTTATTGACTTATCAAAATCATGTACTCTTGTTTTTCAGTTTTAATTTCTAAATGTAGTTAGTAATTTAAGAAACTTTTAATACAAATGTCATATTTTTGAGCGGTAAACAAAACTGTGTTGGTTTAAGTCCGGAACAAAGGAAAAAATGTTATTTAGTTTGATAAAGCTAATAAATATTTGTTATTTATTTATATTAATAACACTAATAATGATCTTTATTTAATTTTAAAAAAATTATTTAAGTTACTAATATTAAAAATATTACTAAAATTATCTATTTATTATCAATATATAATTTAAATGATACTAAATTCAAGTGCATTGCATTGTCATAGTGCTCCCGAACCCCAAAAAACTTTATTTTAAACCTCTTTCTGCCACCTTCAATGTCTGTATGTCTGTCAGTTAGTCCCCAAAAAATTAATGCATTTTGCTAAATATCTACACCTTGGGAAATACTTTTTATTTTAATTCTAGACCTCTAAATTAAGGGTAGTTTACAGGTAAGTAATGTTTGAAAACTATAATTTCTTCTAATTGTTATAAAGGGAGTGTTTGATTACTGAATATTGATTTCAGGTGGACAATCCATTTAATAGTAGTTTACAAAAGATATTTTTTGAAAATTCAGAATCTTTATAAAATGGGTTTAAGGATTTTATTTTAAATATTTATGTAATTATATATAATTATCTAGGAAGTGTTTGATACGAAAAAAAAAGTATATTCTACTTGTTAGGTCTCGGCCCGATTGACAAGCGTGCAAGCGAGCGCGTGATTAGCAGAAAGCTCTCGATAGTTGACGATGAGGCAAAGGTTCGAATCTTGGCTCAGTGAACTGAGGATGATTTTTGACAAGTAATTTATTATTGTGATTTTCCTATCCTCTATCCATATTAATGGTGATTTTTATTTGTAAAGGCCTACTTTGATTAAAATATATAAGTATTTAACATATCAGTTTTACATTTAGAGATATGGTTTATAATATTAACCATTAAATTAGGTCGTTAGTAGCAAATGTGCTAAGCCTATGGATAGTAATAAAAATGTCAAAATAATAAGTTTTCCTAGCACTCGATGAATCAACATACAATACTATTGCCTAGCGCCTGTAAACTAGACTGTTCAGCTCGAGCGCACACGTTCGGTCGGTCGCTCCAGTCTGGCCACCTCTCATTACAACCAAACCAATGTGTTCTATTTTATTTTTTAGTCACTCGCTCGATCACTCAGTTTGGCCGTACCCTTATTAGGGTGAAAATTCTCTTAAAGACAGTTAACTGATGATTTTTTAAAATTTAAATTTGAAATAATTTTAAAATAGCGCCATAGATTTTATTAAAAATGGGTAAGCCTACATAAGATGAAACATTTTTACAGTGTAAATATGTTTTTATTAAAAAAATGAATTTAATAGAAGTTTGATGATAACATTTTAGATCATTTTAAATTATTTTAAAAGTTTCTAACGATAGTGTTTCAAATTGGTATTTGGGGACTATTTATTATGTAAAATAAACATGTGCATTTATTTTTCTAAAATTAATAAATAAATTTATTGGGAGTTGGACTATAATTTTTTTATTTTTCATATCAAGAGAAAAAAAGTATTGTAATCGGTAAAAATGTGTACCTTATAATTACGATTAATCTTTACGTTTTATATATGTCCGAACCCAAAAAAGTGAATTTTACAACTGTCTGTCTGTCCTTCTATCTATGAATATGTATATATGTCTATCTGTCTGTCCCCAGCCACAAATCTAAACCTTTTGATAGATTTTGTTCATATTTTATATCTAGATGTAAACTTTTTTACCCAAACCCTCAATTTAGGGTATTTAAATAATAAGTATTTTATTAATTCAAAATATTTCAAAAAGAGCTCTGACGATTTTGTTTAAAATAGATGTCTCGGGATTGTTTTATCCCTAAATCCCACCGAATGCTTGGTTTTGGGGTGAAAATTCGTTAAAGGCTTTTTACTGAAGAGTGATTTTCAAAAATTTTAAATATTCCAAAAGTGGCTTTTAATATCTTGTATAAAATGTAGGCCTATATCTGGGGATGGTTGGACAAGCAAATAAAACTTAACGCTTATTTTTTGGGGAGAAATTTGGTTAAAGGTAGCTTACTTATCAATGAATATGGTATAATTTGACTCTTTGAAAATCTTAATGATTTTGTTCAAAATGTTTACAAATAAAAAATAATTTAAGGGTAGTTTACAAAAAAAAAAACACTTATGTTTCAAAATTTAAAACTTGTGAGAAAATTTGAACAATAAGGTTTAAATGTAGAGTGATTGTGATTAACAATATTATGCATTTGTTTAAGTGAATAAAACTTGTTAATGTTAGATAAGTGAAAACATTTGAGGGAATATTTTATTCTAAACTGTAATACTCAATATGATTATGTTTGTACGATTGTGTCGTACTATCTAGTTTGATTTTCATGCGTTAATATGCAAAATTTCAGATTTCTAAGCATCTTTATTTTGAGTTGGGCGTATTATATTTTAACTTTTACACAGTGTGAGCTTTATGACTTAAACTATGTTACCGGTACACATGTGTTCTACCATCTGACCTCTCATACATGAATATGTAGTAATTTAGCATGATAGCACTAAAGCACACCAACAGTATAGCACTCAAGCGCACCAGCAGTAAAGAATGCTAGCACTCGAGCGCACCAGCAGTAGAGAATGTTAGTACTCGAGTGCACCAGCAGTAGAGAATGTTAGTACTCGAGCGCACCAGCAGTAGAGAATGCTAGTAATCGAGCGCACCAGCAGTAGAGAATGCTAGTAATCGAGCGCACCAGCAGTAGAGAATGCTATCACTTGAGTGCACCAGCAGTAAAGAATGCTAGCATTCGAGCTCACCAGCAGGATAGAATGCTAGCACTCGAGTGCACCAGCAGGAAATAATTCTAGCACTCGAGCGCACCAGCAGTAAAGAATGCTAACATTCGAGCTCACCAGCAGTAGAGAATGCTAGCATTCGAGCTCACCAGCAGGAGAGAATGCTAGCACTCGAGTGCACCAGCAGGAAAGAATTCTAGCACTCGAGCGCACCAGCAGTAAAGAATGCTAGCACTCGAGCGCATTAGTAGAGAACGCAGATAGTTGAGGAATACTTGTGAAGGGGAGAGGATCCCCCCCCCCCTGTCTTGGCTTGTAGTAAGTGAACCAAAGTACTTCACGACAGTTAATATGTGCTCCCTGGCTCAAGTTCCACCTACGTTCTAGAAATTTCGTTAAAAGTCATCAAGCGGCTTTAAGTGGTAAACAGGAATGCCTTCTCGGTCTATTGCTAAAATCATCTTACACCGGATAACCTAACCTAACCTGAACCGACAAAAAAAAGAAGGTACGCCCAGAGACTACCTCTACCTCCCTGTGGTGAACCTTAGTAATAATGGCATGGCCCGCTAAGAATAATATATTTAAATTCTTCTGCAAGTAACAAGTAAAACCAAAATAATCCCAATGAAATAATAACAATCAGTAGAAAAGACTAGCTGTTCCTCGTACCCCGATTTATATAACCAAGTGACACACAGCACCCCCATTTCAGCTTCCCCCTTGAATTATTTTTTATGTTATTTTGCTCTTTCAGACCTCTTTTTTTGACCATAATCTAAACTTGTAGAAAAATAATCTTAAAACTATGATTAATAAGACATCTATGGGTTAAATGTACAGAAAATGATTAGCAAAAATCAAATTAAAATCTTATCTCTTCCTAGATTTGTAAACATGCAATTATCAAAGTTGCTAACGTAGAAATTGTCTTTCCACCCCTAATGTTATTGTATTAAGGTATAGGCCTATAATTAGTAAGTGTTGCAGTAGAATTTATGAAGACTTGAACGAGCAGTAATTATGGGTTACGGGTGGCTGCCATATTTGATATCCTGTAAATAGAACAGCTGCGGTCAGACATTAAAATGCAATTACAGTAATAATGGTAAAAACAATCCTACTACAGTACAGTATTTTGTGAGCCACACTATGTAATATGTTTTTCCACTGAAATATATTGAATTTATCTTAAGTGTTTTTATTTGTATCGTATCGTTTACAGTTAGTCAATACATAAATAGGCCTATCAGGGCCTTGGACACTTTTATTATGAGCTTCAAACAACAAAAAATATACCCGTTGTAAATAATTTAATATTCTCTCTTAAAGATAAAATTAATATAAAGATCAAGCTAGGTTAGGCATTCTATAATTTTATTTGATACTCCTATGTATTCGCGTATTCACTCAAAAAGTAGCTACTAAGGTGTTAGTCTAGGTAACGAGAGTTAAGGACACTAGTTTTTGCAGTTTTTATATCAAACATTTTTTTGGTCAAAGAAAATCGAATGATTCTTCAGAAGACACATAATTTAATTTTCTTCACGTGGTGATCTCTAGAGTGGTCGAATTTTTTATAAGGGTGTCCTAGAATTTAGAGGCAACTTTTTCTCTTCATTTAAAAAGTTTCTCATCTAATGCCTCTCTGCTCATTAGAGATACTTAACAACAGTTTAGGTCACCATGCAAATAAAATTACATTCTGTGTGTCTAATGAAGCAGTAATTTATAAATTTTGGCCAAAATAAAATATACTTATATAAAAACTTCAAAAACACTGACCATTTATTAACAAAATAAATGTAAATATTTATTAGTTTACAAATATATATATGTGCAGTTTATAAATATATGTGCAGTTTATAAATTTCTAAGCAAAATAATTTTCTGGAAAAATTTGATACAAATTTTATATAAAATAACATTGTTTTTAAAATTCATATTAACCTATTTACATTTAGAAAGATTATAAAAAGTAAAACAAAAATGTTTGGGGTGGTGGTGGGGGATTATATGCACCCACCCTTTTTTAAAAGAGGTTTCCCACATGCAATCATCTTCATAGCGGACGTTGGACGTTGTGAAAACTGGAAGAAAAGGGAGAGTGTGGTATAAAATGGGAGGATGGGGGGTCAAAGTGGCTGTTTTCAGAGGATGTTATAAGCGCAATTCTCAGAATCCTCATTCTCACACTCGAAACACACCCCACTATCGGACCCGTTTCGAACCCCCCACTCCTTTAAAAACACTTGCTATTGGGATTATGGCCCATCACTGGCATTCAATAGGTGTATTACAATTTCTACAACACGGTACGTCGAGTCTGATTTTTAACAAGTGAAGCAGCTTTTCTTTTTCAGGATTGTTAGGAATAATTAACATTGGGAAGTAAAATAGATTAATATAATAAGTCAAAGGAATGATAATATACTTACTTTATTATATTTATCAACTATTTAGTTATCTAATAGTATTTTTTATAATATAATCAACATAGTACTAGAGGTCCTCTGATAATAGGCATATGTATCTTATATTTACGTAAATGAATAAATAAAAGTATGTAATACAATCATTTCAATAAACTTTTATTTATTAGTATCTTATTTTCATTACTAAAATCATACATAATACGGTATTACATTGTTGATTTAACTCTTCTGTATCAGTGCAATATATTTTATAGTGATTTTAACTATAATGATTCAAATAAAGTTTTTAATTTCAGGCTTAAGGAAGTGTAATCACTATATTTTATCAGTGTCATTTTTTGTTTTGTTTTGTTTAGTTCAACGTATTTAGAACAACTGTACGAATAATAAAATATAATATCATTTAATATATCCATAAATACAGTAGCCCCATGGCTTCTTTGGTGCTGACTGACAGATGACAGCTGACTTCTGACAATCAACATTTAGGTATATACCTAAATTTTGACTGTCAAAAGTGACAGCTGCTAGACACATGTTTTTGCAGATCATATGGTTCGGCGTAGGGATAGATAAATTGGTCTGGTAGCTTTTCAAAGCCGTCAGCTGTCAGTCAGCACCAAAGAAGTAATGAGGCTACTGTAGTTTATTTTAAAATTAAAGAATCAGGGAGAAAAACTCTAAACCTTCTACCGGGGAGCCGAGATACATTTCAGACGTCCAGACATACAAGTGTTTTCTTATTTCAAAATATGGATTACACCAAAACAATTATTGTGATGATGGTATCAACATATCTTTAAAACACTTTTTTAAGTTCTATGGTTTAAAAAAATCACATAGAAAGACATTTTTTAACGACTTTTAAGGTAAAATATCGAATTTAAGAGATTAAGGTAAATTTTTAGATATCTTTAAAAAAAATCTAAGATAAATGAGGATTGTTTCATTGGTTTTGAAGCTTCAGAATTACCATAAGAATTATCACAAAATGAGAATATTATCCAGTAAGTGTTTTTTTTTAAGTTGTATCCCCCCCCCCCCAAAAAGGGTATGTCTTGTTTGGATAAGTTAATTTTTAGAGGATATTGACTAAAGTTCTATGTAATGATCAATCAAATACAATTTTATACATTTGTTTATTAAAGCAACTTCTTAAAGTGTGAAGCAAAATAACGCTATGCCATCTTCTAGTATAAAACACCAAATCTAGAAAGTTTGAAGTTAGTTCTGGAGAGGGATGAAGGGGTGGATGTAAGGGGATAGGATAAGCCAAGCCTGCGGCTATCTCCCAACTACTCCAAAACCGTGCACAAAATGACTTTCTAAAGCTTAAGTCTTCTCTATATGAATGTTATGCAAATTTTACTTAGAGAAGAGCTAAAGGAATTGAGGGGGTGAGATAACAGGGGAACGAGGAGAAAAAAAATAGGGGGGGGGCATGGTTGCGTGTTCCATCTTTGTTGCTCTAATGAGCTTCATATTTTCTATAGCAACACTTTACCCTTAATCCTGAAAGCTCTGTGCTGAAAAGCCGAAACTACGTTAAGCTCTAAATATACG
This sequence comes from Timema shepardi, assembly GCA_902151425.1. NCBI lineage: Eukaryota > Metazoa > Arthropoda > Insecta > Phasmatodea > Timematidae > Timema > Timema shepardi. The sequence continues at coordinate 54,429 of CABFVX010000074.1, forward strand.
ACAATGCATAGTAATCCTGCTTAAATACTACTAACTAGGATTAACGCTTTTCTAAAGTGGCTCGCTAATGTAGGTTGGAAAATAAAAAAAAAACGTTCATTTCAGGACAATGAACACATATTTTAATTCAAAAGAAAATGTCTTTATAAAATAACTATAATATAATTATGACTGCTGGATTACATTTAACCATATTAATAAAATTTGCATTAATAAGTTATGGTTTACTTTAATATAGTCATTGATAATTTTTGTGAATGTAAGCTTTATTTAATTCACATGATTAATTAAACACAAATAACGATGTATGGGTATAACTTAACTGATTTAATATAATATTATTTAGTCTTTAAATTCCTTAATTTCGCCAGTTAGTATTAACCATATAAAAATATTAGTTGGAATTTGATAGATAAATGTTTTATGGTTCACTAAAAGCCAAGTATGCAGGTCTATGGATATTTATCCTAAATTAATAAGACACCAAACAAGAAGGCCCCAAGACTTTAATTTATCAATATCTATAAGTAATCAGTATTAGTTAGCAGAGGTGGGACATAATTCTCGTGTTGTCTGGTTTGATGATGGTGGGTAGGTTGGGGTGGGTATCCACGCCAAGTGTACAGAGGTTTTCACACCCTCTCTCCACACGGATGCAGGTACATTTCCTCATCCCTGTCTCATCATTGTTAATAGGCAAACAGCAGAAGCTTTTTAATTTTTATTATTGGAGATGTTTAACGTGCACTTTCTGAACAGACTTATTATATCAACACAAGAGAATTTCTATGAGCGAGAGTGAAAGTACATACCAATTTTGATGGGAAATGTATTTTCACATAGTTCTCAGGGTTCCTTTACATCCCTTAACACACATGAAACCAACGGTTTAATTTCCCCTCCGAAGAAATTTGTGCTACGGATTTTGACCGCTCAAGAAAAATCCATCGACCTCAGCTGGGTTTGAGCCTACAAACATCGAGAGAGTACTTTACCACAAGACCACCAAATTCAAAAAAGTTTTTTTTACCTATAGAAAATACATAACCAGTTCCCATAGCCATCGATTATTCACAGACAATAAGGGGAAAAAAATCCTCCTAAATTTGAAAATGAAATGAATCTTTCACTGTGAACGGAATACACCCTCATTTCTTGGAATTAGTACACAATCACGTGACCGATTGAACTAGAGTGTCAAACATTTTTAATAAGCAAGCATTTTTTTAAATTACCAATACAGTAAAAAAATGGTTTTTTTTCTGTCTTGAATACATTTTCGTTAAAGTAAAATTTAGATATCCAAACAGATAATCAAGTTAGTTATTAAAAAAGCTAGTAATAATATTCTTGTAGATACGTAATTTCAAACTCGTAAAAATTTCCATAGCCAAATCGAACCACAATGTAAATAATAAAATAGTTAATTCGTATTTAAATTCTTAGAATTGAAATCAGAGGTATTGTTTCTATTTTTTTTACTCACTAAAATCAAGTAAAAAAAACTGTAATAAAGGCAAATAAAAAGCTAGTGGCGTTGCCTTCATGAAAGTAAAGTTTAGTCAGTAGTAGAGAAAGCCCAGGGGTTAAGCTTAGGAGGAGTTTTAATCGACTTTCTCCGGGTCTTGGGTGGAGTAGGAGAGCAAGGGGTGGAAGTAAAGATAGGGGGATGAAGAGTTGGGAAGGGGTGGGAAGAAGAAAAAGCCTTGGGAGTGTAATTTCCTGGAGAGAGAAAGTCTTTCACCTTCTCTTCTCTCCCTCAGAAAAAAAAAGCTACGAGAAGTATGAGAGTAGTCCTCGCATGCCCCC
>CABFVX010000074.1:73776-98231 GCA_902151425.1 Timema shepardi
AGACCTATACAAACAATGCTGTTCTATTTTGTTCGTATATCATTTTGGGTCGGCTATAAAATTCGCTCTATTTATATTTTATATAATAAAACTCTAGGTAGGTTGATCCAAAGGGAGATAAGGCTACTTGGTAGTTGAGAAAGTTACATAATGATTATTTGCATATCATGTACTCATCACAAGTCATTGTTTGGATAATCAAGTCTCGCAGAGTACGGCGAGTAGGAAACACAGCGAATGGGAGAATCTAGAAACCATGGTTAGAGTATTGACTGGTAAACCCAATGAGAAGAGATCGTTGGGAAGACCTACACGCAGATGGGAGGATACAATTAGAAGTTACCTGAAGAGTGTAGTGAGGTGGACTGGATAGAATTAGCTCAGATAGGGATAGGTGGCGTACTTTCGTAATTGCGGCAATTAACTTTCGAACACTCCTAATGTCATAAAGTAATTAAAATAAGTAGGTAGGTTGAGATAAGGAAATATTAATTTATACATACACAGATCTTCTTAAAAAAGGCAGTGTTTTGTTTCATTCGGATCATGCGCGTAGTGGCATACAAGACGTGACCAAGTTGGTTTTAATTCTTTGACAGTTAAGGTAGCGTTTTCGGCGATTATGTGAGAACCACACATTGCTTTGGTTTCTACAGGTATTGATGTGTAAGCCTTCGTTACTAAGAGGAAGAAATTAGATCCCCACCCCCATCCACCCCACGCCCCACCCACGTTCTTCCTACTCCACATAAGTTACTACTATTTTATAAGCGGATTAAACCCCGGGGGTAGTAGAATAGTTTTAATATGAAGCTAGAGTGGAGAGTTGGGTTCATAAAGGACCCCTCCAGTTTACAAGTATTGGTTTGAACTTCGATAACTCCTTCATTGGCAATCTAGTCTACCATGAACCTTATAGATTAAACCTATAGTGACCATATTTTTTAGTGAAAAGTAGGACCAAATTGTAAATAAAATATTACATGCATATGCAACATAAAAAAGGGGGGAAGAGAGTAGCTAGAGAAAAAATGATAAAGGGAGAGAGGAATAATTAGTTGAAACAAATTTTTTTCAGCACCGCATCTTAATACCTGTTCAAATAATACGCATGTATAATAACTACTACAATGTGGTAGAGGGGAGAAAGGAAGCATTCTAGATGTAATTTACCCGCCTTTACGTGGAGGGAGAGTGGGAAACTATTTTTAAAAAACACTCAGTAGAAATGAAAGGGATTCAAACCACAATCTCCCCTTTATTAGCACGATAATCTAACACGAGAGTGACGCTTTAGATCATTCGGCCACTGAAAAGTGTAAAACTATTTATTAATATTCTCTTTTCATTGCTAAATCCTGGTGACATTGGGTTACATCAAATGAAATAATACATAAAAGAACATTAATTTTACTGTCAAATTTAAGGAACAAATATTATTGTAAAGAAAATATATTTGTACGGACACACAAATAAATTTTTGTTTTAACTTTGATTGTTATGGTTTTTAAATAAACTTTGGATGGTGGTTGCTAATAACTACAATCTAATACTTCATTACAAAAGATATACTAATGTGTATGATTAAAAGAAAAACCACCCTAAGAACAAATAATAGCTGATAATCAAGAATCATCCTTGAGATAAACGTATCTTACTCAGACACACACACACACACACATATATATGTATATATATATATATGTGTATACTTGTGTATATGTATATATATATACATACATACATATACACAAGTCTACATAAAACCACGGCTTTTAGCATTAATTAGTACATGGATCTAAATTCTTGATATCTTATAAGGTTGAAAATTGGGATATAAGTGAAACCACCGTAATATCATCAAATAGAAGTTCAGTTTTTTATTTTTTTGGTGGGGAGGGGGGGAAGAAGATTAATAGTTTTTAGGTTGGCTCAACGCTCGTGAAAATAAATGAAATATATCCTAGAATTATAAAATAATCTGATGTGTAAAAACACCTTTTATTTTACACTAAAAACCTGCTGCGCGAAATTCTAAAACTGATATTCTGTACATTTTTGCTAAGGATATGACCCTAAAATCTTTAAGGGTATTCGATGATTATAAAAAAATATTAGATTCGAAATAATAAAAGAATAATCCATTTCAAAACTAGCTCTTCAACGGTTCTCTGTTATTTTGGTATCAGTTTGTCCTTCCAGTTTGCGTGAAGGTACAGTTCTTGATTAAGTCAAATAGGAAAAAAGGGTTATCCTCTGCAAAGAATAATAATTTTAATCAACAATTCAGTCCCGCATTGTGCAAAGCGTCAAGTGAATAACCTGAAATGAACAGACAACAGTTTCAAACCTCTTAATAAAGAATCCGGATGAAAAGAGACCAAAATAAATTACTCATCTAGAATCGGTTGGGCTCTGGGGACAAAAGTTATTTTGGAACGGAGAAAGAAGTCGAATAGAAGAAAAAGGAAAATAATGTCTTTAAGAGAAAGATAAAAAGAATAGAAAGAAGAAAAAAAAAGGTGGAGGAGTGAAGAGGTATGGGGGGGTAAAGAAAAGGGAAAAATTATTGTAACGCTTTTAAACTACTGTCTGACGGTTACCGCCTTTCTCAAGCATCCTCGTGACGCGATTGGCTAGTGGTGGGTCTGTTGCCATGGCAACACGGACCGGAGTCCTGCGGTGCGGAAGGATATACGGGACTGCGTGCCACAGATAAATCTCCCTGGCTCTTGCGAGAGTAGCGCTGCTAGCGGCCGAGAGACGAGGTAACGGAATCTTGCTCGCTAGGAAAGGGTGAACGAGCCGCGTATTGTAATTGCAGAATAAAATTATTTCCCAATTTCAATAGTGAATAAAAATATGTTAGTCTCATTTAGTTTCCATATTAATAATAACTGCACTAAGCAAAAAAATATCTTTATCTTCACAATTACTATAAATTAATAATTTATTTGAATTAATATTTCTAAAATAAAGTCAACAGAATTTTACAATGTGATCTAGAGTTTTACTTATTTGTGGTAAATTAAACTTATTCCGTTAAAAAAAGTTACATTTCTGTTAAAAAAATTGTTAATTGTATATTTTTTCGCTAAAAAATAATAAATTAACTAAAATTTAGGTTCAGTGTTTTGAATAAATAATTTATGCTTAAGATTTAAATTTATTTTTAGATATATTTGTAGATACTTCTTTATATTGAATTTTTTTTACTTTTGTCAATATGTCAGTGTTATGCTATACTCGTAATAGTCAGTTAAAAAACTTATTTAAATACTTTTCCCAATAATCAATAAATTTACTGGCCAGTGGAATTTTAAAAGGGAAATGGTAGTAGTGGAGTTTATACTCTACTAACTTTGTCTTGATCTCTCCAAGAGAGAAGTAATGTCATTAAAAAAAATCAAACTGGAGATTTTGATTAATGTCGACGTTTCATGTCCCCTTAAACTGTAAGAAATTGTTTATGCGATGCCATCTGTTTATTTGTCTGTCTATATCTCAGACTAGAGCTAAAACAATTTTACCAATCAGGCTAAATCTTCGTGTCCAAGGTTTTAATAAGGTCCACCACAAGGAATTTTTGTAATTAGATATCTGATCCTAAAATTAACGGTAGTTTATTGATGGGGTAAAAGAGGAAGCAATATATTTTCTCAAAATACGCTTAAACAATTTTGATTACATTTTATACCTAGACACTAACATTTCGAATAAAATGGCAGTTTTCATTTTTCCACGAAAATGAATTTAATTACACTTAAAAGAAGAAAAATTTCCAATGTTGATCCTATATCCACAACTATTTGAGATACGAAAAAACTTCATTTAAAATTTAGAGTAACCTACTGTTAAAATTAAAATTATTTAAATCTGGAATCCATTCCTATGAAAACAAAGTTTCTAAGCTATAGCCAGACATATAGAGGGTGAGTATTAATTCGTGGGTACGGAAAGTATTACATGATTGATTAGGTGGGTAAATTTAGTCGAAAATTTTCTTTGCAAAAAATTGGTTCTTCCCATAGTTTTTGAGAAAAACAACATTAAATTTAGAGAGGGGTGACGTGACAATACTGTGCCTGGAATGCACATCAAACATACATGTTAGTTCACAGTATAGTAGCCCCATGACTTCTTTGGTGCTGACTGACAGCTGATGGCTTTTAAAAGCTACCAGACCAAATTATGTGTCCCTACGCTTAACCATATGATCTGCAAAAACATGTGTTTAGCAGCTGTCACTTCTGACAATCAACATTTAGGTATTTACCTAAATGTTGACTGTCTGAAGTCAGCTGTGAGCTGTCACTCAGCACCAAAGAAGTCATGGGGCTACTGTAAGTGTTCAAAGGTTATGCATTGCCCCAAACGGCGCGTAAGGATTCGGTATGCATTCAACTGTTGTAACAGCCACATGGACTCCTGGCATTATGTCCTCGGGTGACTCCAGTGGGTCATCAGGTGGGTACATCGGAGCTTTGAGGTAACCCCACAAAAAAATTATCGAGTGGTGTGAGGTCCGGTAGTCACTCCAACGACCCCTCCAACCCCAAATTTATTCGTCGGGGTGGACTTCATTAAGTAGTCGCCACACTTGTACGGGTACTCCATAGTGTCCAGGGGCACTGTTAACAATGATACCACATCCTCTGTCACACAAGTGATGGTACGTACTCCAGCAGCCCAGATAAAACGGTGTAAGGTAACATATGGTATCTGTTCGAATACAAACGATCTGTTATCGAATATGGGCCCACAATAACATCCTAAATAATACCATCCCCAAACATTGTCTTCCAGGGAAGGGATCGGCGTAAAGCCGTAACGCACCTCGAGCTAGATTGTCAAGGTGCTTCCATCATCATTGCCAACCGTATTCTACGTGTGTGTGTGGCTTATTTATGCTTACACAATACTGACCTCGCATTTCTGCCTACGTATCGTCACCGATGACTGACATTTCAGCCACAGTGTTGCCACATACTTTTCACTTACTTTGAGATAGTTTTTTTCTCAAAATATATGGGAAGAACACTTTTTTTAAGAATGTTTTTGACTCATATTTACCCATTTAATCATGCGATAGTGTCCATATCTGTGAATTTACTACTCATCCTGTATACTCTTTACGGAGTACTTAGAAATACGAAATTATTTGCTATGTTTGGGCGGACAGAGATGCTCTTATTTTCGCAATATTTTGGTAAAAGCGTATTTTATTACATTTATGCTCTTTTAATTATAATTTTATTATTATTATTATTATTATTATTAGCACCGCGTCTTACTACACGTTAGGATTATACACACTTACGTTAAATGTGTAATGGTAGGGTGATAGATGAAATGAAGGACCTACAGTTTAACGTGGGATCCGAACCACGGTGGAGGCCTGGCATTCCACACATTCACAAGTTGTGATTAAATACAAATATTGTTATAGGTGAAGGAAAGGTTTGGCAATCAGATAAATCTGTGCCGGGACCGAGGATTGAACCCCGGACCCCCAATATAGAAGTCCGACACCTTACCCCTAGACCACCAGGTCACCTTTCATGCTCTTTAGTTGAATGTTTCTGCAATAGTGTAAATTATTTCGTTTCACAAATTCTATTAGTTTTTAGAAAATGTGTCTATTTAAAGATTTAAGAGAGAAAAATTATATGCGGTACCCTGTGTCTTTTTTCCCCTGTCATATTAAGCAATAAAAGATAAAGGACAATGACATCTGTTGCTGAACTTTTTAAATATATTTTTTATCTAGTTACTTCACATTTTGATCAACAAATGGGAAAATAGTTTGCATAAAAAAAATCCAGCCATTAATTTCAAGCGAATAATAATGAGTATGCATTATAAGTTTAAAAAATGTTAAAACGTATCCATCACACAGGTGGTCATGCCATTTAAATGGCTAGTTAACTTATTTTGGTTTTTCACTGTTGAAAATGTCAGGGCTCAATTTCCTTCCGGATGTGATAAGGTTTTGTCTTGACACAAATTGTTTGTCATACCACCATGCAAGTCCATGTGCATTTATTCGAAAATTCTACTTTATTCATTCATACTACATTATATTAATACTTCATACATTAGATTAATACTTTTGTCATTAGTTTAGCTAGTATATAATCGTATATCAATGAATAAAAGTAAAATGTGTTGGTAGAGAAAAGAAAAAAAGAAGAAAATATATAAGCTGAAAATAAAATATATAATTTTTATTACTTTGCACTACGCTTTGAAGTTTTTTTTATAAAGTTATTTTGTGAACCATTCAATGCCACATTGTTGAGTGTTATTAATATATTTATGCTTTTGGGATATGGAATGATAAAATAGAGTAGCTTTACCCATATTTCCACGGAAAATTATTACCAAATTTTAGAAAAAAATCCTTCATATCAGCCTACCAGAATTTAAATCCCAAGTCTCCAATATCTGTTAAACCATATTTGACGGTTATTAACGACTTGAATTAATGGCTAGGTTTGAGGAGGCTAGCGTAGAGAGAATGCACCTGTATTAACTTGGAGAATGAGGAAAAAAATACATCGAAACTTACTTGTTTGTAATAATTGTATATCTATCTATCTATCATGCTATTGTTTTCTGGATGAAAGGTTTTTTAAATATGTGTGGTAACTGTATTTATAATGATATATTAAAACTTACTTGAAAGTTCCAATATAAAAAACCAATTTCAATCAAATATTTATTTCAAATAATAAAATATACAAAAATAAGAGTGTCAGATCTATATTTTTCTTTTACGTTAGATCGTTTAGTTTTTAACTAAATATGCTTTAAATTATAGAAAAGTTATTTGCATGGAAAAACATTATTTATCCGGGATTAAGTAAAGCTATGTAAACCCTTAAAAAATTACCCTTATTTTTTTATTTTCTATATTTTGATTTAGCATACATAAAAAAATAGTTTTAATCATAAAAAGTATAGAGTCAGTTAAATTTTATGAAAATGCACACTCATAAATAAATACTAAATTATTAGATTACCGACAAACATCTTTACGTAAATGGACACACATAAAACTTAATTTTCGATTATTTTTAAAGATCAATATTTCCAGTACAATAATTTTTTTCTTTTCACTTCATATAGGCCCATAAGCGAGAAAAATAAAAACAACAAAATTGTTATTGTTGGGTCAATCATATATGCAGTTTCAAGAATTATTCACTTATAATCAAAAATATAAATTATATTTTTAATATCTTATACTAATTAAAGAAATCATATTCTAATATTTTTTTTAAATAAATGTCTATGTCTTCCTTAGATACGATTATGGTTCCCTTTTAATATCCATTAACCATGACCAACACAGCTCTAATAGTAACATTATGTCTTTAATAAATTTGCATCCGTATAATCTAAACGGGCAATAAGGCGTTGTACTAAAAATAAACCGCCTTGCCACACAATTTAGTTAATCCTAATTCCCACATTGAATGTCTTAGCACGGTTTTGCTCCAATGAGAAGAAAGTCCGGTAGACTGAAAAGGCCTACAAAAATAATATTTCATAGGAAGAACACAAAGGAACCCAAACTAAACATTCCAATTTCCCAAATACAGCTTCACTTGACTGATATTGCCCTTCAAGTTGAAATACTATACTACAAAATAAAGTGGAAAAAAAAACCAGTCATCATATAAGTATTAATGATACAATTAACACTCTCCTTTATATCTCATCCAAGATATATTTCCAAACTATTTCTAAAAATGAATACATAAATAAAGGTAAAAACGGGTTCTTTAAGATGAACTAATGACATGTAATATTGTTGGCTTTGACTCTTAGAAGACCAGATTAGCATAAGTTAGATTCTGGAACAGAAGTTTTTATTTATTTACCAAGTAATCTCACACACCCGTACTGGTGATCACGTGATCTAAATCATTAGACTAGTAATATGGCTGGTTTGTTGGTGACGGGTTCGTGTCTTGATTGGGTGTATTGGGCGTGGCTTTCCATATTTAGTCTATCACACACGTAGTCCCAGATTATTTCCACACTAATTAAGATTAATTATTTTTAATGATCTATATACACATACTTACACTAAAACTTTATAAAACAATATGCACACACATAGACCCTATATACACTACTAGACCTTTCCCCCTTCCTCTCCCCCTCCCTTTTATTTTCAGCACACATATTGAAGAATCATCATAGACTCTACCATAAAATATGAGTGACTATCAACATGTTTATGAGGAATAGATTAAATTTTCAAAATAAAATATAGCCTATGTTATTCGCTGATAACTTAGCTTTATATTGGTGAAATCATTTTTAAAATCGGTCCAGTAGTTTTTGAGTTTATCCATTACAAACAAAAAAACAAAAAATCAAATATTTCCTCTTTATAATATTAGTGTAGACAACTTTATAAAACAATATACACACACACACACACACACACACACACACATAGGCCCTACATACACTACAATTTTTAAATTAATTCTCTAAGTTAAATTAAATTATATTAAATTATATTTTGATGTCACAGCCTTGGATATATTCTCAGTAAATAAACAAATTAAGGAAATTTTACAAATAATAAAAAACATATTAGAAATAGTATTACTCTGTAAAGGTTTTTTTTATAACATATAGTTTACACAATCTTTCATGAGTGATAATTTCTCACTCCCACCTTCTTTTGCTCATCTACGCCTTCTCTTTGCCTCAAAATGTTACTTGAATTTACAACCACTTATAATGAGAAATTTCCCTTTCCCCCTTACCCAAGCCCCTGAATTATAGATACAAGACCCTTCTAGAACCATTGGAAACAGCCCCAACCTTATGCACAGTGTAATTTACTATGTAAACTAAATAGAAAAAGCTAATGTTCGTAAGGTTTAAATTTAAAGAAACTCATTGACTCAATAAATTGTACGAGTACAGGTAGTTTAGAAACTGGCTTTATAACCATTGGTCTTCGCATAAGGATATTTTTTTTTACTCTACCATCAAGATAAAATAATGACTTCTAAATTATAACAAGGGATACAGGTAAAACATAATATAAAATATAAAAATAATGGTTTAATTCTGACCACGGAATGTTGAAGGGATTTCTGTATCTAGTGTCTTCTTTAATGAGCAGATAGAGAAAGGAATCAGAAGCGAAAGAGTTTGTTAGGTAATTAACAACATATATAATGGGAAGGAGGACATAAAACAAGCTTCTCAAATTAAAAAAGAAAAACAAGCTTCTCAAATTAAAAAATAAATACAAAGATAACATTGTACGATCGTGCGGCAGTGGATTATACAAAGAGTTCTATTGAGGGAGGACATTTCTTTATCATCTTTTGCCTTCTTTGTGGTCAAATTAAGAGAATATGACCATAAAATTAAATAAAGTGCAACGTTAGAACTCTTAATGGTGTGGTTTTATACAAGAGAGCACTTTCTGAGAGTTAATTTCAAATTGTAAGCACGCAAAACACGTAAACTTTCAGGTGAAACATGATATAGAATAAAATACTTCGTTATTCAATAAAGTGTTTCTAAACAAAATGTTTTTGTTGATTTCGATAAGATTTGATCATTTATCTATTTAAATTTCTATTTTATAAAAAAAAATCCCTTTGTATTCAAACCATGTGTGAGTTTGTGTGTCTATATTAATTTTTAAAAACTAATTGTATGGTTTTGATTAAATACAGAGTAAAATACTAGACCACAGCCAGAGACCTATTGGAAAATTGATTTACTTTTTAATACCACTATTGTCTAATATTCTGGGCTATAACAGTTCCCATTTCTAAATTAAGTTTTATAGACAATTTTGTCTCACAAAATCTAACAGAGGGCATAATGTTATGGTTATTAAACTGAATGAATATGGCAAAAGTGTCACACCATAAAAAAATTATTTATTAAAAAAAAAAAAAAGATAAATCTGTGAAATGTTTTATAGAGTTGAGCAACCATTTAGAAAGAAATTCAATTTTATTTAATTATGGAAAAATTTAAGATAGCTCAGCTAAAGAAAACAATATTTTATGAGTGTGATCCTTTAAACAATATTACTGGTGCAACGGGTATTTAAAGGTTTTTAAACTCTTAGCTTTAAATTTTTGGCTTGGATTTATCACAAACCATTGAACTAATCCCATTAAAGTAATCTAATTGAACTTGCAAAAACTCTGAAAGATGTGAAACGCTATCATAATAATGACCTAAAAATTAAACACAATATTTTCAAAAATGTATCAAGGCAAAGTCAATCATTTTGAAAAAAAAAAATCTCAACGGATTTTAAATAAAACTTTAAATTCATAACCCTAAATAAAGATAGCACCTGTACTATATTTATTGAAATTTGTATTCATGTTAACTGATTTGGCGTGTCAATTTTTTGCTAAACAAAATTTAAGCATTATTTTTGTTCACAAATAGCATATAATTATAAATATGTTACAAAAAAATGTATTAAGCTATACAAACGTAATTTAAAACCTGTAACGCAACACATGACAGCAGAGTCATTTGTTAAAGAAAAATCAACAGATGGATAAATTTGAGCCTAACTTGGCAAGCACAAAGCTTAGGACATGGCCGTCATGATTTTATTTCATGTTCACATAAATGAAGCCTTGAGATGGGTGTACAGTTATTTTAAAAAAATACCCGAATATTTTATTAGACCTGCTTTTACTTTTCTTAGCTCAATGACGTTTGGAAGGGCCTAAAATTTTGAAAAACAATGTATCCTGTTTATTTATTAGAAGTTCATGCATAACAGACTCAAATAAATTTAGTTTTATCCAACTTGAAAGACTTATTAAACATATTTATTCTTTTTAAGTTTACAAAACCTTTATTTATGTCTACCAAAGATAGGCAAATACATCTGAAAATAATTCCACATGCCATTACCGAACTTTACAATGGTTACTGAATATCATATGGTTTGATTCCTTAAACTAGAGGTAATATACCTGCAATTGCGTGGAAGGAGAAAGGAAAACAGTATAGGGGAAAATCTCTCTCAGTAGTCCTAACCAGGTTTTGAACACCAATATTACAGTCTTCATTAGGACAATCTTTCACTAGAGTGACGCCTCAGACCGTTCTGGCATTGGAGTGGACTTAAAATAATAATATGTACTTTGTAAGATCTAGTAAAATTGTTATGGGTTTATAAAAATAATGAATAGTAAGAAATCGCAAACATATTTTCCAATTAAAATTATTAGTCTCCTCAGAATTACGAAAGTTAGAACTTAAATCACTATCACCTCTTTAGTAGCTCAATGACAAACATAATGTATTCGATCAATCGCACTGATGGACCGAGAACTGTACCAAAACTGTGTGCGACCACCAAAGAAGAACCACACGAGTCACTACAAAATGTTGTTGGTGCCATAATATCTCCCCTCCATCTGTACCTAACATAAGATGACACGAGTCTCAATGGCTGCAATAATACCGGTGTTTTATTTTTACGGTAAGACGTGAAACTTTTAGTGGACCACCTTCTCCCCCCACCTTTCCCCGTTCTCCTTCACTTTTAACCACCCTTTTCCCTATCTTGGAAAAAAAAATGTTCCCATAATCCTCATCATCATTGCCACTTTAAATGCCGTTACTTTGCGATAAAAAAAATCCTCATAGACTACAGTATACAGATTTCATCTGAATGTAAGAATGTATCATGTTAAAAAGATATTATATTCTCCAAGCACGCGTCTTTATAATATGATATCGTTATCGTCAACTTTTTATTGGTCTTTTATGGTGGTTTTTGTTTTGAACTTGTGGAGAAAGAGGAAGTTCCAAAACACCACTTTGAAAGAAATGCTCTAGTCCCAATGGCTCAAACTCGTTTATCAGATTTATCATTTTAATTCTTTGGATTTGTATTTTCTTACTAAGAAAGAAAAACTATAAATTTATTCGCGAAACAAAAAAAAAACATTTTAACTCACCCCAAAGTTATACAAAGGCATTGCTTTGCATTAAGCTTGAGAATAAAACTTTGGACTTTTAAAGTATAATTTATTTAATTAATATTTTCGCTATATAAGTTTGTATAATACTTGTAGATATTTGTAACCTGGTTAAGTTAACACCCTAGCACCGTTATTTTTCTTTATTTAAAAAAATACATTAAAATACATTATATTAATATTATACAAAAGCTAGATCAATCAAGACGTTTATTTTAAACACTTTTACTTAAGAGAAAAGATGAATACTATTATTACTTTCAATGTAATTAGCGTTATGGTTGGCTTTAATTAGTTTTCTTTATCGAGAGTAAACTTAAGATTATCTTGTAAGTTCTAGACACTTTTTGAAAATAACAATTTATTTTATTAATTCCTTGAATTGACGTCAAACGTAATTTTACAGTGAAATTAAAATTAACGCCTCACAATAAAATAAATATTGTGTTTAAAAAAAAATAATTTCACAAATGGCCCGGCATTTTAACTGTAACTGAAGTGTGAACTAATAATTGATCCTATGCACAGTATTTTATAAAGATGTAATAAAGTACTTAAAAGTAGATAAAATTGTAGTCAATTTTATCATACTTATTTTACAATATTACTGAAATTAATTGAGTGGCAATCAGAACTGAGATTGTTTTACCACCCGTACCATGGATGTTTGTTATTCCAGATAATATATAGAGCTAAACTTTCTTATCAATTGCTTTTGTTGAGGGTGGGTAATAATAGAAGTTGAGATATAATTCAATAGTTAACATTTTATGACTAAAAAATTTTCAAATCTACTTATTACTTAAGCTCAAATACTTACCATTTTTAGATCAAGTAAACATATTATTGTAATGTGGTATTAATATAATTTCCACGTCATAAATAAATGTTAGTGTAAACATTGATAATTGAAAACAAACATAATTGATTGTACCTTATTTTATTTTAAAAATCAATGCCAGAGTAATATTTTATTTAATATAATTGTTTGTCCTATATGTTTGTGAATCTTTATCACACATTCTGATACAAATATTACTTAACATAGCCTGATTCGATGACCGCATAGTCTAAGGCGCTATCCTCTCAGTATACTGGATTACCGATGACGGGGAGATCTTGATTCGATCCCGGTCGAGTGTTATAAGATTGGTCTTAAATGGCTTCCTTTTCTCTCCACGCAAATGCGGGGTACACTTCCTATTCAACCTGCCTCATCCCTAGCCCACTAGCTTAAATAATATATAAATGTATAACACAAATCATTAATAAGATGTTGCGTAAAAAAATACCTAACAGCCTAAATATCTTTGATTTTTGTTAGGTTACAAATATTGTCATAGATGTGTAGGTAAAAGGTTTAGAATAATTTCTTTAAGGCCCGCCTCAATAAACAAGCAGAGGGCTACTTTAGAAATCTGTACTTAAGCCCGTATTGCTCTCCATCTGCCTCATGTTTGTATGAACTAGTCGTTGACTATGGAAGCTACTACTTGAAGGGATTTGAAGCGCCACTTTCGAAACGTCTTTTGATGGTTCATAAAACGCAACGTGCCTTTTGGGCTGACTGGGATTTGGTTAGGTCAGGGTACGACTTTTTTACGATCCACATCTCTATGAATGGTGACGTCACGTTTTACATTTCAGCTGATGGGAACATAACAATGTTTATAGCTTGAGTAGTAGTTTCTTGGAAATGTAGGGGAGGATTGTCGAGAAGAAACAGTTTTGCGCCGATCTATACAAGTAAATTTTTTTTACAAGACCTTTATTTTATTTTATTTTGTAACGACACTGATATAATTATTATTTATTGAAAGTTGATTCAATTACTATATTTTGCTTTAATGTATACAAAAAATTATAAGAATACAAATATCGTTTGTAATGAAAAAAAGATCCACTTTTGTGGACGCATGGTCCAAGGCGCTACTTTCACAATAGACTAGAAAGTCAGAGACTTGGAAAACTTGGTTCAATCCCAGTCGGGTGTACTGAGGTTGGCTTATTTTAAATGGTTTCTCACTCTCTCACCGTGCAAATGGGGGTACACTTTCTCCGCCAGTGCAAATAGGGGTACTTTTTCTCTCAATTCTACCTTTACAATCCTTAACACAATAGTGTAATTAGTACATAGACGTGTAAAAAGTGTAATAAGACTTGTTGCTAAAAACAAAATATTAAACAATTTTGTCAATTTCAATGGTTGTAAAATATATTGTGAGCCCTACTTAATGTCGTGTAGGGGAGTGTTGCTAGAGTAAGCAGAGATTGTTTAAACTGTACATGTGATAAGTTCTCATCACTCAATAAAACATTCGTTGGTCATAAAATATCAATATTCCCATGTAAGGTGAGGTATGTATAGTATATCCCATGTATGGTTAGTCAAATGAGGATAGAGTGGATGCACATATATTAGTACAGTTTTAATAAGCTCTGCTTACCCTGACAACAATCCACAAAGCGCCATTTGCCCTATTATATTACAAATATAACTGTTCTAGTTTTAACTATATGACTTACGTAACTAAACATTTTTCAAAATTGGCTGTTAAATATATACCAAGAGGTGACCTGGCAGTCTAGGGGTAAGGTGTCGGACTTCTGTGCTGGGGTCAGGGGTTCAATCCTAGGTCCCGGCACAGATTTATCTGATTACCAAACCCTTCCTTCACCTTTGACAAGACGTGTATTAATCAAAACTTGAGAATGTGTGGAATACCAGGCCACCACCGTGGATCGGATCCCACGTTAAACTGTAGGTCCTCCATTTCATCTCACAATCATCCTACCATTACACATCAGCGTAAGTGCGTACAACCCGAACGGGTAGTAAGACGTGGTGCTAATAATAATAAATATATACCAAGCCAGAGTATTCCAAAATGCTTTACGATCAAGGAAATTTGAGATTAAAATGGGTGGCGCCATGCAGGTCAACAAGAATAAATAAAATGTCCTAATAATATTAGTTTTTGTTTAAACCTCACAAAATACAGTGGGTTTAATATAAGCTATGGCAAATGTATCTGCTTATTACGGGTAGGTTGTGGTTAGAATCCCGGATGAGATTACAGAGGGTGTTATTTTCTTAATGGTTTACCACTCTTCCTTCATACAAATGAGGGTATATTCCCAATCAAATATTAACTACCTTAATCATATTTGGCTAGAGTTTAGTCAAATGGTCGTGGATTTTGAATAAGCCCTACCATATAATATATTTTATTTCCTAATTCAATTTTTTATTGCAGTATATCCACAAAAATCTTGTGGTGGCATTAATTTACTAAACAAAACTTTTTTTTCCAAAGAAGCCCCTTTTTTAATCAAAATTATAATAAACAAGGGCATGTTTATTCAGTCTACACTTTGATTTCCACTGTATTTATATTTTGCCAGTAAAGAAGAATTTGTACTTAAAGATACAATGTAATGTGTATAAACCATAATTTAAAATTAAAATAGAAGAAATAAAATCAACTTTATACATACAAAAAAAAAGTTTCTACGATATAGACGTAAAGTATCACAATAGTAACAATAAAAATAAAGTATTTGCGAAGGCTTTCGAAAACTGTTTTCTTTTCAAAGAAATCAGTCAACCATGATCAAATCGTCAATGGATGTCGGCTCTTAAGGATGAATTTGGAAGGGGAAATAGTCACAAGAGGTTTTAAATGATGGAGTCGTCAAAACTCTTTGAATGGTATCGTGAAAAACTCGGCGACATTGTATGGCATAATGAAGATGTAATGTGTTTTTATGTTGTGACCTGCTCGAATAATACGAATGATACCATTATCGAGTGGACAAAAGTTTATGTTGGTACGAGTACTCACCAAGGAATGCATTGATGTCATAGCTGTGCTGTACTTTATGATGGCTAGGGGTTAGATCTATGGGTTATTTTTGATTCATTTTTCACTACTGTTAATAAAGTGGAAAAAAAATTTGTTAAAAATACACTTATCGTATTCTAGACCTCAATTTTTTTTTCAGAAAAATCAAACCAGTTATTAATGTTATATAATACCAGTTTCACACAAAAAAAATGTTAACTCATACTTTGATATAGTAATTAAATTTGCCAGGCTAAATTGTTAACTTATAGTTACGTACTCATAAAATCAAACATTGTCCTGCAATATTATATCGTATTGAATATTAAATAAAGTTTGTATAGTATATCAGTGTATGTATAGGAGATATGTATTTATTATACATATACCGTATGCAAATATGAACCAGCCCTGTTATAGTTATTGTGACCGACAAAGGAATGCCGATTACTGCCCTTAAGGAACAATCTCATGTACATAATATTAGGTTGGGAAGATTTGTAAGCTATTTTTCTTTATATTATTTTAATAATTGTGAGATATAGACCCTTAAAAAAACATTTAACTACCTCTAAATTTAATAGTTTTATAACCCACCTCGGTGGCGTAGTTAGCTAACGCTTTAGTCGTGTTGAGCTCGACTGCCGAGGACGGGTATATCGGTGTTCGAATATAGGTCGGGTGAACTGGGGTTGGTTTTTCCTAAATGGTTTTCCACCCTACCTCCACGCAAATGTGGGTTCACTTCCTCTAAATTCAACATTCCCATTAAATTCAACATTCCCAATTCCTAAACAATTAACGTAATTAGTATTCAAGCGTATAACCCGAACGGGTAGTAAGACACGGTGCTAAATAAATAAAATAATAAATGGTTTTATATTCCTTTATTTTTCAGATGATCCAAAATAGCTTCAGATGAGAGTTCAAATGAAGATTTCACGTAATAGTAAAGATTCAAAATTAGTTTATGTAATTTTGCAAAGTAATATTGATTTATTTGCTAGATTTAACTTCATCACTGTCACACATGTTAGTCTATAGTTATCTGATTATGTTGGTGATCACATGATCTAAGGCATCTCGCTAGCAATAGACTGGGCTGCCGATGACTGGTATATTGGTGTCAGAATCCCACTTGGGTCTACCGAGGGTATTTTTTTTTAAGTGATTCCTCACTTTACTTGCAAGTTAATTTTCTTTAAATTATACCTAAATCATCTTTTCCCAACAGTGTAAATATGTGAATGGTCAGAATGGGTAGTAAGACAAAATGAAAACGGATGAGGAATGTAAAATAATCCCGAGATATAACTTAACACGCCAGTAATTGACACCTAGGTAGTTTTTACCATATTAACGCACAGGCTAAGATAAGAAAATAACACGAGTAAAATATTGTTTACGTGCTTAAATTTGGTGCAATGACTTAGCAACCTCCAAATAGTTTTCTTGGGCTTTCCAACGAAAGGGTGGGGTTCAAATCTCAGCTAGGTGTAGTGGAGTTTTTTTCCCCCTACAAGGTTCCTAACTCCCCTTCCTAAATTACCCTATCCAAATTGTGAAAATTTGTGGCCCATCTGTGTGGTTGGTAAATACGGATTGTCTAGACGGATAGTAAATACAGATAGTTTGGGTGGATAGTGATTGCTTAGGATTAGCCAAGTCCATAAAATAATTACGTAGTTTATTTTTATTTTTACATTTATCTTCGAATTCACTAATTAAAATAATTCAATTTAATATGATTTTAAAATAATTTATTTGTTTTACATTCAACTCACAAATTATACTTTCAAATTTTAAATTTGACTACTTTTTTATTGATCCCGTACTGGTTTTACATACGTATGTATTTTAATTACAGTATGAGAAAGGAAGAATCTAGAGAAAATGCATCCGAATGAGTGGAGTAAGAGTGGGAAAGCCCTTAGGGGAAAACACCCACAGTAGTCTAGGCTGAGCTTTGAAAAGAGTAGAGACTACTTGTGGAGATATCCACTAAATGTCTTTATAAATTACCGTCCAACTTATCTATGTGTAAAATAAATGGTTATCTATCAAATTAATTAAAAGTTCTGAAATATGAAGATTTCAGTGTATCCCCTCGTAGATCCAGTCCTATCCCTCTTAAATAAATTGCCTTTACCGCTTCAAATTGCAAGTCACTTATGTTACCTAGAACCATATTTCGATAATAACACTCTTATTGCGCATTACAAATAGACCCACAATGTTCCCCCATTGGTTATTTTTAATTAGAAGAAATAATTATTATTGTGGGGTAAGCTCACTGAGTTTTTATTTTTTTCACTCTCCCTTTACACTTCAAATTAAATTACATGTAAAAACCGTACGGCGTGGCCACGCTGTGCTGCCTCTTCATTTTTACGGCCATTTTTCAGTGTGTTTTGTTTGTTTGGACCTTTTACATCCCCTCAACAATATGAATATTCATGTATTACCATCTCTTTGTCTTCCCCTATATATATATTCCCCTTGGGATTTTTTTTCCCTCGCCTCCCTTGCTGAAAACCTTCCCTAACAATTTCACATGCCTCATCATTTGCAAACATTTTTATGCATTCACATAAAAAACAACAGCTTCGAATAAGATATTTCCCGCTAATAAATTATGTTACAAATTGAGTTTCTCTTTCTCTTTCTCTTTCTCTCTCTCTCTCTCTCTCTCTCTCTCTAACAGCTTAATATAAACTTAGTTCAATATAAGTTTTCCTTTTTTTATTTATATATCGATAGATGGAATGGTAGCATAGCAGCCTATGGAATGAATTATGTGATAAACAGGAAAATATTAATTATTTGTTTATTTTATCTTCCCATTACTTAAATTGCAGCACTTTACAGCCTCGGTGGGTGCTAGACATGTATGACGCGAAAGTTAAGCAGATATGTTCGCAGAAATTTGAGGGAGGTTCAAAAAGAAGTGAGAAGTAAAATAAAAACATTTTGAAACACATTAAAACAAATTTTTTTCAAATAACAACATTTTTATGAATTTTATATATATTGGGATTTTAAACACAATCTTAATAAATACATATTAGTTTTATAATGATAACATATCTAATTAAAAACAAAATAGTGGTTTGTCTTGAAAATCGCAATGCCTTGTTCAGCGTACCTTGAGTTGAAAAGATGGACAATCCTGCATTAGAGAATATACGTAAGTTAAAAAAAATTGCTGACGTCACCAACAAGATAAAAACAATGATTTATCACTTCACCCCTACCCTCAACCCCACCTCTATATTCCTCTGAAATTTACTCGGATGGCTAGGGTTCAATCCATACTGGGTGCATCATAGGGGGTTGAATTCAATTTTTTTATAAATGTTCTTCCTCCTGGGGCTAGGGTATATGTATATTAGTGTAAATTTTGGAGAGTCAGAGAATCTTATTTTATATATAAAAGTTTAAAGATTAATTTAAATTTAGCGTATAGCTCGAGTGGGTAGTAAGACGTGATGCTAAATAATAATAAATAGGTTAATTTAAATTGTTTGATCATATGTATTAGAGTATGATGTATACATTGGAGGCTGTCTACACGACATAACTTTAACGAGATGACGTGATGATGTAATCTTAAACCTAGCTCAAGAATTGTTTTTAGCAACGCGTCTTACTACCCTTTTGGGTTATACGCTTATGTACTAATTACGCTAATGATTTTAGGGATTAGGAAGGTTATATTCAGAGAAAGTGTACCCGCATTGGCGCAGAGGCTGGGAGTGGAAAACCATTTTGAAAAAAGCTTGGTGCACCAGACCGAAATTCTAGCCTTGATCTCCCCGTCATAGGCAGTATAGTTTACTCTGAGAGTAGAGTGTTAGACCAGTCAGCCACAAAAATGGGTATCAATTTATTAAACAGAAAATATTGATCTTAGGTACAATTCCCCTTTCAAGAAAGATACCTACATTATCACCGGGAGCTGAACCCAGAACCTTATATTAATAGCCAGGGGTGCTGACCACTAACCCAATGGTTCCCAACCGGTGTGCCATGAAATTTTGGAAGTGTGCCGCCAACATTTCCAAAGATGTTAATGTAACTACATATTTCGTAATAAATTTACTACTAGTTCAAGTTTTAAGCTTCCCGAGGATTTATAACTATAGATAATTTTAGGTTTCACTTTAAAATAAGATTTAGACCAACCAGTTTATATCTGTATCTTTTATGAAGAACGCCTGAGCAATGAAACTATGATTCTGAGCCAAATAAAGCGGTAACCAACCACCAAATATCCCAGTGAGTCCACAAAAAACCACCATCCTAGCACAAGACACAAATAAAATGGAAATAATTGTTTAAATTTCAGAAAGTCCCCCTGAGGCGTCATTCAACGTTGCTGAATTGATCGCAAGAAACACGAAACTACAGGTTATTTGTGAAAATGTGATTGGGTAAGCCTGTCAATATTATTGAAACCATGCTTATAAAATAATCTAAAGAGCAAGTTTCAAAAGTGTCTTTATCGAATAATCAGGTAACCCGAAGTATTTCCGAGATATCTGAGGACATCAGTCAATATGTTGTTGAACTAATTAAAGTAAACAGGCAATTTGCTCTTCAATTAGATGAGGGCACCGATAAAAGAATACAATTATTGTCAACTACATCTCGATTAATTTTTATCTAAATTTAATATTATTATTATTAGCACCGCGTCTTACTACCCGTTTGGGTTATACGCACTTACGCTAATGTGCAATGGTAGGGTGATTGTGAGATGAAATGAAGGACCTACAGTTTAATGTGGAATCCGAAGCACGGTGGAGGCCTGGCATTCCCCACGTTCACAAGATGTTTTGTCAGAGGTGAAAGAAGGATTTGGTAATCAGATAAATCTTTGCCGCGACCGAGGATTGAACCCCGGCCGCCAGCACAGAAGTCTGACACCTTACCCCTTGCCCGCCAGGTCACCGACCTAAATTTAATAGAAAATGTATTATATTACAACCTTTACACGAGTGTTCCATGAAAATATTGTCTTGTACTAAGTGTGCCCTGGAATGGAAATGAAATCACTGCACTAGACTAAGAGGCTTGTCATAATTATAATAACAACAAATGAGAGCAAATAATAAAAAAAATCCTCAATTATAATATTGTGGAAATATTTTGGATAAAGAAACAATAACTAGCTGGCCCTTTGTCATATGTTGTTTTTATATTTTAGAAATTTAAACGGAAAATTCAATTAATTCGGGGTAAGACTTTGAAAAGCACTATCGAAAGGAATCTCTTCACGTTTAAGTATTTATAATGCTTCTTTACATAGGACTTTTTTTTATCACTGCATCTTACTATTCGTTCAGGCTATAAGCAAGATAATTACTCTAATGGGGTAGGAATGAGCAGAGAAGAAATTTAGAGGTAATCTATCCACATTTACTTGGAAGGAGAGGGGGAATCTATTTAGGGAAAACCACCCTCAATAGACTTAATTTAAAGTCATGCCCCCCGACCTCGCTTTCCACGGCAGACCAGTATAACACGAAAATGACGCCTTAAATCAGACATTGAAGTGGGCGACATAGGATCGTGATTGAATAGCTAGCACCTAGTGGGCTAAAGTGTAAACCTCATCTGATATGGTTGACGAATGACGAGCAGGTCATCGTTTGGATCCCAACCCAACGTAAGGAGTTTTTTTTTCTCTCGGTGATTTCCTACTCAACTTTCGCACAAATACGAGTGTATTTTATTCTATTAATTATTATGTGAGCTATATGCATTAGAGTAGACAATTAGACCTATAAACAATCATTTTACGTGCAATGCAGTTTTGCCAGTGTAAGCAGAGCTAATTTGAAATGTACCAGAGATTTTTTTAGCACCGCGTCTTACTACCCATTCGGGTTATACGCCTAGGTACTAATTACACTATTGATTTAGGGGTTAGGAAGGTTTAATTGAGAGAAATTGCACCCACATTTTCCCGCAAGGAGAGTAGAAAACTCTTTCGGAAAAACCCACCTTTAGTGCACCCGTCCGGGATTGAACTCTGATCTCTCCGTCCTTGGCAGTTTAGTCCAACACGATATTAGTGCATTAACAACCTGGCCACCTAATCAGGTAGCGAATATTTCTCATCACTCTTTGATCATGTATCAACATAAATACATTTCCCATGTGAGGCTCGTAGAACAGATCTTATATATGATTTGTCAAATAGAGGGGAGGGGTGGGGGACGTGTGAGAATATATCACAGACACAGCTTCAACAAGCCTTGCTTATTTTGGCTACACTCCCCAGCAAGACACTTGAGCAATCCCAATGAAACAACAGGAAAGGCGTTATTTTATTACCACGGTCCAAGTTTTTCTGGTCACAGAATCCTACTCGGTGGCTGTTACATGGTTATAAGGGCCACAGCCCATAGAGGTCCGTTAGAGAACTGTCGTCGGGCAGATAGCAAGGGGTGATGGGTGACTCTCGTGGGGGTGAGGGGTCATGGTAGGGGAGGGAGGGGGTGTCGGACAACGGGGTGAGAATGAGCGCAAGAGACGTGCGATGTCCTCTAGTGGGTGCAGTAACACCCCATCTGCCCTAGATCGAGAGATAAACCGACGAGCTTTGTGGAATTGCTCACACTGAGGAGGGGAGTGGGGGGTAGGAGAGTTTTAGGTGGAGGGGGGGCAACAAATAATTTAAGAGCAAGAGAGGCAAATAGAATCAACTGAATTATAAGGGATTTATTGGTTCCTTTGTATACAATGAATTTATTAAGGAATGCCCCTCTTTACAGGATTGTTCTCTGATAGGTCATTGGTAAGAGCATATTATCAATACCTATAAAATAACAAATAATATACTAATATGTTAGCAATATCAGCCGCAAATAAATGTGTTTTAAATTTTCAAAAAAATTTCTAACAAAATCAGGGTATAGGTTGGAAGAACAGTTTAGAAAATTCAAACATATTTCTTTGTGGTCATTGTTATTATTATTACTATTATTATCAACGCGTCATACTACCAGTTCGGGCTATACGCACTTACGCTAACGTGTAATGATGGTAGGGTGATTGTGAAATGGAATGGAGGACCTACAGTTTAACGTGAGATCCGAACCACGGTGTAGGCCTGGCATTCCCCACATTCAAAAGTTGTGATTAATACAAGTCTTGTCAGAGGAGAAGGAAGGGTTTGGTAATCAGATGAATCTGTGACGGGACCGAGAATTGAACCCCAGACCCCGAGCACAGAAGTCTGATCCCTTACCCCTAGACCACCAGGTCCCCGCAGTCAATATTGAAAACCTTTTTACAATGTATGTGTGTTTTTTCATAGATAATGATAATACATATCAAAAGGGGCAGCCGCAGATAATATGAATTGAGGTATAAATATATTAAACTTTTTTTACTAACTTAAGTGATTAACAAATACTATTCTTCCTAACAAAATCATAATAGTTATTAATGTTAAGGATTTGATCTCCGTGTCAACTTGTTATAGTTCCAATTATATTTAAATCAATTTAAATATGCGATCAGTAACAGAAGTACTGATCCAAAGTTAATTTCTATCTCTATATAAATGGGAAATGTTCTGAATTTTAAATAAATGATCCATTTTGTAGGACATTATGGTGCTAATAGTATGTTGTTAAAACATGCCTATGTTAGCATAAGCTATTGGCTTAACATAGCCTAAGGGGATAGGATGACGAAAGTGAATTTAAAGGAAGTAAACAAGAATTCACTTTGTACAAAAAATATGGGATAATACATGGAGGAAAATTGGGTGGGCTTTAAGTTAAACTAAAGGACAGGTTCCAGATTTCTATTTTCAAACAGAACGAATGGTCCTGTAGGCCCAATTAGCTTTTTATTTACCACCTGCCTGGGTTGTGAAATTATGTACTAATTACACTTGTTTGTTAAGGGATAAGTAAATTTACATTTCTGAGAAGAATGCGTAGGAGGAGAATGTAAAACAATTTAGGGAACATCCGACCTGAAGTCAAACCTCGATCTCCCAGTCATTGGTAGTATTGCGAGTGTGACTCATTTAACCATGCGGCCACCTAAGTGTATGTTAGCTCTTAATCATTAATGAGAACATAATTAACCTAATTTCATTGTACATCAAAAAATTACACATTTTTGTTCAAACATTATGAAATTATTATTATTATTATTATTATTATTATTATTATTATTATTAAGAACCGCGTCTTACTACCCGTTCGGGTTGTACGCACTTACGCTAATGTGCAATGGTAGGGTGATTGTGAGATGAAATGAAGGACCTACAACAGTTTAACGTGGAATCCGAACCACGGTGGAGACCTGGCATTCCTCACATTCACAAGATGTCTTGTCAGAGGTTAAGGAAGGGTTAAGTAATCAGATAAATCTTTGCCGGGACCAAGGATTGAACCCCGGCCGCCAGCATAGAAGTCTGACACCTTACCCCTAGACCATCAGGTCACCAAAATTATTATAAAAGAATTAGTTTTTTTAATTCACATAAAAAGTAAACCTAATAACAATATTTATACATGGCTACAAAAAAAAATATTTCCAATTTTCGACATATTGTTGCGAGAGAATG